>VXBX01007082.1:476045-543730 GCA_013400415.1 Scytalopus superciliaris
CACTTTTCTGTTTTTTTTTTTTTTTTTTTTTTAATTTTAAAATCTGTTCTACTTCTCTTGGTTTTTATCTTGATAAAAGTCAAGTCTTTCTCTTCAGTGCATATAATATTTTCTTTTTTTAAAAAGCAAACAAACCACCCAAACAAACAAACAAAATCCAAAAACATTGTCCCTGTCCACACACACACGTTCTTGTTTTAGTGAGGCTTCGTGTGATGCACTGTGGGAAACGAGAAATTTCACTATAGAAAAACCTCAGTAAATACCTCGTTGTTTCCCGTTATTTGTGAAGCAGAGTTGCTCAAGAGGTGATTAGTTCAGGTAGATTACAGCCCTCTTCCCACTGCTGCTTGCAAAACATGAGGCTTGCAGCCTTCAGAGAGGTTTTGGCTTGTCCTGCTGTACATAACTGAGCTGTAACCCTTCCCTGAGGGCAGGGGCTTTCCTCAGAGCTGAAGGGAAATGGCCTCAGTGAGGTAATGGCAGGTATGCTGAGAACTGAGTTCATGCCATTCCTCAGGCCTTGGGACAAAGGGTCTGCAGAGCTACTCCCCAAACACAGTAAGCTTTGGTTTTCCCTGTTCCTCAGGAATTCCCATGGCTGGCTCTGCAGCTCCTTCCAAAGCAGTGCTTGAACTGAACTGACCTTGTACAAGGCTTTCCAGATCTGAATTAATTAAGGCCAAGAAAAGTAGTGCTAGTGGTTTGTTTTCCAAGCTCTTCCATGCCTGCTGGGGGAGAGTGCAGGCTTCATCTGCAGCTGTTTTCCTTTCACTTGTGTATAGTTCTGGTGCAGACACGTGGTGGCAACTCCAATGGTGCTCTGTGCCACTTCCCCTTCCTGTACAACAACCGCAACTACACGGACTGCACGTCCGAGGGACGGAGGGACAACATGAAGTGGTGCGGCACCACCGAGAACTACGACGCCGACCAGAAGTTTGGGTTCTGCCCCATGGCTGGTAAGGCTGAGAGCCACGGAGAGGCTGTGGAATACCTGTGTGTGGTGCTTTGAGCTGGAAAGGAAATTGCTCCCTGGGGTTGGTCTGTTGTTGATGCCTTCCAGTGAGCTGCACCCCCAGCCCAAAGCCCTTCAAGGCACTTCTGAAGTTTTGTTTTGTCCTTTTTTGCCCCCCCACACTGATCACCTCTAGCAGAGACTTAGGAAATACCAGGAGAAGGCAATTTTCATTCCTTCTTTGCTATACACCAGTGGTAGGCATGTTTCTCAATTGGTGTAGATCCATTACAGCACGTTGGACTGAAGTGCTTTGTACAAGTGAGGTTTCTATCTTTCATCTGCCAGAGCTTTTCCCTCATGGCTGATCACTTCCTCATGCCTGATCTGTGGTTAGGAATAAGTCTGGAATTATAACATGGGTGTGTTAACCCTGAAAATGGTAGTGGTGTCAATATTGTGGTCAATTCCAGCCCTCTGTGCTCATCTCCATGATGTCAGCAGGGGACATGTGAGGGGGAATGTGACTACCAGTTCTGAAATGAAAGGCCCTTGGTAACTAATGCCCAATGTGGAATCTGAGCCCTTAAACAGCTTGTAGAACACACAGATCTTCAAATGGCTGAGTTCATAGGAAGGCATGTAGGAAACAAGAACTGATTCTTTTATGTGGCACCCTTTGGACATGGTACAGAATCTATTTCTAGTAGGTTTCAAATGAGAATTAAAATGAATCAGGCCCTGCAAGGGAGCTGCACTTAGAGAATGTCATTACCCAGCAAAAATGCTATTCCAAATTGAGTGGGTGCCTGAAGCTTCCTTGTTAAAATGCACAAACCACTACATGATGTGAAGGGCCACTGCAAATGGTCTCAGCCCTCAAGATCATGTTAATTCTGACCGTGTTAAGTAAGATATTCTCCTGCTTTCTTCTCACCCAGCCCATGAGGAAATCTGCACAACCAATGACGGTGTCATGTACCGTGTTGGGGACCAGTGGGATAAGCAGCACGACATGGGCCACATGATGAGATGTACTTGCGTTGGAAATGGCCGTGGAGAATGGACCTGCATTGCCTATTCCCAGCTCAGAGGTACTGACTTGCATGTGGTATCAATACTTCAGTCTAAGTGGGGTTGGGACAAACTGGTGTTCTTTTCCATCATTGTGAGCTTGAGCCCAGGCTCAAGAACTTTTCTTTGGAGAAGGAAGGGAATCAGAGGAGCTGTGAAGTTCCTGCCTTGTTTGTGTGCTGGAAAAGTATATTCCTACCTTTGCAGACTAGCAAGCAGAGGCAAACCTTGATTTGCTTCATCTAGGTATCCCTCCCTTCTTTTGTCTACACTTAGGAATTGGCACCACTGTGACTTTATGGAGAGCTCAGTAGAAGCACCTCCCCCCCTCAAGAACAGATGAAACTCCAGACTAGTTAGAAGTTTGAATGCAGAGCCATTCTGTTTCATTGTTCTGCAGTGAAATTTTCAATTCCTCTGTGCTGGATTAGCCCTTTGCTGGCTAATCTTTATGAAAGGTTGGCAGGAAAGCACTGAGGTTGCTCTTATTTATTTACTCATTTGTATGAGTGGTCCAAGTGGAGAAGTGCTTAAGCCATACCAAAAAAAGAAGACTTAAAAGCACAGACATTTGATCATCCTACAGCTAGCTCACAACATTGGCTTTGTGTCTGGAAAAGGCAGGGGGGTTGCTGTCAAGCGGCCAAGAAGGAACTCTTAACACCACTGCTGAAATGGGATGTAATTTATAGGGAAAGGCTCACTCAAGGGCTTTGGAAGGGGTTTTTTAAATGTGTTTCCTTCAGAACAGTGAGAAAGGCACTGCTCAAAGTTCTGGTCGGTGGAAGTGCTTTTTCCACTGACATGGCTGGTTCTCTCCAGTTTCATTCTGGAGCTAAAGGGATCTGTCTTGGTGAGCAGGGTAGAGATGCCTTGTTTTTTCCAAAGGCAAAGGTTATCTAAGTAGAGCTGTTTAAACACAGCAGCCAGACCTTGGCACCCGCAGGAGAGTCTGAGCACTCCTTGGTTTATCCTGACGCCATGCCAGTGGTGTGGGAAAGTATGATGGGGAATGGAAGCCTGGAGTCACTTCCCCAAGGACAGATGGTCTGGGATTGACTCCGGAACTGAACTCGAGTCTCTTGGGTCCCAGTTAACAAAACAACATGCTGCTGGGGTGGTTTTCATGTTTGTTTTGCCTTTCTGCTCCTTGCTGTGATTAGACTGGCGTTGGGAATTCTGGGCCAGATCCCACACTGACATTGAACCTCACAGACTGATACCATTGTAGTTAAGCAGGGGGTCTGGTTACTGTGTTTTGAGAGAAGAGTAGACTGGTAGGCACCAGCAGCATCTTGTGTGCGTAACAGATCGGCTCCTGCCTTCAGACTGGTAAAAAGTGGGGCAGAGATACCCAACAGAATAACATCATGAGGCTGTTTGCACTTCCTCGTGGTGTCTTCATGAATTGCTGTTTCTCACACAGACCAGTGCATTGTGGATGGCATCACCTACGACGTGAACCAGACCTTCCACAAGCGTCACGACGAGGGGCACATGCTGAACTGCACCTGCTTTGGGCAGGGCCGGGGCCGCTGGAAGTGTGACCCTGTGGGTGAGTCCCCAGCTGATCCCTCTTGCCAAACACGCTCTATGGCTGTGGAGAGACTGGTTGTGGGGTGGTGCAGCTGGTGTGTGAATTTGGGCCCGGTCTTTGCCCGCTTTCTGTCCTGAGCTGCAGAACTGCAAGCATAGAAGTAGCACTGGGTTTGCTGCAAGGGTGTTTGTAACTTTAAGGACATAAGCTTGGGTTATCACACCTGCCATGGAAGAAGTCATCGATGCAGTAGTAATGGATTGTGGCAACATGTGTCTTAAAATGCAGCAGGTTGTGGTAGCAGGGCACCTTAGCCCCAGGCTGTGGTGCTTGGGCTGAATTCTGGTGCCTGAGCTGTCAGCTTTAGCAGGCAGGGCTCTCAGACTGAGTTTTTATAAAATGTGCAGCTGGACGCTGATGCTAGGATCAGTTTTCTTTCCTTTATCCTAAAATCTTTAGGAGTTTTCTCACTGAACTGAGGAAGGAGCACCAGTGTATATTAACTTACCTTGGACTGAATTGATTTTTTTTTTTTTTTTTTTTTTTGGCTGCCCTTTGTTCTGGCAGAGAGAGAAAGCTCAGGATGGGAACACATGTTAATAACGCTCTGGAGGTTGCTAAAACCATCCTGGTTCTCTGCAGGAATGAGATTTCATCTCTTCTGCCTCCCACCTTCCCTTGATTGGAAGATAAGACCTGGTCATTGGGTTTGCAATTACTAAATCCAAGAGAGCTTCAAACTATTGCCAAGAAAATCTGTTAGAAATTACTAGTGGTGAAGTTCTGCTTTATTTACAGTAATACCTGTACATGTTTACTCAAGGAACTTGGATTGCAAAGCTCCTGAAAATTAATAGTTTGGAATAAAGGGAGGGGAAGGCTCAGCTATCTGTAAAGGTACAATCGAGGTTTTAATTTTGTTGGCTCTCTCTCTAGACAAGGCTCCTGTTTATCCAATGAAGCAAAATGCTAGTTCTCACTGGAAATTTCCCTTGGGCCAGGAACACAGGCAGTTGTCAAACTAGAAAGTGTACTGCAGCACTGGTACTGTGTTGTATTTACACTAGTTAAGCTGATTTCAAGATCTCAGCTGCCCTCCTTTGGTTCATACAATGGTAAATCTGGAAAGATTATGCTGAAAATTCATGGGACTTTTAAAGTCTACCTGAATTCTGCTGAAGCCAGGAGGAATTTTGCCATTGATCTCCTTGAGAAATGCATGGTTTAGCTTTGGATGAGAGATGAACTTGGCTGGCCAGAGCAGAATTGGGTTCCACAGTAGATAACATCCTTTCCTGAAGGAACTTCATTGACTTCCCTGGGAAGCTTGCCAGGTGGACAGCCTGTGCTTCACAGTGTCTTAACACATGCATCACAGCTGAATTAGCCCCCTAAGCTCTAAATTAATACATGCAGTGATATATCAAGAACCTTGATCTGAGATTCATTTTCTTTGGCTGCTTTCTCTTTATGTAACTATTTGCAAACAAGCGTTGGTGTTGCATTTCTTTGTATACAAGCCTCCTGTGATTTACTTTTCTGTGTTCAGCATGGATTTCTCACTGTAGCTTCAGTAACAGGAGGGGATAACTGTCTCTTTTGTGCCTTTAGACCAGTGCCAGGATTCAGAAACCCGGACCTTCTACCAAATTGGAGATTCCTGGGAGAAGTATGTCCATGGTGTCAGATACCAGTGCTATTGCTATGGCCGTGGGATTGGGGAGTGGCACTGCCAGCCTCTGCAGACCTACCCAGGTGAGGAACCCAACAGATGATGAACTCCTCTGCTGAGTGAGACGTGAGGAAAGCAAACTTTGCACCCCTCACCCCTTCAGGTTTCTGTACATTGTGCCTTGTGGTTTCCTTTCCAAACAGAGCCAATTTCCCCCAGTCCCCTGGCAGACACAAGCAATGTCATGGTTATAAATAGGGGACCAGGCTGTTTGCAGCTATTCCTGAGGCCAGGGTTAGGTTAGAGAATGGCTGTCAGTTCACACAGGGGTGTATTTAGTGATATCACACTTGTGATCTTCAGTTTATATTGCTTAGAACTTACACATATGTAGTCCTTCCTCTTCCACTCACTACAGAAGCAAAATCCATCACAGAATGAAACATTTTGCCTGATCAGTGCCCCGAAGAAATTAAATATTTGAGCTCTTGTTTGTCCAGGCAGTTCCGGGAACTCTTCATAGGGATGGGCAATGCCTGTTTGTTGGCTGTTTGGCTTCAGTTCCCTGAAAAGAACATGATAAGGGGAACCCCTCCATTCCTGTTTAAGGCTGCAGCTGCCACTGTCTTCCTCTGAATAAGATGAAATATTGAGGCTTGCTGAGTTTCATTGACTTCTGTCAGACTGCTTAAACAAACATCCCCCTGAGCTATGTGAAATATGCATGCCTCCAGCCTGGAGACCGGGGCTTGGGGCTGCTTTAGACACAGGAGGGACTGAAAATGTGTAAATAACCCAAATCTAATGTTTCTGAATGTAGGTTTGGGGTTAGGCGAGCTTTGAAATTTTCTGCCTGTGGGCACAGGTTTGTTTGCTTAGAAGTCCCGTTAAATATGGAGCAGGTATATATTTTGCATGGTTGTCCAAGTAAATTATTATTAGAAATGCTGGGAATGGGGCAAGGGCAGAGGTATTTAATGACTTTTCTGCATATTCCAGGGATCTCTTAGCTGGGGTTTTCTGAGAAGTAACATGAGGACAGTGCTGCTGAGTGTTCAGTGAAACCTTCCCAGCAGGGCTGGGAGGGACTGGATGGAGAACCATGGGATCATAAAGCCTTTCCTTCTCCACTGGAGAGCTTTGTGGAGAAAATATGCCTGAGCTTCATCTAGCTACATGCAATCAGGAGTCTTAAGCATTAGAGCACTGCTGAGCTTGTATTTTCATGAGTTTGTGGGCTTGACTTGTCTCAAGACTTCCACCAACCCTTCTGGTGGGGTTTGTGTGCAGAAGACAACAAGCCTCACTGTCTGTGGAGTGCTCCACAGAGTCACAAAAAATCAGTGTTCAACTGATTAAGAAATGTAATGAAATAGTAAAAGACTAGTGCTTCTTTTCAGGTTGTGTTCAATGTCAGATCAGGAGTTTTCCCCTCACTGTGCTGCAAAATTAGGTCTGGATTTGGTAAATGTTTCTCATCAGCTTCCCTGCTCCTATTGCAGAAGATATTAACATAAATAATACTGATAATATGAATAAATACTGATGAAAGTAGTTGCTGAAAAGCTCCTTCACTCTCTTTGAACAACATGACTTTGCTTTGCAGACTTCTATACTAGACCTCTCTCATTTTCTATCTCATTGATAGCTCACAGGAAATTAACCCGAACAGGGCATGTTAAACTCCCCCCCAGAATATATTCTAATTCATCACTTTTCTAAGTAGCAGTGAAGTATTACAGATACAAAGACAACATAACTCATTTCCCATGTACAGAAATACTACGTGAGCCACGCAATTTTCTTGCTTTTTGATGACTCCACGACAAAGGCTGATGGAAAAACATCCTCACTGTGTTAAAACCTGCAATTCTTCCTTTCAGGTTCAACTGGGCCTGTTCAGGTGATCATCACAGAGAGTGCCAATCAGCCCAACTCCCACCCCATCCAGTGGAATGCTCCTGAACGATCTCACATCACCAAGTACATCTTGCGCTGGAGACCGGTGAGTGCCGCGTCTGTCGTCATCTGTTTACCAAAAATACTGCACTTGGCTTTTTTCTGGTGTCTGAAAATAGTGACTGACACAATTCCAGCAAACTTGATTTGCTAATTCTGTGTCCTTATCCTGACAAGGTCAACTCTGGAGCATCAGAGAGAGCCAGCGCTGTATAAACACCTAGTGTTTTCCTGCCCAAACTTTACTGATCACTGTGTTCATTAAATGTCTTATTAAACAAAGCACTAGAACAGCAAGCAGACAGGTTTATATCCTTCCACACCTTAAGGAATGTAAATCCTTGTGGAAGCTTCTTCATCCTAAGAAACAGTGTTTTAGTAACGTGCATATCCAGAGACACTGGAATACGTCTTACCCTATTAATGAGGAGGTAAAGATGAGTAGGATATGAAGACATAAACAGCTAGTGGAGGATTAAATAAACAGTCATCTCCCATCTTCTGTCAAGTCTGAACTAAAGCTGGTTAACCACCACTTGTTGTCTCATTCCTAGCTGAGGAAGGGTTCAGTTTAACTAATGGAGATGATTTGTGTTACAGTTCCCCTGAGTGCAGCTTCACCAAAGACCACTTAATGATTAAGAACATTAGTACCTCAGTGCTGCCTGTTATTAAGAGAACAATAAAGGCCCTGATCCAAAGCCATTCAAGGCACTCAAGTCTCTTTATTGGCTTCAGTGTATCTTGGATGAAGGCCTGAATGAAATGGACTTTAAAGCACACAAACCTCAGAGGATGGAGCATTATTTTAGGACTTCCCATAGAGTTCAAACACAGGGTAGAAGACAAGAACTTTTCTGTATATTGTTTTCAGATGATGACTTAAGAATGTTATTATGAACAGCCTTCAAATGTATATTTTCCAGCCATTCTTTCATGCCTTACTGTGCTTTTGATAAAGGAATGAATTAAGTTTATATATTACCAAAAATGTTCCTTTTAAAGGAGAAAGTTCAAAGCTAGGTTGTCTTTTGGTTTACCCTGTTAAAACCAAACCACCCAAAATGCCATTAGTCCTACTTCCTGAGATACTTTTCTCATCTCCTTTTGATTTGATTTTCTCAGCACATTAAAGGCCATTCAAATCATACCTGTGTCTGAGTATTACAGTGGTTAGTGACCATGCAGCTGGTTAGGTCACCTAGGTTAGATCCCCCTGCTTGCAGGCTAGGCAGTCTCTTGCTATTGGAGTGTCCCTTTACTTGCAGAAAAACTCTGGAAGGCAGTGGAAGGAAGCCACCATCCCTGGCTACCAGAACTCCTACACCATCTCAGGCCTGAAGCCTGGTGTGATATACGAGGGGCAGCTCATCAGTGTGCAGCAGTATGGCCACAAGGAAGTCACCCGCTTTGATTTCACCACAACCAGCACCACAGCAGTGACAAGTGAGTTGAGCAGGGGGGCACATCCAGGAAAACCTCATTGCCTTCACCCACGTCCTTGCTTTGTGCATCCCATTAACACAGAAGTAGCAGCTTAATTAAACCTGTCTTTCCTCTGTCTTGCAGGCAACACTGTTTCAGGAGAGACAACTCTTCTTCCTCCCGTGGTTGCTACTTCAGAGTCTGTCACTGAAATCACATCCAACAGCTTTGTTGTCTCCTGGGTCTCTGCTTCTGACACGGTGTCTGGGTTCCGTGTTGAGTACGAGCTGAGCGAGGAGGGCGATGAGCCTCAGTACCTTGGTGAGACAATATTTGAGTCTGCCAGGCCAAAGCACTGCTAGCAGTGCCTCACTGGGTTGTGGTCACCAGTACAGCTGGGGGTAAAAAATGGCCATTTCTGCCTTTAAATGATTCAGTTGGGATGTGAGAGGGACAGCACCAGCTCAGATTGAAAGCTCACTCAGTTCATCATTGTCTGCTCTCCATCAGTGGCTGTAAGAGAGCAAGGCAAGTATATAGCAATACCCTCTGAGAATACTGTCTCAGGATCCTGCTAAGGACCCCTGAGCCAGGAGTGCTGGATTTGCAGTAACTGCAGGTAGATACATCTTTTTCTTTTCTGCTCCATGAATTTTACCCAATCTTTTTTCCTTTGGAAACCATGTAAAGTTACTGGCTCCCACATCATCCTGCAGTGAGCGGCAGTGCAGATGAGAAGAGAACCAAATCTGTTTTTTGAACCTGCCTCCTGGCTAATTTCCTTTGCCATACCTTTGTCCTTCCACCAGAATGGACAGAGAAATCTTTCCCAAATGCCCTCTTTTGACTGTCTCACGGATGTCTGTTCCAGGCTGCTTTATCAGTTGTTTTCTTTGGATCGATATTCCTCATCTTGGATAATGTGACAGCTTAACTGAGCTGGGAATCTGGTTAAAATCCTCAGACCTAGGAACTGAAACCCCTTTTCCAACATCTAGGTAGAGCCCATGTCAACACATGTAATTTCACATTAACTTCTCTTTCCTGTCCTGTCTTAACAGTGGTAATAGCAATATCTCACAAGAATTTGAGGTTATAATGGCTACTGGGATGTGAGTGAGATAAAAGAACAGTAATCCCCTGACCTAATAGTTCTTCTTGGACTGGTGCTCCCCTGAACTCTCAGGCTTGGACTCCTGAGCAGAAGTGGCTCACACAGGGACTGCCAGGACTGTCACCACCTTTCTTGTCTGCCCAGGCAGCTGAGCTGTGCTCTAAAGCAGCTCCTGAGCTCATCTGTCTACAGACAGAGGTTTACAGGCAAATTGAAAGGCAATTCCCAGTTTCCCTTCAGATGCTTGGCTTCAGTCTGGCCAGTAAGGAGCTGCTTTGTGGGGAGTTCTCTACATCTGGCATGTAGGTGGACATCTGGGAGAAGGGAGCAGGGAGAGAAGTTCACCAGCCCTCATAATGTCATTCTTCTTCACTCATGAGTCAGTCTTTCCACATAACCCATTCATGTGAAAGTTTTTCCATATATTTCTGTACTGAAAACACACCAGTGAGTGCTCAGCTGAGATGGCTGTGTGCCAGCAGTATGCAGGGGGCTGCTGCTCCACTTGCCCTGCTGTGTCACACATCCAGTCCTAGGTGGTGGCTGCTTGCTGAGTGTGGAGACTTGCCCCAACTTTCCACTCAGCTTTTCTGAGGTGAACCAAAGACACAGTGCAGAACAACTGCTGTTTTATTGCAGGAAGACTGTGGTTCAGACCAGATTAGAACAGAGGTCCCAATTATTTAATTTGGAGAGAAAGCAAGAAGGTGGAATTGCTAAGGCAAGCTTTTCTTTCCTGCCTCCCTTAGATCTTCCAAGCACAGCCACTTCTGTCAACATCCCTGACTTGCTTCCTGGTCGCAAGTATATTGTTAATGTCTATCAGATCTCTGAAGAAGGGGAGCAGAATCTGATCCTGTCTACTTCACAGACTACAGGTATGTGTGGGTGGGTGTTCCTGTGCTTTGAAAGCTGTTTTTATTCTTTGCTCAACAGTTTTTCATTACCTCTTGCCCTCACACTTGCTGTCCTCTGTTGTCCCCTTCAACAGCTCCTGATGCACCTCCGGATCACACAGTGGAAAGTGTGGATGACACATCAATTGTTATCAGCTGGAGCAGACCACAGGCTCCCATCACAGGTTGGTCCCAATGGAGTGCACCTGTTTTGCATTATGGTGGAATCTGAAATGTAGGTTAAATAATGAAGTATAGCTGTGGGACAAAGGGCTAGGGCACAATTCTGCCCAGCCTGAGAGACCAGCTGGGAAGCACATGGGCAGTTCAGTGTTTGCTGGGTTTCAGTGTCTGAACTAAGCAGTTCAGGAGCCTGGATGGAAAACAACTCCTTCTGGATTTGTGTTGAATGAAAACAAACCCTGCAACCTGCTGTTTGTCATCCAGATTATCCCATAACAGGCATGAGAACTGTTTGGACTTAAATCCACATGTCAAACTTCAGAAACAGGCTAACCCAGACCAGATTATGCTTTGGAAGGTGCTGTGGGTGTGTGGTCTGTAGGTGGGATGTGAGCATGGACAAGCCACAGGTCCTGCTGAAGTTCAGGACTATTTTTATCAAGCCTCAGTGGGGAGATCAGTTTAGCCCTCACTTCCAGCATTCTTTGTGCTGTCTTACTGATTGTGCTGAGGACTTCAATTTCTCTTCTTCTAGGCTACAGAATCATCTACACACCCTCTGTGGAAGGCAGCAGCACAGAGCTCAACCTGCCCGACACTGCAACCTCTGTGACACTCAGTGACTTGATGCCAGGAGTTCAGTACAACATCAGCATCTATGCAGTGGAGGAAAACCAGGAGAGCACTCCCATCTTCATCCAACAGGAAACCACAGGCGTCCCACGCACAGGTAATGGCCGTGTATGTTCTGGAGATCAGTCACTGGGTTTTCTGCTAGCAGTAAATGAATGTTTAAATGAACTCAATTATGTTGTTGTGTTTTTTAATTGTAAGTTCCACTGGTATGGAAGTTCTGTAGTAAAACCATATCCACTTACTGACACAGTCAAGCCACTACTCTGCATTGACAGGGCTGTAATTCCTGGGATCAGACTGCAGGCAGGCCTTGCATGGTGTCTGTGAAGAGAGATCAGTTTCCCAAGTTACCTTAGGGGGATTCTGCCAAGAAAGATCTTCTGAAGAGCCTGGTGTATCATTTTGCTTTGGTACTTGGCCTGCGGATGTTCAGGGTTATGTACTCAGACACCTCAGCACAAATTCTAAGCATTCACCTGACCTCTCCCTTTTCCTTCCAGTCCTATCCATTATTTTCCATTGCAGTCAGTGGGGATGGGAGATTGCTCAGCATTGAGAGTTGTACTAAAACAACATCCAATCTCAACTTGAGGTACCCACTATTTCAAAAAGTAGTGGTTTCAGTGTTCCCTAAGTATCCAGTTGGACTGAATAGCCAAACCAAAAGCAAGGATAAGTCAAAGAATGGGATCTGATGTGGTAAGCAGTGGAATTTGGTGGTCCTGCAAGTTGGAAGCACGTGTTTTCAAATGGGAATTTACCAGGAATGAACTCAGCTCAGTGATTTTATGGTTTGGCATCTGTATATTCCAAAAATGTGCGTTGGTTAACCTTAGAGCAGGATCAGTCCTAATCTGAAGAAACTTTATTTAAACATAGGAATTTAGGGGTACAGTACTGTGGACCAGCACAGATGGAACTGCATTTTCACTACAGTAAGGCCACATCAGCCCCTGTATTTGTTTAATTATAAAAGATGAATTTTAAGTTAATTATAGACATTCAGAACATGCTGTGGGTTTTGAAAACCCTCTCTTTTAATTTGAAAAGGAGGTAACTGTTTCCAGTCCCTGGAGTACTTTTTTTACCCTCAGGCTTTGGTTCTGCATATACTTGAGGTTCTGCAGCATGTTACATCTGGTCTGTCAGTTCTCTGTCTGCCACTGCAAGAAACATGCTGTGAGCGAAGGCATAAAATACTTACAACTAGGTAGTGACATTTGGAATTGTCATCTGCTTGAATACTGCCTGGGAATGTGTGTGGACATGTGTACAGTAAGGTTACCATGACTTCTTAGTTTGGTAAATATTCTCGGGCCAGCCATTGTTCAATCAAAATTAACTTTTCTTCCTTCCACGGAAACCTGTAGCTCCTCTGGCGATGGCCAAGGGCTCCCTCTGACACTGTCCTGTCCCTCTGCTTTCAGATGAAGTTCCTTCACCCAGAGATCTGCAGTTTGTGGAGGTTTCTGATATCAAGATCACCATCATGTGGACACCCCCCCAGAGCCAAGTGTCGGGCTACCGAGTGGAAGTGATCCCTGTCAACCGGCCCGGCCAGCACGGCCAGAGGCTGCCCATCACCAGGAGCTCTTTTGCTGAAGTCATTGACCTGCTCCCAGGAACCACTTACCTCTTCAAGATCTTTGCTGTGAGCCAGGGCAGGGAGAGCAAACCTCTGACTGGAGAGCAAACCACCAGTAAGTGTCTTTGCTTCTTGCTTTCTTCAGCCTTCTGAAGTGCGTATTTTCTCTGTCGCTTAGAGAAATGTATAAACAGAACACTTGAAGTGCCAACAGTCATAGCCCGGGAGGTATCCCAGAAGTAGGATGACAGGGCTGGGAATTCATTCAGCCTAACAATGATCTCTTCAGCAGATTTATCCTCCTCCAGGGCTTTCCAATGGAGTTTAACTCTCATGACGCTTTAAAACAATTTCGTATGGCTGGAATTCAACTTTTTTATTACTGACTGAGAATTGATGGGCCCTGCAGTTCTTTTACAGCACAGATCACAGCCTGTGATTTTTGTAATTTTATTTTTTTGTGTGTGGATACCTTAGGGCAGATTTCAGCATGACTTAGGAGCCTTGCTGAGATTGCTCTGCAAATCCTTATCTCCTTTCTGACAGCTACACACATACCTGACTCCACTGTCAGCAGTAGCACTTCTGTCTGCACATGCAAGGAAGGTGGGGGTTTTTGGATAGAAGAAGAGTATAATCTGGGTTAGGGGGGTTATCTCCACTTTTGATCCAAGAGAAAGCAGATCAGAGAGAACCTGGGACATGGTTCATTTGAACAGGTCCTGTTTATTGGGCAGTCAGAGGGTGACTTGGTGTTTGTGGTGTTCTTTGACTGGATCACTTTACTCAAGGGACCAAAATTCAGCTATGTGCATCTGCTGCTGTTCTGGCACTTTCCAGTAAATGAGAGAAACTTTGGAGGATCCAGCCTGACTCTTACAAAGAGGAGAGGGAGGGAAAGGAAATGGGATGGTAAATGTGAATATAGCCATGCTGTTTGAGAAATAACCTTACTTATATCCATGAAGTTGTGAGCCATGAATAGTGCCTCTCCCTTGGCTATGCAGAAAGAATGGGATCCTTGTGCTTGTCCTTTGACATAGGTATCTACTTCGAGAGTAGCACAGATCGTGTGAACACTCTCCCTCCTCTTTGAAGCAAGACTTTCAAAAGCAAGGATGTGACTTTGGAATCTGAACTCCCTTGGAAGCATTGAGAACAAGAAGGGCTCAGTTCCCAGTCAGATCTGTAATTTTTTTGTGGTTGTTTTGAGGAGCCTTGGCTAGGTGTAGAGCCCCTCTAAAAGTCCACACAGAGGTGCACATCAGAGCATAGACATTTAATTCAGACAGCACAGGTCTCGTTACAAATGTCTGGAATCATTTTCCATAGGCTGTGATCATCTGCTTAACTGCTTTGCCTAAACCACAGTTCAGAAAGTATTCACATAAATTGCATCCTGTAATCGAAAGTCCTGGGAAACAGAAATCATTCAGGGTTCCCAAGGAAAGCCCTGCAGCAGAAGTCCCTTCCCACGGTGTAAATGTGATTCTCTTTTTGGCCTTCTGTTAAAAAAACTCTACAAATAAACTCAGAGCGTGTCTGTGGCTTTTTAATCTTCCCCTTTTTCCTTTGCTATGGGGAGAGGAAGTGATAAAAGCCTGATAGAGCTGGCAAATTACACTGTGCAGAAAGGAACTGACTTTAGGCTACACACTGGAGGAAGACACAATCCTTGTCAGATGAGACTTAGCACAGATCTAAGTACCAAGCAGGGATACAATTGACTCTCAACCCATGGTTTGGAGATGGGCCTAAGGAGTGTCATACTCACTCTTTCTCTTCTGGAATCATCTCCCTGGTTTTTTCAAATAGGGGAAGAAAGAAGTCCTCTCTTCCTTTGCCCTCCCTGGGGAAAACAACTGGGGAGAAAACCAAAAGGACAAAAACTGCTTTCCTGTGAATCACAGGGAGAGTGATGAAAATGTTAATTTGTATAACCAAAATGCTATCTCCTCAGGAAGAGAAAAATAGCATTTGCCATCCAAAAAGAGCATTTATGAAACCTCTTCTCATTGCTCTTGATTTCAATATGTGATTAGAACCTAGAACAGGTGGAGAAACTTGCCATGTGGACACAATAAGCCCTTTGCTGCAGCCAGTGCTGTGAGGGCAAATTGCTTAAGTGTTTTTTCCCCTTCTGAGCCTCATCTTGGCTCGGCCAAAGGGAGTGACACCTCTGCCAGTCACTGGGCTCCAGAGTGGTGCTGAAGGGGCTGTGATGCTTGTTTGTGTAGTTACCTGGGCTGGCAGCTTCAGCAGCTTCCTGGGGGCAGTGATAAAAAGGGGAGGAGGCCTAGTAAGAGCTGTTCCATGAGTCCCACGGGAGACATGAGCATGCTTGGAATTGTTGCGTGGTCAGTTCCATGGGGTGATTATTTCTGCGTAGATCTAGGAACTGCTTTTCTGCAAGAAGTTGCTGACTATTACTTATTTTGACATTCAAATGACAAAGTAGGGGCGGTTTATTTTGGGAAGGGATTTTGAGAGGACTGGGCAAGGGTTTGAAAGAATAAATCTTTTTCATAGGAAAGGGCTAAAGTTAGGTTTCCGTGCTTACACTGACAAGTCTAAACTGAGCTGATTTTTAAAAAAGTGCTCAGCATTCATGAGAAACTACTGAAATTCCTGAGTGTGCCTGGGTTCATCTGTCTGGCCTCAGCCTGCCTTCCCCACAGGAGGCCATGTATGGCAGCAGCCCAAATCAAAGCAGCCCAGAATACTCAGGTCTGCCTGGCCCAGCAACTTTCTGGATGGCACTGAGACATGGATATAGTTCTTTCACTTCCATTTCCAGCTCTCTCGTGGTCCCCACCTTCTCTCTTCACTGGCACGATGTGTCACAAACACCCTCAACGACCCCCTTGTACCCCCCCTGGTTTGTGCGTGGGAAAGGCTGTGCTTTGGAAGTGGGAGTGAAGCGGGGATTGAGCTGGAGAGCTGAGGGATGTCCTGCTTTTCCTTCCCCAGAGCTCGACGCCCCCACCAACCTGAGGTTCCTCAACACCACGGAGCACTCTGTGCTGGTGCTTTGGGCACGGCCCCGCGCGGTGGTCACGGGGTACCGGCTGACAGCAGGTCCCACGAGGGGAGAGGGGCAGCCAAGGACCTACAACGTGGGACCCTCTGCCACCAAGTACCTCCTCAGGAACCTGCAGCCTGGCACGGAGTACACCGTGTACCTCGTGGCCGTCAAAGACGACTTGCAGAGCAACAGGGCGACTGGAGTCTTCACAACTTGTGAGTGAAACACACACATAATGCCCTGGCCCTCCTTCAAAACTTGTGCTCAAAGTGGCTATTGTGAATTGGTTTACAGAAGCAGCCTTTTGAAGTAGCATTCCAGCAGAACAGCTTGGGAAATATTCCTTGTTGTTCTTTCTGAGCTAGCTGGCAGGAAAAAGAGTTATTTACATCAAAAAGCTTTTAGTAAAATACATTTCAGCTTTCCTGATTATTAAAAAAAAAAAAAGAAGGGGGAAAACTTACTACTGGTACCTCAGTTCTTGTTTAACTGAATGTCAAAGGAATTGAATTTTACTTGATCTTTCTAATTGTTTGGTTTTGGCATGACAAACCAAGGAAAGCCCCTTAAAATGGGCAAGTAATAATTAGTCTGCCGTTTATACATCAAAGCAGTCATTTTTCAAAGCCCAACCATACCATCTAAGGCAGCTCAGCTGCAGTTACACAAATTGACAGAAACATGGCATCCTATCCATTTATTTTTTTGTTTTTCTTTTTTTTTACATTTCAGTCATCTATACATGTGCTGCTGGCTTGGAAGAAATGTCAAGTAAATTCAGGGAGGAAAGAGAGTCCTGTAAGAACCCACACATACTTCTAGAAAGAACAAATAGATTCAATGTTTAAATACTGATGATGCCATCATATAAACTAACAAAATTCAAAGCCATCCAAGCCCAGAACCACATCCTCTTCTCAAAAGAGAATGTGGTTTCTTTTAGAACAATGTGAAACTAAAATAAGGGTTCAAACTTTCAATCAGAGTAACACTGTTGACACTGCCAATGTGGTTTTTGCTGACAATCTTATCTATAAATATCTCTCAATTAGGATATGATTTGGTATCTTAGGTTAATATTGCCTTCAAATTCTGGCTTTTCTGAATGAAACCAGGCCAGTTTAGGACTACAGATCAATCAACCAAGTCTTTTCATTAATAACAAGGTCATTTCAGATTGAACTCAGTGTTGTTTTTTAAGGCTGATTCTGGGATACACAAAGGCTTTGGCTTCTGTGTGATGCTCCTGACAGATATCAATGAGACCACAGATGCCTCAGCCTGACTTTGAGCTCCCTTTCTCCTGACTTCAAAAGAGTTGAAGATGTTGGTGAGGGATAAGATGGCCCTTGCTGGGATGGCTGGATGACAGACAAGGGCATGGTGTTCTGCTGATTGGGTGGCATATGGTGGGTGAAGGAATAAAACAGCTGTTTTTTTGAGGAACACTTTATATATTGTGCCAAAAAACAGTATTCCCCAAATTTTTGGTGTTGAATGCAGAGAGTATCATGAGAACCAGTTCAGTATTTTTGTGTTCCTCAGGAACAAAAGCACTGCCCAAGACCACTTGTGTACTGTGTCTATCAAGCCCAGCAGCAGACAAAAATCATCTGTCAGACCCTTCTCGAATCACTGGATTTTCAGGAGTGATGTAGTTCAGCACTGGTTACAAACCCCTGGCTCTTTGGACTGCTGTAGGTCAGGTTTTCTGACTGTTCTGAGCCATCACAGCAGGTAGACTTCAACTGTGCCAATTCCCTTCACAGATCAGCCTGCTGGCTCCGTGCCTCCTTTCAACACAGAAGTGACTGAGACTTCCATTGTCATCACCTGGACACCTGCCCCAAGGATTGGTTTCAAGGTAGGAGAAACTAAGGCTTGTTTCTTTTTTGCTCTTGCTCCATTGTGGCTGGGAGCTGTGGACTGTGGACTGCAGTGAAGGCAGGTTGGAGCACAAAGGGAAGAAGGGGTTGTGAAAGTTTGGGTTGGCTCTCTGCCAANGAAAAGAAAGCAAAAAGAGCAAGAACACTTCCCCCTTCGGCTTATATACACCTGATTATGTAAAGAGATGGGATGGAATACTGCCTAGATTTTGACCCTGGTTACCAAGGAAGGCCTACAAAAAACAATCCATCACAGGGGTGCAAAAGACCTGCTGCTCACAGGGATGGGTTTGGGTGGCAGAGGTCAATGCAGTCATGGGGCTTCAGGTCGAGTTCAGCTGAAACACAAGTAGCAGGATCACCAGCTGGCGTTCAGCACGAGGGCCAGTGATGACAAGTGAGGATGCTGGTGGTTGGCTGGGGCAGGAGTGTTTGAGACTGAAGGGCAAACGTTGCTTCCCTGCAGCTGGGCGTGCGCCCGAGCCAAGGCGGGGAGGCGCCCCGGGAGGTGATCTCGGACTCCGGCAGCATCGTGATCTCCGGGCTGACCCCGGGGGTGGAATACACCTACAGCCTCACGGTGCTCATGGACGGCCAGGAGAGAGAGACCCCCATCGTCCGCAGGGTGACCACACGTACGGCACGCTTCTCTCCCGGGGCTGTTCCCTCTTCATCCCCTTCCCCTGTGTGCCACAGGCTGTCCTGTGCGAGCCAGTCCTGGTCATTGCCTCCTGGGGGGGTTTGTTTGGTGCACCATCTTGTACCATGCAGGGCAATGACTTCAGGAGAGTATTTGTAGCTAATTCCAAAGGGTGGGGATGCAGTGTGGGGAGAAGGGGTGCTGGGGGAGCTGGCCATGACTCCCAGCGCCACCACTGACCTGTTTGTCTGAACACTTGCAGCACTGGCCCCACCAACCACGCTGCGCCTGAAGTCCAACCCTGATACCGGCATCCTGATCGTCTCTTGGGACAGAAGCACATCTCCAGGTGACTGTGAACCCACCCTGTGCTCAAACCTCTTGTAGCAGAATGCCGATGCTTGTTCTGTGGTGCCTTGCAGTTCAGTAAGGAGACTTTGATGGAAAACTTGCTGTTGAGGAATTTAAGGAAAAATGTACATATTTCTAGATATATTCAAGGATATAATTCACAGTTAACTACAGCTTGCCATAGGACTCTTAGCGTTTAACATGGAAGGTAACTTACTCTTTTGGAGTGTGAATGTGTTGAAATATTTTAGCTGTTTTAAGGATTTGAAGGATTTTTTTCAAATATCCCCCATCCAAGGGAAGGAAAGATAAATGTATCACAAAGATTTCTGGAAGTGACAGATGAGTTTGTGCTGTTGACAGTAGGCAAGGAAGTTCTGAAATTGTTCTCCCAGAGTAGCTGATGGGAGCTGTACAATTGACTTCCACAAAAGGAGGATTGAAAGCTTTTGAAAACCCTTCTCTCAGTTGGTAGCTGAATCTTTTCCTGACAAGTCATGGCATTTTCAGCTTGGTGAGAGAAGTGCTGTGAGAGTGGCATGGCTGACTCCTGGGAAGCTTGTTTTGAGGTCCCTGACAAAGCCTGCTGGTCTCAGGGTGGCAAAAATCGCTTGTGGAATACATGGTTGTCTCAGCTGTTGTGGTGTGGAGGAGCACAGCAGGAGATCAGTGGCCTCTCTGTGTTTCAGGCATCAGTGGGTACCGTGTCACCACTGCTCCCACCAATGGGCAGCAGGGCTCCACCCTGGAGGAGGTTGTAGGTGCAGATCAGACCACCTGCACCTTCGAAAACCTCAACCCTGGCGTGGAGTACAACGTCAGTGTCTACTCAGTGAAGGACGACCAGGAGAGCGCCCCCATCTCCGAAACCATCACTCCAGGTAAGGAAAGGATGAGCAGCAGGTTTAGCTACTCAAAGCCCAGTGGCTGAGTCTGAGAGCTCTGTGTTGCATAGCTCCTACTAGTCTGATGGCAGAGGGCTCAGACTTTACATTTAGTCTCAAGAAGCAGAATAGCCATGTACCAACATGTGACAGAGCAGTCCTTACACCCCTGTACTTCTCTGCACCCGCAGCCTGCATTGTCTGTCACAGGGTGGTGGCAAAGAGGTGGATCTGTTGTATCCTTACACTGAGCAGCAGAGATTGACTATAACATCTGGAGCACAGCTGGTGGGAACAGGAAGTAGGTGAACAGAATGGGCTGTGAGCACAGGAGAAATTTTGGCAGCAATAGTGACAGAAGATCACTTGAGCGCAAGGGAGAGGAAAGCCGGGATTGGAAGGTCTATCACTGTAGCTCTTCTGGGACACAGAGTGGTGTGTGCCACCTCACATGACATGCTGTGATGGCTGCAGAAACCATCTTTGTAGCCACAGTAGCAAAATTAATGTGCATCTCCCCAGATGGTCCCGTTTCGTTTTCCTGTGCGAGGGGCTTTGTGTGTTTCTGTTTGTGCTCAGCCCTGAAATGATGCCAGCTACTGTGTTTGCTTGCTGTCATAACACTGCTTACAGTTGCCACGCTTCACTGAAGTGCTGTGTGCTCCCCAGGGATGAACTAATGCTGTGATACTTCATAATTAAAGCAATAATAGTTTTAGCCCTTCACCATCTTCTGGTGGGGGGAAGCTAAGAATGTATGTCTCTGGCTTTTAGCACTCTTTAAAGGTGATATGGTACATGCATTCCATGTGGATAAACAATGATTTTACAGAAAACTGGTGGGTTTTTTTGCAACTATTCTGTAAAATAAGCATTTTCCTCGAAGGACATTAAAATAGAACGTAACTATTACTAGAGCAGTATTTATGTCCCATAATTCCTTCTCAAACTAACTTGTAATGATGCAACAACAGAATGGATACCAAGTCCTGCATCTTTGACTCACCTACTGGTGTCTGATCCTGAGTGAGGAAGAGCATCCATTAGTTCCCACTGATTTCAGGATCACCCTGCTATAAGTTACACAGCCAAATCTTGAGGCTTAAATCAATACCAGCCTCTACTGACTTGAGCAGCTGATGGTTTGGCTGTTGTCAATTAAAGATGCATCTGAAACTGCCCCTTCCCTGCCCAATTCTGTTGGCCCTAACATGCAGGAAATGAGCACCTTTGATAACAGGAATAATACCAGTGGGGAGAACAGTCACAGCTGTGCTCATTTTCCCTCCAGAAAGGTAGGCAGTATCTGGAAGGTCATTAAAGAGCATCCTTATTCAATGCCTCAAGCCTGAGATTTTGAACAATTTAGCCAACAATGTCAGGCTCTTGGCCACAGCATGTGCAGGGCATAACTCTGAATATTGGGGACATTGTCACTCTGACAGGGTTCTTATCATCTAAAGGTCATTTTTAACCATTTACTCTCTTTCCAAGAAAGTGTTTTATTACTCACTGTTCCATGTCATCTGTTTTTAGCACATACATTGCAGCAGGTAGTGGTAAGTAGAACTGGAGGAATTGTGGGCCAGACCCTCAAGCCATTACAGGGATTTGGGGCTTTTTTTTCCAAGTCCAGTGTAAGTGGTTCAGACCATGGATGGTCTATCATGAAACTTTGATGGTTCTCCCTAGCTGAGGGTCTAGCCTGATTTAGCCCCTTCAGATGAGTTGGTGTTCTTATGATCCTAGTGATAAAAGTTAGATTCGCCATTTGAAAAAACCAAGAATTTCAGAGGGTCAAATAACTATTATTTCAGAGTTGTTGTTTTCTATATACATTAATAGACTTTGATCTCATGTAGTCTACCTGTAAAAAAAAAAAACCAAACAAAAAACCAAAAAAACAAGGGGCTATGTTTTCTGTTTCCATTTTCATCAGGAAATGCTGAGTCTTTATGGCTCGTCATTGCTCAAAGTTGATTTGTTGCAAGTTAAGTGTCTCTTGTAGGGCCTTTTGAAAATTGTTATCTCTATAAAGTGGAAGCACATTATCTGAGGGTACTGTGGCTTGAGCTTCTGTCTGCCTGGGGAAGCAGCTGGAGACTGCATTGAAGGGTAAATATTAAAAGACAAAATTAAAAAAAGGCAAGAGCAAAAACCGAACAACATAAAAACCCCACCAGAGACCCTCCTTTTCCCCCAAACCCCCACGAGAAATTCTGCATATCACCGCAATTGCTTCCAAAGGTCTGTCAATGTTAATAGTGATGAACACTGCTTTTCTCTCCCTTGTCTTTCTTTGCCTCTGTGTGTCTCTGCTTTTCCCATTGGCTCTTTAACTCATTAGAGGTGCCCCAGCTCACTGACCTAAGCTTTGTTGACATAACTGACTCGAGCATCGGCCTGAGGTGGACCCCGCTAAATGCCTCCACCATTATCGGGTACCGCATCACAGTAGTTGCAGCAGGAGAAAGTGTCCCTATTTTTGAAGATTTTGTGGACTCCTCAGTAGGATACTACACAGTGACAGGCCTGGAGCCGGGCATTGATTACGACATCAGTGTAATCACACTCATTAATGGCGGAGAGAGCGCCCCCACCACTCTGACACAGCAAACGGGTGAATCTTGATCACTTCTGTGTTCTGGGACACGGATGGTGTTCCATGCTGGCACTGGCTGTCAGGGTCACGGGGCTTTGTCCACTGAGGGGTTGAGCCACTCACTGCAGTGAAGCCAGACTGACCCAACTCCCTCCTGGCTCCAGGTGGCAGCTGGGGGTGGATGTGCTGCTCAGTTTCCAAATTTGAGGCATTTCAATGCCATGAATGGCTGCAGACTTGCCAGGCTCATTCACCTTCTGCTGTTCAGATTTCCAAGATCCAGTTGGAATTGAGCCTGAAACATGAGCTGTGTATTCACCAGCCTCTAAAACTGTGATTCCCCAAAACAAGAGTGCCAAAGGGCAGAGCAGCTCAGCAGAATCCCCTCCAGCCTTGACAGCTGTTTGGGCTTCCAGCAGTCCATTTCCGTGGTGGCTCCACTCTCTCCACAATGCCCCAAGGGGTACAGGTGCACACCACTCCCTGAGGACATGCCAGTGACAGCCATGCCACACTGTCGAGGGTCTCTATAGTGCATGGGCAGAGGGCAAGCTGGAAACTGGTTCTTGCATGAAATCCTGATGTGTTTGAAACTCCTGAGGCTGTAAATCCTTCGACACGAGTAGAAGTAGAGTCATAGGAAATTAGTGATATACCCTCTCCTCTCCTGGGTGTGCATGTATGGATTCTAGATGAGATTACTTTTCCATCTGTATGCTGCTGTATGGCAACTTTAAACCTCTCTTGGCACCACATCTGTGATATGAAATCCAGCTGCTAGAAGCACATTACTGAAACTTGCTACCTTGTTTTCAAATTAGCCCCGTGGGGTGTATTTAAGGTATCAGGAATTGCCAAGAGGTTAAAGCAGCCTGACAGTAGTACAGACACATTTTTCTCTTAACCACAGTAGAACCAAATGTAGTTTAGAAGTCTTGTTTGCATGAGTCTGGTGCAGTAGCCAGTAGTCTGTTATGCATGAGATACTTTCTCTGGTGACTCCCTGAATGTACATCTTGGTCAGTTGTTACGAAGCAGAGAACTGAGGTGGATTTGTTCCTTGCTGTGTAGCTGTGCCTCCTCCCACTGATCTCCGCTTCACTAACGTGGGGCCTGATACCATGAGGGTGACTTGGACTGCCCCGACCTCCATCGTGCTCAGCGGCTTCTTGGTGCGCTACTCACCCGCCAAGAAGGAGGAGGATGTTGCAGAGGTGACAGTTTCACCCTCGGACAACATGGTGATCTTGACAAGTAAGTGGGTCACTTATGTAAGTCAAACAAATATAAGAGGCCCCTGTTGTGAAATCATAGAGTTCTTGAGGCTGGGAAAGACATCATTGAGTAGAACCATGAGCCCAGCACCACCATGCTCACCAGCAAGCCGTGTCCCTGAGTGCCACCTCCACACACCCCCTAATACTTCCAGGGATGGTGACTCCACACCTGACCAACCTTTCGATGAAGACGTTTTTCCCAATATCCAACCTCAACCTCCCCTAGTGTGACCTGAGGCTTTTTTCCTCTTGTCCCATCACTTGTTACCTGGGAGGAGACCGACTTCCCCTGAAGGTCCACATGACATAGGATGAGGCAAAAGAAAAAATGCTTACTCTGGGTGTAGCTGGCCAAATTCTCAGCTGATCTAAGCTGGTGTCTCAAGTAGCCTCATACAAACTCACACTAAATGGGCTTTGGCTGCTTGTTTTACCCAAGTTAAAGCCAAACCACAGGAAAGCTTTTTCCTATCAACCCAAGGACAGTGATGAATTAGGCTGTTGGGCAATTGCATTGATTTGCAGCCTGGTTATGTATTAAGAGTAAATACATATGAATCACCCGGCTTGCCAAAAATGTCAAGGACTTGCAGTGCAGAGGTTCAGGGAGGTGATCAGAATGTGCAAAGGGTCATTGCTCCTTTGGCTTTGTATGCTCAGACCAGAAAATACATACTGTTTGGAACCTTACAGGACATGACAATAAAATGCAGGCTTTTTCAAAAAACTGACAGAAATCTTTGGTGCAAAAGCCGTATTGTATTCAAAGTTGGGCTTTTTTTTCCCCCGGGGTCCTAGAATCAGGTTGGTTGAGTGAGAGACAATACCTGCTTTCAGAATAAGAAACCAAATCTGGAGCTCATCTGAGTTAGAATAGCTGTGTTAGAAATCCTTGGCCCTGTTCCAGTTTACATCAGCTGAAGCTTTGGCCTGGTGCATAACTGAACTATGAGATAACTAGGAGGGAACCTTGTGGAAAATGAATTGCTTGTAGTCAGTCTCCACAAACTGATGAAGCAATGATACAGGATTCCATGCTCCTTCAGGCTAAGGCATTGCAAGCAGCTGTAATACCACAAAAATAACTGGCTTAGACTTTTCATTGTCCTGGAGGCTCAGATCTTCCATCAAGCAAAACCTGATTACCTCTCTTAAGAAACACAGTTAAAATCGTGTAGGTTGGAAAAACTTGTAGCTATTAGCAAAGAAATGTGTCTAAATTCCTGTTCTTAAACTCCACAGACCTGCTCCCTGGCACTGAATATCTGGTGAAAGTCTACAGTGTTTCTGAGCAGCACGAGAGTGCACCTCTGTATGGAGTCCAGAAAACAGGTACTTGGATGCACCCTGAGGCACGTGTGGTTGATGCCATCCTTTAGGAATTCATTAATGGGACTTCTTTGCTCTTTTTTGTGTGTTGCCACCTCGTTGGTGTGTCATCAGCTAGATGATCATCCAAGAGCAGTGCAGATGCACATCTTGAGGAACACTAGGAAATCCTGTGTTTTCTTTGTCTGAGAGGCATAACTGTTATTGTTTTTACATAGAGCATCATAGACCCTGGTGTGAATGTACCCTGAGAACAAACCTGGGCAGACCCTGCTGTATCTGTCACCGAGTCTGTCTCATTCTATAACTGTGTCACAGAGTTTGCTAGTCACTTTTCCACGGTGTTGTCTGTGTGTGCCACACACACACTTTTCCTGCTGTCACGTTCCAGTGCTTGTTTATCTCACTTTGATCCTGAACACTTGTTTAGTTCCACGGCTGAACAGCATTTTGGCTTCTTACCTGGCAGCATCATGGTACAGAACTGAAGGACACATGGCAGTGGTGATGATGGCAGGTAGTTCGTGGAGCTCAGTCTCTTGTCTCTTTGCACCACCCAGGTCTCGATTCCCCCACTGGCCTTGACTTCTCGGATATAACAGCCAACTCCTTCACCGTGCACTGGATCGCTCCGCGTGCCACCATCACCGGGTACAGGATTCGGTACCAGCCGGAGCAGGGCGGTGGCAGGCCCAAGGAGGACCGTGTGCCCCCCTCACGCAACTCCATCACCCTCACCAACCTGCTCCCGGGCACTGAGTACGTGGTCAGCATCATCGCCATCAACGGCAGGGAGGAGAGCATGCCCCTGGTGGGCCAGCAAACCACGGGTGAGCCTCGAGGGAACGCTGCCTGAAAGGTGCAGTGAGGGTTTTAAGTGTGCTCTGGGGAAGGAGTTGCTCTTTAACAAGATCCCCCCTTCCAGCTGCTCTGCTCACGAGGATGTGCCGGTGGGGCCTGGTTTAGAAGAAGGTGGGAGGACCCATGCTACTTTCAGATCAACTCAGATCAATAGTTAGGAGAACTGTTTTCATTAAATCTGGTCCAATGCTGGATGGTTTTTAACCATATACATCACTTGTAGGTGTGTGTGCACTGGGCCAAAAGACACATAGATGAGTAGCAGCAGAGCATGGTATGATAGGTGGAGTGTGCAGCTGATGTACCATAACTGTGTTTAAAATCTTCTCAATTCCCTGGTTTTCTAGTGTCTGATGTTCCAAGGGACCTGCAAGTCGCCCCTGCCGGCCCGACCAGCCTCGTGCTTTCCTGGGATGCTCCTGCAGTGACAGTCAGATACTACCGGATCACTTACGGTGAAACAGGTGAGGGCAGGCTGCTACAGCCACTCACAGGCCAGAGACTGCTCTGAGGCCACAGCAAATAGCAAAGGCAGCTCTCACTGCAGCAGACATAGGTGTCTTTTTTAAGGAGGAATAGATCATTTTTTGTCCTTCAAAAAGCATCTGGAGCACTCCAGTAATTTGAGAGGTGGTTCTGTGTACTTATTTCCTTCTTTTCTTTAGGGTGGTCTGAAAAAGCCTTTGACCCAACAACCATTGAAATCAACTTGATGCATATAGAATTGTCCTGTTTTTTGTAGGACATTTAAATCGTATACTTTAGAGATCCACTCCATTTCTTTTTCTACCCTGCTCTTCTTAGGTGGAAGCAGCCCTGTGCAAGAGTTTACAGTGCCTGGCACCATGTCCACTGCCACCATCAATGGTGTCAAGCCTGGTGTGGAATACACCATCACCATGTATGCTGTAACTGGCCGTGGAGACAGCCCTGCCAGCAGCAAGCCAGTCACTGTCACCTACAAAACAGGTGAGACCTGATTAAACAAAACAAGACACAAAGAAACCCCCACCCAGGAGCACTGTGTTGGCTCATCCCCAAAAACATGTGTCACTGATCCCTTCTTTTAGAAGTCATGGGCTGTGTTTAAGCCCAGCAGTTTCAGTGGAGCTGCAGAGCTTGGTGGCCCAGCATGTTAATGACATGACACAGAAGGGGATCGTGGGCTTGGAGGAGGGACACCCTGTGCAGTCCAGAGGGGGATACAAGCAATGTTTGGCTGCTTGTTGCAAAGTGGAATTCCTGTTGGGCTCTCATATCATGGAGTCCCTGGTGGCTTTAATTCCAGTACTGCACTGTGATCCTGATGAGATCTGACTCTCTAACTCCAAGACTGTCATCTCCTGTTTCAGATATAGACTAATCCTTCTCCTGCTGTAGCTGCAGATAAAGGCTTTTAGTAGCCTTTAAAACAATAGAAATCCTCAGCTAACAATGATTCGAGGTCAGTCACCCACATATCATGGCTAAGGCTTATTTGGTCTGGGTGAGCATGAGGGACAAATAAATAGCAACATGTGTTTTCTAAAAAGTGCAGCCTAGAAAAGGAAGAGCAGAGCAAAATTTGGCCAGGAGACAACAGTGGAGGGGGAGTTTGCTGTACCAGCATACTCAGAGAAAACATTTTTGTTGCCCAGAAATAGACACACCATCCCAGATGCAAGTCACAGATGTCCAGGACAACAGTATCAGCATCAGATGGCTGCCTTCAACCTCCCCAGTGACAGGCTACCGGGTGACAGCTGCCCCCAAGAAAGGACATGGGCCCACAAAATCTAAAAATGTCCCTGCAGGTAAGTGTGCATGTCATCCTTCTGTGAGAAGGATCTGTGAGAATGCTAGAGGTGAACACTGAAATATTTCTCCTGTGTGTAGCTTTTTTTTGCCATCCTGCTGCCTTCAGTTGGGTCTCATCCAAGAGAAGCTGGGGCAGATTTTTGCCCCTAAAGCTTCATATTTCTTTGATACCTCTGTGCTGCAAAGGTTTATTCTTGGCAACCTTAGTGTCTGTGAAAGGCACCTGCATCTCAAAGAAATGCCATGGGATTTTCTAGCATCCAGCAAAACTTTCTCTGAAATCCTTCTGGAGATCACATAATGTGACCCTTGGTCACAGCATGGGCTCAGTCACATGTACTGCAGGCTTGAGCTTGTTACTGTGGAACCTGGCAAGTCGTCTCTTGGGAACACAGTGCATTTTGTGGGATCAGCAGAGGTTAGCGCTCAGGGATGCTTGTGATGCAGCTGGGGTGATGGTCAGTCTTACCCTGGAAAATGATGAAAGCTGATCCTCTCCTGCAGTGTTTTACCTCCTGTGCTTACCTGCCCTTTCAGCTGTGGGGCCTTGGAGCAGGTACAAATTGCAGGTGCCTTGTTGTGCCCTCCTGTGCAGTACAGTGCAAGTTAAAGGCAAACCTGATTTGTCAATCCTGTCTTGTTTTAATGACATTTATTCATGGTGTGGTTTTTGCAGGCCCTTCATTCAAGGCTTTTTAGAGGCCAGTTCTCTGCAGCTTTGTGCAGTTCTGCCTGACTAATGCTGTTCTTCCCTCCCAGATCAAACTCAAGTCACCATTGAAGGCCTGCAGCCCACAGTGGAGTACATGGTCAGTGTCTTTGCTCAGAACCAGAATGGGGAGAGCCTGCCCTTGGTGGAGACAGCTGTCACCAGTACGTATTTCACTTCATGGGAACACAGCAAATGTTGTTTTTTGGTGTCTGAACCTGCCATGCAGCACCACATTCCCAGGGAGAGTGAAAGGCAGGTGGTCTGCCCTGTGAGAGGTCCTGTGCACATGAATAGCAGATGCTGCCCCAAACACGGTCCCTCTGCCTCAAGCACTGGCAAAATGCAACTTCCTGCCCCCTCAAAATGCTGCACTTCTGATTTTCTTTCACTAAAGCCACCAAATCTTTTGGGGTTTTGTTTTCCATCAGCCAATCAGTGGGTAAAATGTGCCAAGATGTCATTTTAGGAACTAGGTGGCAAAGGTGATTGCTGCTAAGGGACTGCACTGGGCTTGGGAGCACTTGCCCTGTGTGAGGGGAGTATGGGAAGCCACAGGAGTTGGGTGAAGAACTTGGGATAAAGCTCTGCAAAACTCCAGGTCAGTCTTGGAATTGTGTCTGCCTGTACAAAGCAGCAGCGCTGCTCTGGTCACAGAGGACCCAAGAGGGAACATGTAACTCAGGGATTTCTCTGATGTAAAGTGCCTTTTTAGGGACATGTCTGGGGTAGAGATTTGCCTGCACGTTACTCCCTTGCTCAGGCTTGTATTCCAAACCACAGCTCAGCCCCAAACATTACAGAATTGTCCTAAAGACGACAAGAGCTTCTCTGTAGCCTTGGAGAGATGGGAAAAGAGCTCCCCATCAATTTCAAACCAACAAATTCCTGCACAAAAATCACCTTTGCCAACTAGAAAATGTAGAACATCGAGGACTAATATAACATGGCCAAATGAAAAAGTTGAAACCTTATAGAAAAGCGTAATTTTGATCCAAGGTAAAAATGATATGCCAGATCCTCCCATCCTGTGTAACAAGTGGGTATGTTTCTGTGGTAGCCACTCCAGACTTGTGTGGAACAAGGCTCACTTACCCTGCTGTCTAGCACTGAGCTCCCACTTCGCTGGGAAAATCTGATTAATTGGGCTAATTGGGAAGTGTGCCTCGCACCCAGTTGCACCTGTGGGCTCTCCCTGTGCACTGAATACAAAGCTGGAAAGTTTGTTTCCACCTGATCTTGAAATACAATTTACTGAGTGATTTTGCTTTCTTGATGAGTGTGTTAATTGGGTATTAATTTATGAAAGAAAACAGTGGGGCTGATTCTCCTTGGACTGGCACTTTGCACAGCAGCTTCCAGTAATGAGAGGCAAGTGTGGCATGATCCCAAACTTACCAAACCAGGTGGGCTCTCTGGCTGCCTCCAGCACTAGCAACCAGTTAACATGGGAGAAATGGGTCTGAAAATTCCCATTGCTTTTTTAATCCTGCCCACTTCGTGGTAGCTTAATGCTGGTTATATAAAAGGTGTTTTGGTGCTAAAGGGACTCAAAACTTCATAAGGATCTGTGTCTTGGCTGCTTTGAAGGTGGCAATGCAGATCCTTTTGGTTTCAGGAGGGCCAAGACTGCCTTCCTGCTGTCTGGCACCCCCAAGCTCATCCCTGGGGGGTGTGTGCAAGGTGCAGCTCAGAGGAGAATCAAGCACCCCCTTGCCACGCAAAACTGAAAACTGCTTTGCATGTAATGGAAATGCTTTTTTGTTTTGCTCACCCACGACCTGCTTTTTATCACATAACCTCTTACCGTTAATTTGCCTAACAGACATTGACCGCCCTAAAGGACTAACATTCACTGAGGTGGATGTTGATTCCATCAAAATTGCTTGGGAAAGCCCGCAGGGGCAAGTCACCAGGTACAGGGTGACCTACTCAAGCCCTGAGGATGGAATCCATGAGCTATTGCCGGCCCCAGGGGGCGAAGAAGACACTGCTGAGCTGCATGGCCTCAGGCCAGGTTCTGAGTACACTATCAGTATCGTTGCCATTTACGATGACATGGAGAGCCTGCCCCTCACTGGGACCCAGTCCACAGGTACACCTTCCACTAACCCCCAGCAGGCCATGGCAGCAGGGGCTCAGGCCCCCTTGGATAATGTGTGCTTCCATGTGCAACTGGAAACCCCCGGGGCAGCAGAGAAGGGGTGTGATTGCTCTGGAGAGATGGCTCAGATGGTGCCAGGGAGCTGGTTGCCAGCAGAGTCAGCCTGCATACACATTGGAGGAGGAAGGAAAGAGGGCAGGATTGAAGGAGCACACTCCAGAGAAAGGAGGGATGTGTGTCCAGTAGTGTGTCCTGCCCCTTGTCATGGAGCCTAATTCATGGTGACCCACTGTCTCTTGTCTTGCCTTTGGGATGTGGGGCACCTGCAGTCAGAGATGGTTACCAGCAACAGAGAGATTAGGGCAGCTTTCATCCCCCAGGGTGCTCGTTGTTGGATGGAGCCAAAGATCATGAGGAAGGCCTGGGAGATGGCCTGATCCTCAGGTCTCTCAGAGCCTCCAGATCCTTCCCTGGCACTGCCCTAAGGACCACAGCCCCACACGCATGCCCACACCCTGTGCTCACATCACTTCCATGAGAACAGGACATGCTCCATCCAGGAGAGTCCCTTCTGGGCCAGGCTGATCCCACCCCATGCAGAATGCATCAAAAATTCCTGTGTGGAAAAGGAAGCTAATTGCTTGCAATAAAATTGCTTCCAGCAGTATGGAATCCATTGCTAGGCTTCCAGCATTACCAGATGTGACTTTATTACAAAGGTAGCACCTGTGTAATAAAGGTCTGCCATTCATTTGTGGGTGACAAGTTGGCACTGTAATTCCAGGGAATGAAGACAGTGTTTCTCAGTGCACAGATTGCTATGCTAAACTGCAGCAAAGTGCTGGATTGATGAAACAGCTGGCTGACTACCTGCCAGAAATGCAAATCTAGGACTTTTTCAAACTCACCGTCTGTGGTTTACTTTTTCTGGGCTGTTCAAAAGGGTATTTGAAGTCATTCAAGACTTTGCATTGACTCTCACGGGCTTTAGATTGAGCTCTGAGCAAAGCAAGAAGGGAGAATTATCCTGTATTTCCACTCTATAAAACTGGAGAACTTCACAGCAATGTTCTGTAGTGGGCACTGTGGTAAGGGATCTCTGTTTACAGCCCAAGGATCACCAGCAGTAAGGCAAGAAAATGTTTGAATGGATGCTCCTTTTTCATGCAAACATTTGTTCCTAAGGATATCATATGTGTTAGCTCCTGAACAGGCTCAGGTGTGATGAGCCTTATGGCCACCACAGCTCTGCTTTTCCATTGCCTTGCTCTCTGTGTAGTAATTTACACTTGTGTAAGTGGCTGTAAAATGCTTCCCCTCTACATTTGCAGTATTTTTATATCCTCTCTGCAATTCCTGAGCCTGCTTCCTGCTTACTTGTGTAAATCATCCACTGAATTTTAGAAATGAACAGATAGGGGCAAATGAAGCAGGACTAAACTATGAGCTGTGGGGTGAGAAGCAGAGACTGGTAGAATAATTAAACCAGACTGGCCTACTGTAGATTTAAGCACCTCCCAAAGCCTGTATGTCACATCATAGCAAATGTCATTGCTCACTTCAGGGTTGAAGCATCAATACCTCCTTATTTCTGCTGAAAGGTGTTACTGTAGGTTTGAGAGTCTCCTCCTGAATACCATGTCCCCTTCCACGGCACTTTATGCCTGTGCTTGCAGAAGGCACGCCACTTCCCTGGCCTAAACCTGTATCATGTTCAGGAGAGAGTACTGTTTTATCCAAGACTGTCTTTTTCAAACTAACCACGTGCCAACCCGGGTTTCTGCAGCAATTCCACCTCCAACAAACCTGAGGTTTACTCAGGTAACTCCCACCAGTCTCACCGTCAACTGGAACGCGCCCAACGTTCGCCTCACTGGCTACAGGGTCAGAGTGAACCCCAAGGAGAAGACTGGGCCTATGAAAGAGATCAACCTTTCTCCAGACAGCACATCTGCAATCGTGTCTGGATTGATGGTAACTCTTTTCTTTGTGTTTGGGGGAAGGAGGTGTTAGGAAGACTTCAAGAAGTTTACAATTCCTGGGTTGGGAACTCCAGTTGGAGCAGATCATTACAGCTCCTAAGGGCCTGACTCCGAAGCTGATGGCTGGTCAGGCTGCAGCTGCTCCTCACTGTAGTTGTGTAAAAGGCAAGCAGTTGGCCTGCTGGATCTGCATTCTTCCTCATCTCCTAGCACGGAGAGACTGGATGCCTTAATCAAATGCAAATTACCCAGTTCACAATCAGGAGTGACCCAGTAAAATGCTTTTACTCATCTTCCACAAAAGAGGTCAGATAAAGTGATCTAAGGCAGAGGTTTCCAAGCTGTGATATGGGAGCTCTGGCAGACTATTGCCTATTTTTAAGACACCTGCAAAATGTAAGTTAAAAATGCAAGTCTTTTGTGAGTAGGCTTAAATTTGCTATATAACCATCTTCTCCACTGGAAACATTTCAGGAGTTCCTGAACTGTAAAAGGCTGAAAATCACTGCTTTTATAGTTCCTGAGATCTTTAAAAGCTACTGATCTGTTTTTAAGGAGTTTTATGAATCATTTTCAAAAATGAGCCTTAAAAAACATTCTAATCTAAGTGGACTCATGGTCTGATGCAGTCAAGGACAGAAAAACATGCTGTAACTTCCACCATTCTCTTCTATTCACAGCAAGAGCACCTTATCATCTTAAATGGCATCCATTAACCCTGGGAAAAATAGGAGGGAAATTAGGGTTTTTTTCCTGAAGAATCAGCTTTGAAGCACAGATTCTAAAATGAGGGATGACAAATAAGCTTCTTCCAGGATTTCCTCTGCTCCTGAGCATGCTCGTGTGCACTATGAGTATTACCAACAGCACTGTTTATCAGGGTCCATGTCTACTCTTTTATTACAGCTGGAAATAATTAGAATTATCCCAGAAATCCTGCCCTGATTGGAGTTATTTTAAGGTTTCATACTTTAGTAACTGGTGGCTGAGAAATGTGGCTCCACCAAACCCTGAAGGAGGGCAGGGGTGTTTCCCCCAGTGCCAGGTCCTTCTCCTGACGAGGTGTGCTCTTGTCCTTTCTAGGTAGCAACCAAGTATGAAGTGAGTGTGTATGCCCTGAAGGACTCCCTGACCAGCAGGCCAGCCCAGGGGGTGGTCACCACGCTGGAAAGTAAGTAGTGAGTCTCCCCACATGACACACAGGGGCCGGGGTCCTGCTCTGTGCCAGAAGTGGGCTCTGTACAAAGCCTTCACAAGCACTTGGCTGGTGAGATCCAGAGTCCCCACTGTACTGACAGGACACCTTTTCCTCCTGGTGCAGATGTCAGCCCCCCCCGCAGGCCCCGTGTGACGGATGTCACCGAGACAACCATCACCATCACCTGGAGAACCAAGACTGAGACCATCACGGGCTTCCTGGTTGAAGCTGTCCCAGCCAGTGGCCAGAGCCCCGTTCAGAGGACCATCAGCCCTGAAGTCAGGAGCTACACCATCACTGGTGAGTGAGGGCTTCTGCAGGGGCATAGCAGAGCCTTGGTCTGTAATTGAACTTCCTCGAGGAGAAATACTACAGGGAAAAAGGAGGCAAAAACATGAGTTTTAAAGACTGGTCTCCAAGAAGAGGTTGTTGAAAGACATTCTGATGGCCTGATTAGGTGGATTAGCTAACACTTATGTTTCAATTTCATTTTAGGCTTGCAGCCTGGCACTGACTACAAGATCTACCTTTACACCCTGAATGAGAATGCACGCAGTTCTCCAGTAGTACTTGATGCCTCCACTGGTAATGACCTTGTCTGGCTTTTCTGCTCCTGTTAACACATAATACTCATATGTGGTCAACTAAAAGTTGCCTGTATCTGATCACATTTAATACTGTGACTCAGAGCAATAGATTTTACTCCTGAGTTTGAAAAGGGTGTCGAGCACATGTAGCTCAGGTGAAGAATCTGCTGGTCTGTACTGCACTTGACTTATTTCCTTTTGTTCTCCCCCAGCTATCGATGCTCCTTCTAACCTGCGTTTCCTTACAACCACGAGCAACTCCCTCCTGGCTACCTGGCAGCCTCCCCGGGCCAAGATCACGGGCTACATCATCAGATATGAGAAACCTGGCTCGCCAGTCAAGGAGGTTCTGCCTCGGCCCCGGCCCGGCACCACCGAGGCCACTATTACTGGTAACTGTCTCTGTTTTGGCTAGGAGCTCTTCACCTGGAACACTTGAAATTGAGCAGAGAGGGAGGGGGAAGATGTAATTATAAAAAGCGCTGATGGTCATCTAGTAGAACGTTTTGTCCCTGTATTGTGGTTTCCAGTGTCAGACAGAGGCTTTATGACCACACCTGTCCTATAAACATGTTACACTTCACTGACCATTCGACCACCACAGCTGAACAATCCAGATGTTCATTTCCATAGTCACCACAATTGTCATCCTTCCAAGTTAAAAAGCCCATGACTCTGGCACCCCACCAGTCCCACATGCTGAAGATTCATTATGTTTGAATCTGTGATCCTGGCTGACACAGTCAGATTTCAAACTTGCTCTGAGGAACAGGAGGCTGAACTCTCCTGTCCTAAAAACCTCAGATCCAAAACGCACACACCCACACTGTAGCCATACCCACCTCTCCTTCTGCCTTAGATGTCACACATAATTGTAAAAGAAAAGCAACTCTTCAGTTTAAGATTGTTTCGTGTCCTTCCTCCCTCCCTAGGTTTGGAACCAGGCACTGAATACATCATCTACATCATTGCTGTGAAGAACACTCAGAAGAGTGAACCACTGGTTGGCAGGAAAAGGACAGGTAAAACAAAGCTCTGGGTTGCTGTGTGCCAACAGGAGATGATTTCCACTTGGGGAATACAATGGCAGGACTGAAATAATAACGGTTTTTAAAATGTCCTGTCCACACCACTCATGCCATGTCCTTTGTAAGGAGGTTTTCCTTTCTAGGATGCAGCAGGTATGACCCTGAAATTACATTAGTCACATTTAGCTGTCTTTGAACACTAAGAACAGAACAATATGCTTAGTGCTGGATTCTTGCCTGGATACCTAATGGATGATTAAATTAAGGCTAACACTCACATTACTGCCTAGCACATGATGGCATGAAATGCAGAATCCACTCATTTGTTGCCTGTTGCACTTTCCTTACTTTGCCACCTTCACACTGTGAGATTGAGATGTCCGTAGCAAGCAAAATATCAGCTGGATATCCAAATGTGACCAAGGAGCTCATTTCTTTCTGCATACCAGTGATTTCTCTTAAACTGATAACCTTGTGACTATTATTTGTAATGATATGGAATCATTTCTTCTCAGTTTGAGCAGTGGTGGTGGCTTCTTTGGGCTCCAATATCCAAAACTGTTGCTCAGCTGTATGAAAATTTCATACCAATGCACTTCTTATGCCTGTCTATGAAAGATGTACGTATATAGATACAGATACAGTGTATAAATGTATAGAGAGATGGAAATGACAGTCACAATGAGGTCATAAGAAGTGTGTTGCATCCTGGGATGGTTGCTAACATTTGATGCTTGGAGTGGTGTACAGCACCCACTGCAGCTGTTTGATTGGCCACTGTTGATTTGCATGCCTTGCTTTACGTCCCCCCACCTTTCTTTGGCCAGATGACATCCCCACATTGATTAGCAGACCACACCCCAACCAGCCCGACATCCTGGACGTGCCTTCCATCGACGAGGGGACCCCCTACCTCACAAACAATAGGTATGACAATGGAAACGGTATCCAACTTCCAGGCACCTCTGGGCACCCCCAGACTGTAGGACACCAGGGGCAGCAGGTCTTCTTTGAGGAGCACGGCTACAGGCGGCCGGTGCCCACCACAGCCACTCCCCTCAGGCCGGGGTCGAGGCGGCCGCTGCCCAGCGTGGACGAGGCCATCGAGATCCCGGGGTACCAGGTGCCCATCATCGTGGAGCCTTCCTACCCTCACTCCCGCGGGCCCCGCCGCAACGACACCGCCGGCCAGGAAGCTCTTTCCCAGACAACCATCTCCTGGAGGCCGCTGCTGGAGAGCTCCGAGTACATCATCTCCTGCCAGCCCGTCAGCCAGGATGAGGACACGCTGCAGGTAACGGGGCTGTCTCGGCAGGGCCTTGCCTGTGGCAGCACATTCCCTCGGGAGAGCAGCCCCTTTGCTGTGCTGAGGGAGTGGCAGGTTGGGATTAGCCTGAGGAGTCTGTTCTAACACATAGCTGAGACCCTAACCCTCCCCCCCCTCCATGGAAAAGGCTACAGGGTAAAACTGCTGAACCAGAAAGCCTTGAAATGCTGTCAGGATCAACGTTTCACCAGGGAAGGGGACAGCCAGGGAGCTGAGTGGGGGTTTCAAAGACTGAGGTGCTGCTTCTCCAAGCCAAAGACTCCTCCTATGTCTCCCTTGGTTTCTGTTCCCTGAAATGGCAGTAATAACACACCCCTCGTGATCCACAGTCCAGAGTAGCCAAGTTTAACTTGGTATTGCCTGAAGTTCTCAGAATGTCTGAGGGGAATGGTCTGGCTCCAGGATGGTGCAGAGCACAGAGGTCAGCCTAAACACCCTATGAGAGGTAACACCTAAAGGGTGTTCATTGCTCCCTTTCCAATGACCTGGCATTGTCTCTCATTACAGTTCAGGGTTCCTGGCACTTCCTCCAGTGCTACTCTCACAGGTCTGACAAGAGGGGCCACCTACAACATCATAGTGGAAGCCCTGAAGGATCACCGGAGGCAGAAGGTGCTGGAGGAGGTGGTCACAGTTGGCAATACTGGTAAGGAAAAGCCTTACAGAGTCTGGATCAGCCTGTGCTGTCCCTGCCTCATTTCCCTTACTCAAGGCAACCTACCTGGTGCCCAGGATCAAGAGTAGTTCAGAAAGGAAACTCTTCCTGATAAGGAGAGTTTGTGGCAGGACACTGGGACAGGTGATCTGTTTCGGGTAATTGACACACTGACTGGGACTAGAGCTTTTCTGATCTGCTGTCTAGTCACAAAGAGCATGCTTTGAGGCTCCACAAACTCCTGAAGGGTCAGTGCCCAAGAGAGACCAAGAGATCTGGTATCTGCTCCTCTTAAAGGAGGCTGGGATCACACTGGTGTCACAGATTCCTGCCCAGCTGCTTAACTGCCCCATCAGTCACTTCCAACTGCTGCTGTTATCCAGCAGCCCTATAGATCATCCCAAAGGCAGGTCCAGCAGCAGGGCAGGCTGCCCACAGAGGTACTGATTAAGCACCAACAGGCAGCATTTATAAGCCATGTGACCAACCACAAGTGCTTGTGGTCTGAGACAGCACTTCCCACAGCTGGAGAGCCCAGACATGCCTTGTGGGACCTGGGGCTGGCCAACAACCCTCTCTTCCTCTTGTGTGTATTTTGAGATTGAAAAGGAGAGGGGAGGACAGGAGAAGAGGAAATTAAGAGATAAGGGTTTATTTTCTCCACCCATGCAGCCTCTCCATGCAGCCTCCTATTGCCTCCACCTCCCTCAGAGATAAAGCTATTTTTCTGCTTCCAGCACCCAAGTCAGTCACAGGCTGAACCAAGACCATTAGCTCTTGACCTTGATCATCACACACTGAACTGGTGGCTGTGAAACACCCACCTGCCAGTCAAGGCACACACCTAAGGTGAAAAATCACTGTCCAACTACATGGCCTGCTCTCCTCCTCCCATCCCCCTGCCATAAGCTGGAACCTGCAGAGCCCCAAAAAGGTGCACATGCAACTCCCAGCCCCTGCTGTTCCCCAGCATCTGACAGCACATTTCTCTTACAAACAGGCAGAGTCAGGTGGTTGCTCTCCTGCAGCAAATGCAAAAACTCACACTTGCTTGAGACTTGGCAAATGAAAGTGAAAATAGCCTTCATGTCAGTTTTTTATCATTCAACTGCTGTGACACATGCAAATGGAAAATGAATCCCAGGGAGCCCTGGACTGCTGGCAGAACCATCAAGCACATGCCCATGGGGCAGCTCCATTACTGCCAGGGGATTGTAAGAAGGAAAAAAAGCGTGTATTCAGTGAAAATCAGTCTGTCTTTCAGCAGTTCCTGTTGCTGAGTGTGATGTCTGTTTGTTCTCTTTCTGTTGCAGTGTCTGAAGGACTAAACCAGCCAGCTGACGACACCTGCTTTGATACTTACACTGGCTCCTTCTATTCCATTGGCGAGGAATGGGAGCGCTTATCTGAAACTGGCTTTAAGCTCTGGTGCCAGTGTTTAGGCTTTGGCAGTGGCCATTTCAGATGTGACTCTTCTAGTGAGTAGCTTGCTTTTAACCCTCCCCACCTCCAGTCTCCCTAAGCACTAGTGGCATGTTGGACAGAACCCACCTGATCCAAACATGAGGCAAAGGAATGCAGGACCTGAAGTCTTTGAGCCAAAGCAGTGTGTTTTGCATCATGGGAAATGATGGAAAACCTTGGTTGCTTCTGAGCTGTGCAGCTTATCCAGTATTGCCATTCACTGCATCAGCAATGATCAATATTGTATTGATGAATTAATTTTTCACCCAAGGTAAATGTTTCATTTGCCCTCCCCTTGCCAGGCAAGGTAATATATCAAAGTGAGATTGGCAGGACACCCAAGTGACAGTGTGTGAGCAGCCATTTGAGACAACAGCTTTGAGTATTAAATTATGGTTTGAATCTTCATCTGCTGACTGTGCACGTTGGCCAGACAGAACTGGTGTGGATTTCAGTGGGTATTACAGCCAGTCTGGTTTGCATTGCAGGCAGCCTTTGCAAAGCATCTTGCAAAACCAGCGTTCTAATTTCCTAACGCTTCTGCCCAGGGCACTAAGTTTTATTCTTTGCAGGACTGTGGTTTACATGGAAGAGTATCAAACTTGATTTAAGGGAGTGGAGCAAAAGTCTGTTATTGAGCAGTTTAACACAACACATACACAGCTAATTGAAATTAGGCTTTTAAATTGTGGGATAAGCTCAGCAAAGAGGATATTTCTGCAATTTGCATAGGCTCAGAGCAGTGCCTACAGGAAAGACTTATTTTACAGCATTAATATTTATATTTCATTGTTTGATACACATGGCTTACCCATTGTGTCTTGCAGCCTCTGTGATACAGTTTATACTGGGACCATTTAAGATATTTTTCTCTCCCTTCCTGCCCCACGTCTACTAAGTTCCCTTTCATTTCTCTTCCTCCCCTATTGACCAACCCTCCTCTCCCTCTCCCCACTCTTTGTCACATCCTCCTTTCCCCCCAAGAGTCTCTACCCATTTCCCAGAGCTAAAACAGTCCTCAGCAGTTAAAAACTACAGGAGCTGAACCCATTTCCTGCTTGGGACTTACATGAGGTGAAAAGATTCCTTCTTATGCCCTTTTGTTGGCTCCTGAGACGCTGCCATGCTGTTTCCCTTCCACTTTTATGTGGGATAACTCCTGCTTCTTGTTCTCTGCCTCCCCCAGAGTGGTGCCACGATAATGGAGTGAACTACAAGATCGGGGAGAAGTGGGACCGGCAAGGGGAGAATGGCCAGATGATGAGCTGCACCTGCCTTGGGAATGGAAAAGGAGAATTCAAGTGTGAACCTCGTAAGTCTCTTTATGGGTTCGTTTGAGCTCCCACTCAGGCAATTTCAGCATCTCAGGGCTGTTCCCACTAGCTTTTGGTCCTGCCGTTGGAAGGAAAATATCAGTGTGTCTGATTCAGGCTGAATTGGTGGCAGCTTCAGTCTGTTCTCACAAGGGCTGGAGGCATAAATTGCACACTTCTGAGCTTCCAAAGAAGAAAACCCTCTTTTGTCAGCTCAGGTCACAGCACATACAGCCCCTGTGTGCCTGTGTCTGCACACCAGGGACTCGTCACTGCACAGAGTGCTGTGCATCACCCCTGGTGGACTTTTCTGCAGGACCTGTGGCCTGAAGCTCCTCTGGATGCCACACTGTGAACTAAACTGCGTTGCTCTTGTCAGGCCAATAGCCTCATGGTCTAGTTAAAAGTGTCTGGAGAGCTGGGGAAAGGACTGGTGTTCCCCTGCCAGTCCCTGAGCCTCTGGTCAGACACTGAGAGCACACTGGCCAGGGGCTCCTTTCTGATCCCCAGGCTGCTCTGAGAATGTTTCAAGGCAGGCACAGGCCCCACAGTGAGCTCTGCCTCTTCCTCCACAGATGAGACCACGTGCTATGATGATGGGAAGATGTACCAGGTTGGAGAGCAGTGGCAGAAGGAGTACTTTGGGGCCATCTGCTCCTGCACTTGTTACGGAGGACAGCAGGTAAGGAGCAGGGATTTGGCATGCAGAACACAGGGAATGGAGGGAGAGGCTGTGCTGGGGTGCAGTTGTGAGGCTGCTGAGTTTCAGCTCATGCAAAGGGCCACAACAGGCCCATAAAAAAGAAATCATTAGCAGGATAGCTTAAGTGTTTGCTAACATGGACTGTGTGGTATAACAAGGGAGCAGCCTCGCTGATGCTGGTGGCTCTGTAGCCACACATATGAATGGGGATGAATAGATGGCTTTAAGATGAAGGAGAGTAGATTTAGATTAGATATTAGGAAGAAATTCTTTCCCTGTGAGGGTAGGCAGGCCCTGGCACAGGTTGCCCAGAGAAGCTGTGGCTGCCCCATCCCTGGGAGTGTCCAAGGCCAGATTGGATGGGGTTTGGAGCAACCTGGGCTGGTGGAAGGTGTCCCTGCCCATGGCAGGGGGTTGGAACACAATGCTGTGTCCGGTCCCTTCCAAGCCAATCCATTCTGTGAGTCCTGGGAGCTCCTGGGCCCTCTCAGTGTGACCCACCTGTTGTGCTCCTGCAGGGCTGGCGCTGTGACAACTGCCGCAGACCCAGCGTGGAGGTGGCCCCCGAGGGCTCTGCTGGCCACACCTACACACAGTATACACAGAGGTACCACCAGGCCACAAACACCGTGAGTACGACTTTCCTTCTCTGCCCTGTCCTACTCTGAGCCTGCTCTCTGGCACAGCTCTGGGGAGTCCCCGCAGGGCTCGAGGGCGAGAGCAGCTTCTGCTGGGCCAGGGGTGCATGAGGGCACTGAGCACAGCACATCTGCATGATCCCACCCGCCCCACACACACCCAGTGCAGGGCCCTGTTGCATGCTCCCAGGGGATAGTGCATGGGGACATTCCCGAGCCATCCCTCGCTGCTGCTTTGCGCTGGGAAAACCGAGCCGCCCCCCGGGGGCTGGCACCACTTCCCAGCCCAAAGCACGGCAGGGCCGTGTCCCCCCCTCCCAGGATGGAGTGCTAACTGATTTCCTTGCCTCCCGACAGAACGTCAACTGCCCCATTGAGTGTTTCATGCCCTTAGATGTACAGGCAGACACACAGCAGCCACGGGGAAAGTAACAGCGAGCGGGACTCCTTGCGGCAATGGCAACAGACAAACCAAAGTATAAATACCCATGTGCCACGGTCACCACCCAAACTGGAGGGATGCTAGCAAAACTGCATCTTCTGAGAATGGCCCTCTGCTCTGGAGCCATTTTCCCAGCTTAAGCTCAACTCACAGCTTCTCCAAGCGCCACTCTTGGAGTGTTTCAGACTTTTCTCATGATTGATAGCGATTGCCTTGGTTCTGCCCAAAGTGTCAATATCTGCGAATTTAAAGCAAACAAACAAACAGAACAAAACAAACAAACAAAAAAAGGCAGGGGGAAGGTGCTAAATCACAAATTTGGTGTGGGATCAAACTATTAAGGGTGAGGGAGGGTGTAGAAATTCAAGGTTCCCATGCTATGCAAAGAACATTTGAGTACAACATTACTGAGGTTTAGGGATAGGAAAGTCCACCAAACACTTCTGCTTTCACATAAGCGTGCAGCCAGCAATAAGATAGGAACAGCAAATCCAATCACTGTGATATTTAAAATATGCACAGTCCTAATCCTTTCTCGATGATCCTAGTATTTTTCTAGCTGTATCTTTATATCTCATACTGTTATTTATCAGTTTTGTTCCCCTGACCTTCAAGTGTTTTTATATGGGAATAAAATGTATTGAGGACACTTAGTATGCAGTTGACAAAGAGGAATTTGGTGTAATTATGATCAGTGATTATTTTTATACTGTAAGTGCCAAAGCTTTACTACTGTGGAAAAGAAAAAAACAACTCTTTTAATAAAAAGATTTACAAACCAGACCTCCAGTTTAAGTGATTCTCTTTGCTACCATGGAATTTAGGATGAAGATGATTATTCACAGCTGGAGTATTCAGAGCGGGAATATTCTGAGCAGGATCATTCAGAGCTGGAGTAACATTGCCTTGACACAAGATGGAACAGACAGCCCAAGGAAGCGTGATTGAAACCTCAAGAGAGCCTTGGTAGAGCAGCTTTTTCATTAAATGCTTCCAGCTGCACCCCCTGCCCCTGTAGAGCGCAGAGACAGCCAGGAGGTACAGGCTTGCTTTGGGGCAACAGCGGGAAGGGAGGGAATGGAAAACAGTCCCTGCTTTGCACGTGAACCGAGGTGGGGATGGTCCTAACCCAGACAGACCCATACAGAGCTAGAATTAAACAGCTTTCCACTGGTTGAGGTGAGAGAAGGAGCAAGACCATCCAAACCTGTGACGCTGGATGTGCTCGAGGGTTCAAAACCCAGCAGGGGACAGGCACAGGCCCCTCCCACAGCTCCTGTGCTTCTACCTGAGGGAGGTCAAGGAAATTCCCCTCCTAAAACAAAGCCAAGTCAGCACTGATTCCTTTTGCTTGCGCTGCCAACGCTGCCCCTGCCTGTACAGCCTTTGCCAATGCAGCCCAGGGGCAGGAGAGGCCCCGCCGCGATTCCCGAGCCCCGTTCCCGGCCGGCTGCACTCCCACTGTACTGCTCCAGGCAGGGGGAGTCTCTGCATTGAATAAAGCATCGCCTCAAAACAGAGTGTGGCTCCTTGACATGAGAAGCACACGTGGCAGCTGCCTTCAGGGGTTGCTATCTATAGAGCAACCCAAACATCTACAGTGTGATGAGTCCAGCAACAATCAGGTCCATCCCACCAGTGTTCAAGAGCTAAATGAGCCCCTAAAACAGGGGAGACCTAAAACTGGCCTAGACAGAGACACAGAAGAATACCTTCCCATTAAACTAGATTGCTATTTCGTTTTCCAAAGTGAGGGCTACATATTTTGGATCAGAGACCAATTGCAAAGATTCCTCTATAGCCACTTTGTCACTAAGTAATTCATTCACTTCGTGGACACACAGGCATTGCCCAGGAGACGAGGAGTCTTAGTCCAGCTCATCTCTGCAGTCCAATGTCACAGCTCTTACATCAGCAGCAAACAACTCCCCCTCCCCGCAGCAACCATTTCAAGATAAAATGATTTAAACAGTACATTTTCCCAAGCTCCCTGTAGAGTTTGTCTGTGCCTTAAAGCACCGAGGTTTACACTGTTGATAATGTCTGGGGTTTTTTGCATTGCTGATAATTTATTTTTAACATTCACTAGTGCAGTGCCAGGTATTTTGTCACTCAGCTACATCTGTTTTCAGGCCCATTTAGAAAGCACTAGCAGAGGATAGCACAGAGGATCTGTGAGATCTGAGGTCTCAACAAAACATCCCTCCTTCTAGAAACCACCAGCAACAAAAACCAAGGTTTTTGAGGGTTCCCATCCTTCATCCAGGCCCTAAGTAGCCACAGAACAGCAGCTGGACCTTAACCCAGGCTTGATTTCTATCCACAGTCCCCTTGAGCCCAAAGATAACTTGCCCAGGAGCAACCAGAGGTAGGGCTCTGTACTCCAGGCAGGATTCCCTTGGTGGCTGGAGATAAAAAAATAAGTTAAAAAAAAAAAAAGTCTTCTGCTAATGCCTGCCAAGGGCAAGAATGATCCCTCCCTGCTCTCCTGTTCACTTCCACACCTTGGGAGCTGTTGTTGTGCCAGCACAGGCCCTGCCAGGGGCAAGGTGCCATAGGGTGATGGTGCAGATCCCAGCCTGGCAGCAGCCTGCTCTCCAGGACACAGCAGCTGAAGGGAGCACCCTGCCCCTGGGGGAAATAGAAACCAAGCAGAGCTTCACACCTGACTCTTAATCACTGCCAACATCCAAGGGAGAAGTCAATCCTTCATCCAGCACATCAGGTAGCTCCGTAAGGGACCCTACAGACCACCACAGCCCTTGCTTACAGAGAACCACTCTCACAGCTTCAGGGGAAGATTTGCTGTTCCACGGGAAGGCTTCATGCTGGTTGAAATTGTCACTGCAGCCCAGGTGACAAGGCTACCCCTGGGCATTGCTGTGAAGTCACCTCACACCTGGAACTAGACCAGAGATTTTTATCAGCCTTGATCCAGACAAAGGAGGCAGGGTCCTCAAGGACACCTGTTTGGGACATTGTACAATTGGGTGCAATTCCCCCACGATGACAACTCCTACAAGTCCTTTATCCTTAGCGCAGGCACAGCAGGAGGCAAAACCACCCCTCCTCCCAGGCTCAGACAGGCCCCAGAGGGGTATCACCTTAGTTAGACATTTACTATCTCAGGCAGAGATCTCACCTGGAAGGTTAGTACCTATTAACTTCCATCAGTAGATTAAACAGTGCCCCAAGGACAGCAAACAAAGGATCAGTGGGAATACACAGAACAGGAGCTGCCAGATTCTTACAGCCAGTCTCTTTTAGCCAGTGCTTTTGAAGATGCAGGTAAAGAATGGACTGAGAGATGCTCCAGAGAACCTCACAGCAGGGGATGTGCCAGCTACAGCCAAAACAGCACCTCAGAAAAGACATGTAATGAACACACTTGACTCTTCTCCATGAAAGAAAAGAGTCCAAACTCCAACTTTTAAAGTATAAAACAAAAGTAGAATCCTCTCCTTCTGCTGTGTGAACTCTAATGTGAACTCCCAGTATGGGAACAAGCCTGTCAATGGATCTTTTACCCTGGAGAAAACAACCTGACCCTGCCAAAGCACACACAGTCTGGGGTGGGATCCAGAGCACAGAGCCACACACAAAGGACCTGCTCCCCTCTCCTCCCGGGGGAAGAGGATAATGGATTAGAAGCACCTGGGGAAAACTACCTGCTGACTCAACAAAACCACCACCAACCCAACTCAGTTCAGCGTAACACAGATTTCTATCAGTTCAGTGAGAAGCTGGGCAGAAGCCAGGCTTTCATACTACCCCACAGGCTATGGAATGAATTAGTTAAGCCTAGATCATAAATCTACCACAGAAATAAACCTTTTTCCTGAGGAGAGAGTACTTGGATGACATGGGAGCACCACACACAGCTGACAACCGTATGTTTATTTGCAAAAGACACTGATTTTCTACATTGGAAGGCAATTCCGGTGCTTCCTTCTCTTGTAACAGCCAAAGAGACCTCTCCACAGAGCCGACCAACCCCTGCTAAGCACAGACTGCAGGTGCCTCCCAGCTAAGCCAGCAATATTCCATCCCTGTGCTGGTGAGGCTGTGACCAAAGGGGGACGGGCAGCCCCGACTCAGTGGTGGAAGAGCCGGAGGTTGGTGTGGATCAGGGTTATCCCCAGCTCGTTGCAGGCGTCGATCACAACGTCGTCAGAAGTCGAGCCAGACGGGGCAGCGATGAACTGTACTCCGCTCTGGACACAGGGGGGAGGGCGAGGGTTAGAGGATGGAAAACCACAGTCCCCCTCAGACAGAGCTGGCAGCCCCAGTCCCTAATCCACATCCCACCGAACAGACAAAGGCTTCCATTGTCCAAAGCTGCTCCTCAAGGTGGGGGGACTGCTCAGAAATAAGACTAAAAGGGTTGCTCTGGAAGTGACAGGACTTATCTTGATATTCTTAAATGGTTTAATAAAATTTAATCCTCTATTCACCCTAAATCAACAAACAGAGCAATGGCTGGATAATTACTGTCTACATGAGACCAGTAACTATGAGGAACACCCTTCCCACCCAGGATGTGCTATCCTAGCCAGCAGTGCCGAGCAAGGACCTCCCTCAGCAGTCCACACAAAATGAAAAGGAAAGGCCATTCCCTTGGAGTCCCCCCAAAATGCTGGCCCTGCCACGACTTACCCGCTTAGCCCTGTCGACGTTATCCCTGAAGGGGAAGAAGGCATCAGAGCTGAGGGACACAGCAGACAGCTTGGCAATCCACTGCTTCTTCTCTGCCTCTGTGAGCTGTTTGGGCACCTCTTCAAACAGTGCCTGCCACTTCACCAGGTCCTCATCCTGTGGGGACAAAAGCCCAGCTCAGCCCCAGAGCACAGGGTTCCTGCAATCCCCTGCCAGGGACACAGTGGATGAGTGACAGCACCCCCCCCAACACCCTGCTTGGCTGGGCTTTCTGCTCTTCAGCTCTGCTGATGGGAACTTCATACCTAAGTGGGGTTTTTAAATCCTGACTGGGAACACATTACCACCATCAGCTCTTCTGGCATCCTTTTAACTCCTTTCCTTCCCTCTCCTCACCCAAGGCTTGAGGGATTCCTTCTCCCCTGCTTTAATTCCAAGGTGCTCTGCCTGGCCTGCCAGGAGTATGCTAAACACCAGCACACACAAACAGATCTGTGAGATGACTTAACACACAGCAAATGACAACTTGGTTTATGATTCACCTTCTGAAGCAGCAACTGCTCCAGCTCTTACCCCCTTAAATGAGCAACTGCTCACAGAGATGATTCACAAGGTCCCTAATCCAGTACTTGGCTTTCGATACTTAAAAAGGACATACTATTTTCTTGCCTCACTATTGCCTGTAACGGGGAGGTCAGAGGGATTCTGAGAATCCAAAATGCCACAGAAGCAAACAGCACCATGGGGGAAGGTGCCACTGACAAGGCAGGAGGAGTTGGAACATCAACTGAAGCTTTAACCCAGCCTGACTGCTGGGAAGAGCCATGAGCTGAAGCCAAGCTGGACACCAAGCAAAGGGCAGGCTCCACCACCTGGAGGGGAAAATCAGGACACTTTGCCACTGGGCCAGTAAACACCCCTGGGGAATCACCATCACGGGCTCTGATCCCACAGCAATTTGGGATCATCTATTAGGACACTCAGGCCAGGCTTAAGTGCCGTGTAAAGCCCTGGTGTGGCAGAGGCTGAAGCTGCAGGGAAGGCTCCCAGGCGGCCCTCACCTCTCCGATGGTGCCGGTGACGTACTGATCGATGGCGTTGGAGATCTCGGCTCTCTTCACTCCCGCCCTGAACTTCATGGACAGCACGCGGGGGTGGTGCCGCAGCCACCAGTTGTTGGCCTTGTCCCCAGCCAGGCGAGTGCAGTGGATCCGGGACTGCTGCCCGGCCCCCATCCCGATGACCTGGAGCACAGGGATGCAAAGCACCATCTCACCTTGCAGCACACAGACCAGTCAGAGCTGCGTTGCACCCAGTTAGGAAAGACCTCCCACCAGTCAGCTGCTCTTCCCAGACGCAGAGAAAGTGTAGGCAGTTAGTGAGGAACACCTGGGAAATACCTGCAGCCCTGATCCTGACACTGGCTACAGGGCCAGCTCTCTGCACTGCTGCCTTCCAGAGCTCTGCTGAGTGGCAGTCCCTCTCAAAACACTGTTCTTTCATCCTTCCAAATAACAGAGCCCCAGCTATCACACTGTTAACCCCAGGAGAGTGAGACAATTATGGCTTTTAAGGCAAAGCAAAGTCCTGTAGGTCACAGAAACAAATGTGACTGCCAAGAGCTGGAAAAGGGCACTTCAGTCAGAGTATTAATGTCTGAGCCCAGGTTGCCCAAATATCATCAACCCTCCTGGTGAGCCAGGCAAGCACAGCTCAAACAGGCCAGCTGAGAGACACAGGGGATAAGGGGGCAATTTGTCTGTCAAGAAAAGTAAAGTAAAGTAAGAAAGTAAATCCACTGCTCACTCAGGAAGGCTGGTCAGTGGCACCTTTACATCCCAGGAATTGTCAGGGCCCTGGGGCTACCACACACTTCCCACACTGCCATCTGCCACAGTTCAGGAGTGTTAAAATAGCTGCTGCCAACCTTATTTAATAGCACTTGTGCTTGATATCAAACTGACCTAGTGCTTCAGGAAGCCAAGTCCACACAGTGGGTTTTCCTCAAGGAAGCTGCTATGAAAAATATGGTATTTGCTCAGCTTCTGTTGGCTTTTATCAATCAGACCACTTTCTTTGGAGTTCTCTCTCATCAGACATGTTTTTTCAGGTATGCTATAAGTTAAAATACATAGAGACTCTGGTGCTCAGGTAACCCTGAGCTGTGTGTCACCATTCCACACACAGGGCATCCAAGCTCTGGCATTTCATCTGGGATGAAAACTCACTCTGGGGACAAAGGCATCTCTCAGGTGCTGGCAGCACTGAAAGCAGGATGTGGCTGGAGATGTCCTGGACACTGGACACTGACAGCACAACCCTACAGATATGGTGTGCCTGCAGTCACAGCTGGCAAATACACAGGACAGCTCTGAGCTCTCCTGGGCTCTGCAATGTCCCTGTCCCTCCACTCTGCCCCTGCCAGGACACTCTGCCAGGCACACAAAGGGCAGGCCCAGCCACCTTGGGCTGGTGGCTTTTCTCCATGGCTTTCAGAGCTGTGGGTCTTGCTTCCTAAGGAGAGCTCCTGCCATTCAGTCTGGAGATCTGAGAGAAAACAAGTCTCTCCCTTCATTTCCTGCTCCTGTGAAGGCTCAGCTGAACTGTTCACCAGACTGTTCTCATGGGGGGCTGCTCCAGGGACATGCTGTTGAGGCTGCTGGTGCTGCCTCAGACTTTCCAGCCCAGACCGGGACAGATGGTAAAGTTGCAAGTCGATGGCTGCCCTCAAAGGAATGAATCATTTGTCTTCCCATTCATCAGGACATAGTGACTTCACTTCTTACCAGAACCATTAAAGAAGCTGCTGGACACTGTTTCCCCAAGGAGCAAATGAAAGCCTTGGGCTACCACTGAGTATAATCTGCTCGACCATAACTGAGGTCATCAGCATGTAACAAACCCACAAAGGGTGGTGCTATCATAAACACTGAACAGATGCCAAGTTTCTTTGGGTTAGTGGCACCCTCCCCCCAACAAACACTCCTAATGTCCAACCTCTATTCTCACACCCACCCAGTCAAGCCCTTGAGCTGGTAGGGGACCCTGCACCCCAAAGGAGCTCGATACCAGCTGCACAGTGGTGTACTGCCTCTTCCACTGAGGTTTATTCTGCCTCCCTCGACAAAGGAGAGGCTGGCTGTGTCACACCGGACATCATTAACTGCCACTCAGCCCTTAAGAGTGGGACTAGCCAGCCAGGCTGGGATAAAGCAGGAATTTTTAGCTGGGGATACAGATGGTAGAGAGTAACAGACCAGTACTGGAGAGTAGCAGGGCCCCAAATACCATGAAACATTCCCAAGTTTCTAAAAACTGTGATACCCCATGCCCTTTCCCAGCCAGAATGGTGCCTCATCCCACTCTCATCCTCATGGTCTGCGGCCTCACACTCCTGTGGTGGAACAGGATGCTCTCCCACCTATCAGCACCCAGACACTCTTCCCAAAGGGAGCCATCCCCTTTCCTCTGTGAGCCAATGAGAATATTTCACATTTTTTGTGACCTAAATTTTGTCAGAAGATGCATAACTGAACGCTGGCTTGTATTCAACAACTCCAAAATGGCAGGAACTTTGTACTTCAGTAGATCAAAGTGACATATCCTGTGAAGTCTTAACAGGTATCCCCAAATCTGCAGAGATATTGTCTGCAACACATGGACCTGTTTTTATAACAGCCTAGCAGGCAAAAACAGAAAAAAGCTGCTTCTCTGTGCCTCCCTCTGAGCAGCACATGTTGTTCTAGAAGGAATTTCACAGTTATAGCCTGGGAAGAACATGCTGGTAGGGTGCACTTCACTGGAAAATGCTGATCCAGGGAAAGCAAAATCCGCTTTTTGTAGAAAAATATGGACATAGAATCCAATGGGTTTGGTTGGAAAACACCTCAGAGACCATCTCATTCCACCCCCTGCCATGGGCACGGACAGCTTCCACTAGCCCGGGTTGCTCCAAGCCCCACCCAGCCTGGCCTTGGGGCACTGTCAGGGATGGGGCAGCCACAGCTTCTCTGGGCACCCTGTGCCAGTGTCTCCCCACCCTCACAGCCAGGAATTCCTTCCCAATTTTCCATCTAACCCTGCTCTCTGTCAGCTTAAAACACTGTTTAAACCACAGGCTTTGATGGAACACTGCTGGGGAAGATTTCTTCAATCCAACCTGGAATTTCTGGTCTAAGAAAGAAAGCAGCAGGCTGAGCTTCTGCCTAATGCAAACTAGATTTGTACCTGAATCTCCCTTCACACTGGCCTGTACCTGTTCTCTGCCCTTTCACTTCATGAAAATCCTTCTTCCTACACCTTTATCCTCTCCCTTATCCAAATGCTTCCCTTCCCCCATTGTAAAAACACAGCTCAAACCTCCAAATCCTGCACAAAGGAATCTTTCCCCCTGTTTTCTACACAAAAATTCATTATGTTTCTTTCAGAGTTTAATCTCCTGAGAATTCCAGAGTGCTTAAGCAGAGGCTATTAAGTGTGAGCAGTTAAAGGAGACAGCAATACAGGGTGAGTAGAAAAAACCCCAAATCACTTAATAGAAAAAAAAGCTTGGGTGAAAATTGAGAACTGCTTGTCCAGAACACTTTGGTTCATAAGAGAGTCAAACACACTCCATAGCTGGAATGCTGTGCAACAGCACAGAGTGGATGAGATGAATAATGCCCAAAGAACCCTCACAAGATGATCCAGACTAGCCTGGGTTTGCTCAGATTTACCCTGGATAATGAGTGAAAACAAAACCCCTAAATATATTTGGAAATACAAAAATCTAATAAAGGACCTGTCAACTGAGAAGACAAACAAACAATGAAGTCACTGAGAAAGTGAAAGGTAAATTAACAGGTTTGTTTTAGCCTACTGTGCAGAGAAGAAAGAAATTTTTTAAATTGCTAATTTAAAACATGATGGTATCATTAAAGCAAGTGTAAATCAACATGTTACAGGCTGAAAGTCAGACAGAACAAGTGGAAGTGTTTATTGCAATTAGTGGCAGCTGCCTTCCTGCAAATTAAGTGACACTCAGGCCCAGAAACCCTTCCTCCCACTCCTCACTTCCCTAGAACTCACTAACACAACTGCCTTGCTGGAGTGGCTGATCCACTCATGAACCCAACAAAGCCAAGCTGTCAAAAACATTCAGGATGTCTCACACACAAGAGTTTTGCTAGGAACAGGGATGCTGTGAGGCTGCAAATAACCTCTGGAAAACAAAAACCAATGGAACTGAAAGCAAGATGGACTTCCCAGCTTTGGCTCCTGTAACGCAAACCAGGTCAGATCCTGGAAAAGTATTTAACCTGGAAGCTGCTTTCCATCCCTGGGCTGTAATGAGCCTCTTAAGGAAGACAAAGTTTGATTTTAATCCCCCAACACTGAATCCAGCACCTCCCTGAGCAGGTGATTGTAACAGCTGCTGCCTTTGTTAACAAAGCCACTCATTTTTTAGTGCAAGACTCTGATCTTGGCCTTCCCCATCACACACAACAGACCACGACAACACACACTTGTATTTGATTAAAACCTAGGCCTGCAAATATGCAAAACACACTGAAGCCCAGCTAAATCCCTGCCTGCCCATGCTGCTTCCCAGCCCTCCCTCCTGCCTTCTCCCTTCCATATGGAACAGGCATTACCACACACATTTCAGACACATCTGCAGCACCACGTTAAGCCCAGCCTTGCAAAAGCACTGGGGAAATGGCTGTTGGAATGAGGGAAACGGAGCAAAGATGGTGACACCTTTGTTCTGGGGTTATGAGACCCAACACTCTCGAGTGCAGAGAACCATTTCAAAGGAAAAAAGAACCCTAAAGCTGAATAGCAGACAAATGCCAGATCTCCAGAGCCTTAACTTGAAGAACCACACAGCACAGCCTGGAGAGTTCTGCAACGTTTCCAGGCGGTACCAACAGCCCGACTCAGCAGATGAGCACCAGTGCAACAGGAACACTGCAGATCAGTCTCAGCTTGTAGGGTTCACTCTGATCCACTCTGCTGATTTATGATATACTAAAGCTCAAGATCAAAACATTCTTTGTCTTTTTCTTCTGGAAAAATTACCATGGAGAGCAGAGAACCAGCTAAACAGCAGCATTAGGAGAATGAGCTGCTTGGCAAAAGTACAATTTTCACTATATTTACAACTTTTCCATAACTCATTTAGGCTGAACACCTAGTGATGACGTGAAAAGAATGGATTTTTTTGGAACTTCAAGATAGAAATTGAAAGAAGGGAAATTTGGATTAGATATTAGGAAGAAATTCTTCCCTGTCAGGGTGGGCAGGCTGTGGCACAGGTTGCCCAGAGAAGCTGTGGCTGCCCCATCCCTGGAAATGTTCAAGGCCAGGTTGGATGAGGCTTGGAGCAACCTGGGCTGGTGGAAAGTGTCCCTGCCCATGGCAGGGGGTTGGAATAAGATGAGTTTTAAGGTCCCTTCCAACTCAAAACATTTTACAATTCACAATCTCAATTACACATTTGATAACACCCCTATAAATCTCAACATCCATCATAACCTTTAAAATAAAGCAGGGAGAACAGAAGATTTATAATGCCCCAAAGGGGGAAAAAACCTAAACATATCCCATTCTTCTTAAGTAAAAAATGAAAATAAAAGTAAGAAGCACTTGTACAGTGAGAATCCAGCTGTTGAAAGAACTGTCATTTCCTAAGGCTCTACATCAACTACCGCACATGTACATGCCCTCAGAAATATGATGTAAAAGAACAGAGTAGTTAGAAAGAAATGACTCAAGGCCAGACTTGTAGAAGCAGGTAAGAGCTTTTCCAGCCTCATCACTGACAGAGCCAGCCCTGCCATTACCAAGAACAAGCAACACCAAGGCTTTGAAGCAGCCTCCTGAGAAACAAATGCTCTGCTGCTGTTCTGTCTGGGGCAGCTCCTCTGTGCCTGCTCAGCAGGTTCCTGTCTGCTGGAGGATTCTCCAAGCCTGCCCAGAGCAGCCCCTGAGCAGGCTGGAGGTGGGAGCTGCCCAGCTCAGTTACCTGCCCATCCTTGGCATAGCACACGGAGTTGGACTGGGTGTACTTGACAGCGATGCTGGCGACGATCAGGTCTCGCACGGCAGCCTCGGGCAGCTGGAACACAACACCCCTGTCAGCACCACCCTGAGAGCCACCAGCAGCCAGCTGCTAAACCCCCAGCCCCCACAACCACTGAATCAGACAGGGGGGGAAACAAGGGAACTAAAAATATCAATTACCAGCAAATTTGGTTTCGATTAAAAGCCACAGATGGCTGGTTTGGCAGCTAATGTCAGCTCTCAGGGGCAAGACTCGGTCTCACCGGGTCAGGAGGGCTCTATCACTGGCCCTAAGCCTGCAAAGTCCTCTGTCTTTACTCACTGCCATCAGATGTGCTCATAGGCAAAAAAACAGGACCACAGCAATTAGAATAGCTCCCAAAATCTGCATTAAGGATTATTTTTAAGTTCCACTCCTGATTTATTGAACGGGCTTTTATTACCTCAATGTCTGAACTTGCTCCTGAGCCCATGACTAATCATGTGCTCATTAACATCTGTTTTTTTAATGAGAGCCATATCAGAGACAAAGAAATAACTGAAAACTTTCTAATGATGTTAAACTCTAAATGATGAGCAATATCAGCCAGGCCAGAGTTTATACAACACGAAAAGGTGATGTAAACAGTGAGTCACAATGAGGCTGCCATGGACCCACTGCACATGGCTGTCTCACTGTAAGAAACTGCACACAGTCGTTTACTTACAAGAGAAATATTTACAAATATTTTGTTATTCTGAAATAACCGGAAAGGTCTCCATATTTATCCAAGGCATCAAAACAGAGGAGAACTATCCTGACTTACCCAAGTATAGTTGGTCCACAAAGTTGGTTGCAATCTTTGATAAGAGCCAGTTAAATCCCATTAAGAGTATTTTACGAGCTCTTAAAATAGCACAGCAATGCCTTCTGTGATGAAGGCATTCCATCTGTCTGGTGGCTCACTGATCTCCTGACACTTACACTCTTATTCTTTGTGACAATGTTCTTGAACAGCGACCGGTCGATGACTGCGTTGTTCCTCTTCTGCATGAGGTTCAGCCCATAGAGGGTTCGAACCTCCAGGTCGTCTGGCTCGTAGTGGGGATCCATCTAAAAGCCAAAAATCAGCCAATAAAACATTTTTGGGCCAAAAAATATACAAAGTCTTCCGGTTTTCAGAGAAAGCAGAAAAACACACACACAAAGAGCCTTCCACAGGGAGGTAGAAATATTTGGAGTTGCTTCATATGTTCCTCAAGGTACGACTCCCAGCCCTCTGTGACACTCAAGGAAACAGTGAATGTGATCATTTCCAGAGCTGCACTGTTGGGGCACATCTCCACACAAGTCAGCACCACTAATTTACACCACTGTAGGGATCAGGTTAACTGGCACTGTTACACTGCACTCAGGTCTACCCAAGCATGGGCTTATTCAGAATTTTGGTACCCCTGGTTGAGGTTATTGAGACAGGAAACAAAACAGACTTAAGGTGACCAGACCTAAACAGGAGCGTGCACACACTATGTGGTTTCCCTAATCCATTCAAATTTTTCAGATCAACTTTCCTCAGCATTCCTCTGCAGACAGGCCCTGAAGATACAGACTTAACCAACACAACCTCATCCTTGCAAAGTTAATTGAATTCCAGGAGGCAATCAGCTGCCAAGGCTGTCTGCAATTTCATTCCTTCTTGCCTGCAGCTCCTGACCGATCTTTTACAGCTCCCCTGGCAGCAGCACTACAATTGCAACTTCAGCTAAGCCCTGGATTTTCTTTCTGTGATGTTACAGTGAAGTTCTCTGCTCGTTTGTCTCTCAGGGGCAAGCAGAAACTGAACCTGTCTGGCTGCCCTGACAGCATTCTGTGACTTCTTAGTCATGTTCACCAAAACTGGGTGATTCTGAAGTCCCAAGCACCCAGTGCAGGAGCTGGGAAGGTAACCCAACACTGACTTGATCACATATTGTTAATATTCCTTCACAAGCATCCTGACTGTAGCATGTAAAGGTGCATCATCCCAGGTCCAAACTATCTGTGCTGCCATCTACATCCTTGACTGTACTAGAGACTGCCCTGAAAATACCAATGCCCACAAAAGGCTTCCCCCAGTGATTTACTACACTTGCCTCTCACTGCCAAGACTCACAACATCACTCAGGCACTGTATCTTAGATATAAATAATTCAGGGAGGAAATAAAGTCAGCAGAAGTGAGAGGAGAGCCAGCAAAGAGTGAAAAGAGCACAGTGGAAACACACTGTTTCTTTGAGGTACTGCTGCTGATTCATAGATAAAATTGCTTTAAATCCACTGCAGGGGATCTGGATCAGCCCCTCAGTTACTTGGAGACCAGTATCTATAGGAAGCAGGTGTGGGAAGAGCAGCAGAGGGTTAGACAGAAGTAGGAGCACAAACCTGGAGGACACAGTAACCACCATTCTTCTTTTTGGCAAGGATTTTGAGAGCTTCTTCCTCATAGCCAGGAGCCACCACACCATCAGACACCTGCAACACACAGATTACAGCTTCCATGTGACAAAAGTGAAAGGGAGGCTAAGACTGAAAGCTCCACCTGTCATTTCACAGTGTGCAGCAAAGACACACCTCTTGGGGTCTGTGTGTACCCAACAATATCAACAGCACTGTTACAATATTGGTTTCAGTCCTGGAAACAAAAAACTGCAGAGCACTACAAGCTCTTGGCAGGAGTTAGTAAAAAACACCCCACATCACTTTAAGCAGAATGGAACTAATATCCTTCTCCAGGGGGCAACAGCTCAAGTATGACACCCCCACTTCTCAGACCCAACAGTAAATATGGCTTAAAAACCAATAAATCCTGATTTCAACTGTGATACTCCTGATGAGACAAAAATACTGGCAAAAGAGCTGTTAACAGCATTGAAACTGAGATGCTCAGTGGTATGAAGTGATACACAATTTCCATGTTTGTGTCTTACAGTGTAGGTGGGTTTTTTTGTTTTTAAGCAGCTGTGTACCAAATGTTATCTTCTCAAGCAAGTCAAATATACTCTTTCATTTTAAGAACCACAGAATGGTTTGGGTTGGAAAAGACCTCAAAGGCCATCTCGTTCCACCCCCTGCCATGGACAGGGACACCTTCCACTAGCCCAGGTTGCTCCAAGCCCCATCCAGCCCGGCCTTGGGGCACTGTTAGGGATGGGGCAGCCACAGCTTCTCTGGGCAACCCGTGCCAGGGCCTCACCACCCTCACAGAGAAGGATTTCTTCCTAATATCTAATCTAAACCTTCAATGTGAAGCCATTCCCCCTAGTTCTGTCACCACATGCTCTTGGAAAATAAGCAAGTTAGAAGCCTCCAAGGTCCAAGGCAGCCCTTTGCATTGTGCCTTCCCCTTCCCAAAAAACCTGTAAGCAACAGGATGGCTGTGCTTGGTAAAGCATTAACTCCAGCTGTTTAACCTTCTGTGCAAACTCATGACTTGTGTAATGCAGTCAACATTGAAGCCAGAAAAGTGGTGGCCTTGGCAGTTGGACTCGATGATGTCTCAGAGGTCTTTTCCAACCTAAATGATTCTGTGGCTCTACGTAAAAAGTGCAGCCTGGAAAGTGGCTGAGCCTACCCATAAGTGGCAGGTAGTAACCTATATGCACATTCCTGCCTTGGGCAAGGGGCTGGCCATCAGCATTCCAGACCTCTACTGCTCCCATTACAGCTGTTCAGCCAGACACTTGTGACAGAATAATCAAGGTTCATTTCCAGAGGCCTGCAATCATCTCTTGGAAAGCAGCACTGCAAGCACTGCTATTTCCCAGGCTCTAGCACACAGCCAGGTTTTAACTGGGAGGAAGAGAAATGCATCAAAAGATTGGTGTAAATTCTACACTCCAGGTCAGAGAACTACACAAATGGACCAATAAAAGTCTTCAGTAAAATGGGCCACATTCAAACAAAAAGGCTGTTACAAAACCAATGACTCATCTAGTGTGATTCTCCTCTTTACCCTGGAATGATTTGCTAGTTTAACCAACCTCTCTGGAAATAATCTTGGCAGTAGCCACGTCGCAGATGTCAGACAGGGCAATGAAGTCACCAAAAGACGACATCCGATCAGCACCTGGAAAATCCTAGTTTTACTAATTTATCAAACTATAGCATCATACACAGAAACATCTTTGCTCCTACAGCCCAGTCAGTATCTGTAAGAGCTAATAATTTAACCCCACAGCAAAAAAAAATACTAAAATAGGCCATACAAGAGCAACAAGGACAGAAAAAATCCTACCTCAAACACATGGACCTTTAAATATTCCCATTGTTCAGATATTCTTCCTTCTTCCCTGCCTCTGTCAGAGCACTAACTCTGTAATGACTACCTCAGTGACCACAAGCAGCTCAGCTGTACCCAATGGTGGCAAGAGGACAAGGAGAGGCAAGGATCACACAGAAAGATTTTAGATGGGAGACAGCTGGAAAAGAGGAAAGCTTTTAGATGCCTGTGCTCTCACGTGGCTTTTACTGCAAGAAACCACACGCAGAAATGTAGCTAAAAGCAATTTCTTTTTCATTTTTTAAAACCCAAATATTCTTTATATTTAATAGTATAGCTAAGGTGAACTCAGCTGCCATCACAGATGCTCCACTACTCAGCAAGGTCAATTCTTCTGTCCTTGACATTCTACCAACCATTGCAATGGTTTTCTGAGGCCAATGCTCAAAGGTGGTCTGTGAAAAATGAACACAAACCAATGTGCTCCTTATCAAGTTTGCTTTGTTTTCTATAATCTGTGAAGATTTTCTAGGAATGCCATGGAAAATGAGAGAAGTAGCCAAGCAGCAAAGCAGAGGAAGCTGGTTCTATTTACTTCTTTTTTAGCTTTTTTGCGAGCTCTGCAGTACAAAAGCATTTAAAAAGCCACCCACCAAATACCAGACAGAAACATTTCTGCTCAGGTTAAATATTCCTGAGCACCCCAAGGCTGTGGGCTATGAGCCCAGGTGTTTCTCCATAGCCTTTAGCCAAAACCCCATAGATTTATATATGACTGTACACACACATTTAAATTTAAAAAAAAATAATATCTGTAGGTCTTCTATATACATCAAGCAACAGAATCCAAAACAGATTTGAAACAGCATAGAAGGTCTCCTCACTTGGAGAGCAATTTCTGACAGGTGGCCAGGCAGATCCTTACAGAGAAAAACCCTACAGAGGAGGAGTGTGGTGCAAAGGGAAGAGCCTGGGAAGTGCTGAGAGTGGAGCTGAGCCCTCTGGACACGCTGGTTTAGCGTGGTGCTTTACACTGCTCACCTCTGCTCCTGGCATAGGCAGAGGCCAAGGGGGTCAGGCTCTTGTGCAGGTCGTGCACCATGCACACTTGCGCCTCCTCCTCGCTGAGCGGAACTCCAACAGCAGCACCTAGCGGGAAACACGAGCCAGGGCACTCCAACCCTGTCCCTGGCAACTCCCCACGCTGCCAGGGTAAGGGACACACACACCACGGGCAGGGCCTGCCAAAAGCAGGAGTGTGCCCAAGGAGAAAAGCGGGGCAAGGGGGAGCCGCCCTACCTGCGGGACTGACGTGTTTGAAGGACGCTGCCGCCGGAATGCCCAATGCCTGCTTGAGCTCCTTCACCAGCTGCCAGGCGTTGAGGGCATCACAGAGGTTGATGAACCCTGGAGAGCCATTCACCACTGCAAACACAACACACAGGCACATTAAAGTGGGCAGAACCCTCTCCTCAGGGTCTGGAGAGCGAGCACAAAAGATGTCTCCCACTGAGAGCTGAAATCACTACAAATCGTTCCTGTCAAATGACCTTGGCTCCTCAGCAACTGGTTAAGTGCCCAGGAATCCACAGCGAGAGTAAAGGCCCTTTAAAAGTCTGTTCTCAAAACCCTTTGCTCTGGCCCTGAAAGAAGAACTGCTCGTTCTGACATGGCAGCACTGTAAGCATTTCAGCAGACTGGAGGGAATGGTCATTTTAACAATAATCCTCCTCCAGGATGAGTGAACACAATGTTGTTCTGCTGCCATACTGGGAGGCAGACTTGCAAGCAAATCAACCTCCAGTGCAGGAATGGAAAAGCTGCCTAAGAGGTCCCAGAGTTGAAACTGGGAAATGCTGCAACACAAAGCTTCACTGTTCATTCAACAGCACAATGCCTGCACACACTGGAAGGAGTCTCAAGAACAAAAGCAAACAGGCTTTCTCTCCAAAACAGGGGCTTCCCACACTGCAACAATGCTCTAGTGAGTGGCACACCCCACAAAATGGCAGAGACACACACCAGACCTCTCCTGAACTTGCAAGTGAGGCAAGTATCCCTCCCCTCAGCCACCCACAAAACTAAGGTAATAAACCTCTGCTCAAAACCATAAAAGGAATTTAAAAATAAACAAAACTAATTCAAACCTTGAGAAGAACAGCTTGGTTTCTAGACAGAGTAAACAGTGACACAAAAAGGTGGGGAACATACTAAACAAGGAAAATGGCAAGTAGAAAAGCATCTTCAAAGGATGATGAGGTTTTCCTTTGCAAAATCTGGATGTAACATCAAGCAAAAAGCACACTGCATAAATCTGTTTCAAGTATCTTGGACACACAGCCCTACAGCAACAGAGGACATGAAGCTACAGTAAGCCTTGTGGGGATCAGCAGACAAGGTTTTGTGTCTCACACAGCTCAACCTTTTAATTGCAAAGGTAGGTAGTGCCACTCAGTACTAAAGTAGCTGTGAAGGCACTGCTGGCCATCCCTTGGACTAAGATACAAGATGGTCTTTCAGTTTGAAATGTCCATCCACCTCTGTCCCCAGGCATGTCAGACCTCCCTTTTGGCTGCCATGGCTGAGCTCACCTGTCAGGGGAAGTTTGGATCTCGTGGTGTAGAGCTGGGCAGGACTCTGGTGAGGATTCATGCCATACCTCAGGGGCAGCTGGGACACCCCCTTGCTGTACTCCTTCCTAAAGTAGTCAGAGATGGCTGCATCATACTGGGCAGTGTGGGTGAAAGCCTGGGGACACAACAGGGGACACCCGTCAACTCACAAACATCAGCTTACAAAGGATTTGGTGCTTGAAGAGGTGAAGAATGAAAGGCAAACAAGACTGGCCCAGCCCTTCACAGCAAGCAAAGGTGACCAACCTTCAGTGCCAGGAGCCTCCTGGTCTCCATGGCAGTGTCTCTGTCCGCTGATGCTGCCATCTCTTTGGCCACTGCAGAGTAGTCTGCAGGGTCACACACAACTGTCACCCGGGCGTGGTTCTTGGCAGCCGCCCGCAGCAGGGCAACTCCCCCTGCAAGGGAAGGGCACAGGCATGAAGCATTTCCCTCGTGGACATGGCACAACCAGGAGCCACAGCTGAGGCCAGGAAGGGACATGCACCCATCCCTCAATTGTGCCAGATGAACGCGCCCTCTGCCTCCAGCATGGAGAGGGGTGGGAGTGCTCTTCAAAATGCACGAGGCTGGTGAGTTTGACTCAATCCACTGGTGAAGGTGCACATCGCTGGGCCTTTGCAGACCCAGGCAGAGCTGCAGTGGTGAGGAAACAGGTCATGGGCTGTGCTGAGCAACTGGAGCAAGAATGTCTTCATGCAGCACAGCCACATGTGGCTTAAGCACCATCCTCTGCCCCAGGGTGGGCAGGGGTCTACAGAAAGATTTATTTCTACACTGCCAAGCAGCAAAGGTTCACAAATCTCTCTGCAAATAATAATGAATCTTGCCCAGATCCTCTGTGTAAGATAAAATACCACAGCTACCCCTAAAGTCTGACTCTGCACAGCTATTGCAACACTTTAAATCATACAAGATACTAGGCTGTACCAGAGGAAAAGCAGAGGCTGGCACTGCATCATGCAGAGCAAGTATTACTTCATAAAACATGTAATAGGGAGTTCTGCTGGGCATCATTTGGACTAAACTACTGCAGAAAATTCAATCCCAAACCACCTGCATGGCACAAAACTGTGCCTCTACTGTTCACAACCTGACAAGCAGAGATGCTGCAGTAAAATAAGAGCAAGCCCTTTGGGGTTAATCACTAGTAGGGAGAAAAAAATCTGCTAATACAGGTGTCCATGCTTTCAAACTCAGGCCCTAAGTACTCTCCCACATACACAAACCAATCCCTTTCCTTGTAACAGCTTCCAGCAGTAAAGTTCTCAGCCATCCCCAGAGCACTTTCAGTGGTTCAGCCTTGTCTCCCAAAGCTCATTTTTTTTTAAGTTTATATTACACTGCCAGAAGCAGCAAAAGAGGTTTAATTTGCTCTCCGTGTTCCAGTAGGCAGCATGCTCCACCTGGCCTTTCCTTCTACAGTACCTCAGGCTCCTTCTTTTGGGCAGTCCCCCATGCAGTGTGCCTTCCCAGCCTGTTACTTGCCATTTTAATTGCAGATCAGCTTAAAAGCAACGAGGCTTACCCAACTATGCCTTCAATCTGCTCCTTGCAGCTCCTGAGCAGACTTCCTTTGTGGGTATGCAAGGCACCAAACAAGAAGGCAAAGAACTGAGACCACTTAAGAGATGAGCAGCATCAAGTCTGTCTGGAAAACAGATCTGCTCTCCCTTTAACTTACCAATATCAATCTTTTCCACTGCGTCTGGAACAGTCACACCGGGAGAAGAAACGGTCTTCACAAAGGGGTAGAGGTTACACACTACAACTCTGAGGATTGAGGGGGGGGAAAAGAGTTATTCAGCAAGAAAATGCCAAATGGAGCTTGGCAAGCACAGGGTGCCAACAGCGTTTTCATGGCCTCGTTTCTCAGGGACCAACTACAATCCTGCGGCCAAGGCTTCTTGCTCCAAAAGACTTAAGAGATGGTGGTGCTCACCGAAAGGCCAAGTGATGGCACAGTGTATTCTGACATTTAACTGAACTCTGTGTATCAAACAACGTTAGAACCACAGTTTACAGGAACCAGTTTAAAGGAAGAATTTCTTTGAATACAATTTAAATGTTCAGTGATCCTGGTGCACAACTTGAGCCACTTCACAGTGGGCTCTCACTGAAAACAGACACCCAGTAAGCACCCAGGGCAAGGTCTGTTGCAAACAAAGCACAATCAATCTAATTTTCCTCAACTTTTCCATGAGCAGAAAATGACCTACATATCACCTCCTGGACTTTTAAAATACCAACAACATATGAAACCTGAGCATGCAGCCCAGATCCCATAAAGCCTCTGTAGCACATGAAAGCAGGGGAGAAAATTGACTTTTCTCTCTCAAGCTAAGACTGGACCTTGCTGGAATTAGTTTTTTTCATCTGATCCGGAAGAAGGTCTGTATTCCAGCAAGCATGAAGTAATAACTTGCCCTGTCCCACCCCACCAGTGCCACATGAACTGTAGTGGAAGAAGGGATTTGTTCTGACCTTCACAAACAAGGTTTTTAATCCAAGAGAATTAATTTACTCTCTTGATCTGAATATATGAAGGTATTGAACTCCAACATGTGCACAGTACTGGCAGTGAATTGCTGTGATTTGTGCCCTTGTGTTCAACTTCGAATATTCCTTTGTTCCCACTCTGTGTGAACTCAAGCAGAGGGGGTGATCAGCTTCCAGTATGGCTTTCAGAACCCTCTATGTCTCTAAATTTCCTACAATCTCTTTTATTGTCTCTTTGGTTTCTAATACCCCTTTCCCCCCAATCCATTCATGCTCCTGACCCATTGCAAACCATCAGGAATCTGTGGACTTTAACGCTGCTAATGCTTTCATCTGTGGAAATTCAGATAATCAAAATCAGGCTTTCCTACATTGACTTGAATATGCAAATTTTATGCAGCTATGCAAAGACAGACCTGCTGAGAATCAGCTACTTCTGCTTTTTGTAAGAGAACCTGAACCCAAATTATTACTCTGGATGCAAGTGCACTATAAGTCACTGATGGAAGGGCACGTTATTCCCCCTGCAATTCAGCAGAGCCTGCTTTAATATGCAGTGTGCTCTGAAGAGCCACCACTGCTGAGCCATCTATGAGGATTCCTGTGGTTTTAAATTTCAGGTTTTTTAATTCAGCTTGGAAATCCATCCATCAGTTTTGAGAAGCAGCTTTAAAACTTGAGATGCATTCTGGCCCACGGTCATGCTGTACCTCCCATCCTGGCCATACCTACAGTTTACTGTGTCCAGCTAAACCAGGAGCTACTCACTGACATACAGCTGGTTACTCACAAGCATTAATTAGATGTTAACACCAGATAGTTACACATAGTCCCTAACTGCCCTGTGTGACTGAACCAAGTAAATACATTTAACAAAACCAGAAAAAAATATCCTTAGTACGTCAGGGCACAAACTGTTTTACTTCAGTTTCTGGCTGCAGCTCACTTGCTCCCATGGTGGCTCTCAAAGTTTAAGTTTTCTGCCTCTTATCTGTGTGTTTTCTGTCTAAACAAATGCTGCGTGTTCCTGACCCACTTCTCATGTCTGTTCTTTATTTATGTGTTGAAACTCAGTAAACATTATGCAAATATCAAAGGGTATATTTACTAAGCAAGTATTTCAAAATCAGGAATTGCCATCTGAGGAGACACGTGGAACCAAGCTGAGGGGAGATGAGCCAGCTTCAAAAGTACTCAACTCAACTTTGCAACACGTGTAACGTGGCCCTACATTGACTAAATGTAACGTGTCAAAATTCCCAGAGAACCAGAAGAAAGTAAAACCTCTTCCCCGTGGAAACCACAACAGAACTTTCTTCCTGATTTAGTTTTCTCTTGCTACAAGTGATGAAGATGCACGTGTAGAAAATTATATTTTTAAATACAAAGTGTCTCCTGCCAGGAAAAAGGGAAGGAGCCTGCAGATGTTAAAATCCCTACTGGTCCCATTCCCTGGTGTTGACTGGTCTCCAGTGTTGTTTGTTTTTTTTTTTTTACTGATGCTTTTCATCATGTCCCCCAACATTTACCTTACGAGGCTGAAATCCTGTTTCTTCATATCAGCATTATCCTCTGGAATATTGCGAGCCAAGATGCCTAGTTGCAAAAAACAATACAACTTTATTGAAAAAGAGCTAAATTACCAACAGTTTTTTAATTCAGCATGTCCCTTCAGACTGTGCTTTTCCCCAGAGACTTTCCATCGTAAACTTTCTGATTCTTGTTCAGAGAACACCCTCAGCCCCTACTCTTGTACTCCATTTTACAGGCTCTTTCACTGTTCAAATTGCATGCTAACAGGTGGTTTTCCCCCAGTGCTAAATCCTAGAGCATTCCAAGTATTGAACAGCAATCTCAACAATGAACTTTATAAGCACTCAGCTCCTACCCTTAAATCTGTCACTAAGAAGTTCATGGGAGAGAAAACGGGCACCTGCCCTATGAAACAAAGGAAGCAAGGGAGGCTGTGCCTCTAGCTGAGCAGTGGAGGTGGCTGGCTTGGGTCTGGGGACTTGGAGAAACAGGCAGGTGACAGGCTGGCACAGTTCAAGCAACAGCACAACCCTGGGTTCAAGGTGGTCAGAGACTGTCTCCAGCCCCCAGGTCTGATGGGCAACAGGTTCCACTTGAGGGATCTCAAGCACAGTAAGAGGACATGAAAGAGCAGGTGGATTAATGTGCAGGTTCACTAATTGTCAGAGATCTTTCTTGCTGAAGAGGAGCCAGAGAACATCAGAGTATGCAGAAATCACCCACTAAAGACTACGCTGTCATGTTTCTTATGCTGCACACCAGATTCATCCATAGGTTAAATTCCATGGAGCTCTCTGCCTGAACACGTCTGCAACTGACTCTGCAAAGGATGTGCAAAGGCATTTACAGAGAAGCTCTGTTACTGATAGCCCCAGGGAAAAAGAGCTCTGCACAGATGTCAGCATAGCAACAAGGAAGTAATTCAGCCACCGTGCACTTCTCCACCCCGTGGCTTTTCACCTCTCCTTCTGCTCCTGCAGCAAATCTAGTCTCATTACTTGGTTCTTCCACACAACCCTTAAAAAAAGACATCTGTCAACCCATTTTTCCCACCCTCACTGCCCATAGATTTCTCTTTTAAACTGAAAAATGTATTAGTAGAAACATACCAGCATGGACTGCAGGATGAAGGGTCTTCACACGTCCACCCAACATCTCGGGGAAGCCTGTCAGGTCTGAAACATCTCTGCTCAAGGAGAAAACAGCACAGTAACAGATATGCCATACTGACTTTATCTGTAGGATGAATGAACCAAACCAAAAGAATTGTATAAATTTCACTACAAAACCCCCCTATGCCAAAGGGACAACAACTGTATTCCCCATGAAGGCAAATAAAGTTCATGGATCACGTCACACTCAACTAAGCAGTACAGTTATTTCTTGAATACAGTGGAATAACCAAGATATGCAAATTCCAAGTCAACATGGTTTATACAAAGAATGGAAGGCCACGCTAAGCTAATGCAACACCTCGGTGCTCTGTTTAGATAAAACATTAATTGAAGTTTTGCCACTCCCTGTGACTGTTTAGGATGAGAGGAAAGAGGAAAAGTGACCACACTTTGCTTCAGGCTTCACTGATAGCACAGCCAAGCAAAGCATTAGGAGAGACATGACCAAGTGCTGGGTAGCAGGGGGGACAGGGTGCTCTGGGAGTGATGTATATCCTTGCTAATACGTCCCAGGGGCCTACCATTGAAGTCACTGGAACCAAAAATGGAGTCACAGTCACCCGTCCCACCAAACCATCCACAGTTTTTTCATCACTGTACCAGAAACCATTTGTATTTGGCCAGAGCTGCTTTTTAATCACAGCATGGAAGAAACCAGAACAGAATTCCCCAGAATCACTGACCAAAACAGCATGACTGTGCATGCACCTTCACAAACGGTGGATGCACAACATTTAAATGCTCTGTCTGGATAAGTGGACCATCGTGCTGGGGAGATCAGTTGTGACAAAGAAACTCCAGCGAGCTTCCACATGTTCCTGACACATGTCAGTCCCTGTTGCAGGACCAGGCAGAGATCAGCTTGCCCCTGTCTGTGAGGAGCAGCACTAGGGTCACATTATGACCATCAAGGTAACAGGTTGTCCTATGGAAACAAAGCTGGCTCAGGGCAGACAAGGCATCCCCTCCAACACCTCTCTGCATCCTGACCCGCACGGTAATGCCCTTCAGCCTCAGTCAACCAAGCCCAACAAGCTTACAAAATTTGCTTCGTGGCAGGTTTATTTTTCAGAAAGGAAGACTTGCTTTCAGGCCATTTTTGCTCACAGAGGAAACGATCTAAGCAACCTCAGGGCCCAAACGAGCATTTCTGTGGAGATGTACGCGGGGGTAGTCGTGTACCTGACAGGCAATCCAGCATCCCTGAGGGACTTGGCCGTTCCTCCGGAGGCAATCAGACCCAGGCCCAGCGAGTGCAGGCTCTTCGCAAATTCCACCAGGTTGGTCTTGTCAGAGACGCTGAGCAAGGCTGGCGGGTGGGAAGGGCAAGAGTATTCGGGGTTTAAAAGCAGAACAGAGGGAAAGAGTAAGCGAGCAAAGCCTTTAGAACTTCTGTACGTGACTGCGAGTTGGCTGGGGAGGCGAAGGGCGCCAAGGGCCTCACTCTTCCCCTCACAGGGCAGCCGCCCCTCAGGGGATGCCCCACAGGCGAAACCCACTCAGGTGAGATGCCCTCAGGCGAGTCCCCCTCAGGGGATGCCCCGTCAGGTGAGACCCCTCACGGGATGATCCCCTCAGACGAGTCCCCCTCAGGTGAGACCCCTCAGGCAAGTCCTCCTCAGGGGATGCTCCTGAGGCGAGACTCCCTCACGGGATGCTCCGCCAGGTGAGACCCTCTCAGGTGAGTCCCCCTCAGGGGATGCCCCACAGGCGAGACCCCCCTTACGGGATGTCCCTCAGGCGAGTCCCCCTCAGGCGAGTCCCCCTCAGGCGAGACCCCCTCAGGCGAGACCCCCTCAGGCGAGACCCCCTCAGGGTGATGCCCTGACAGGTGAGCCCCCCTCATGGGATGCCCCTCAGGCGAGTTCCCCCTCAGGCGAGTCCCCCCTAAGGTGAGACCCCTCAGGCGATGCCGCACGCGCCTCTGGGCGCCCAGAATGCGGGGCACCACCATCGCCTCACTGCGGGGCACCACCATCGCCCCAGCGCCTTCCCCGCCACCCGAGCCCCACACGCCGCGCCCCGAGCAGGGCGCAGCCGGCCCGGGGAGGAAAGCGGCTCCTTCCC
>VXBX01007082.1:543916-559686 GCA_013400415.1 Scytalopus superciliaris
AGGGTAATGTGTGTGTGGGGCACAGTGTGGGGGCACAGCAACGTGTGTGTGTGCCGGGGGCGGTGGGAGTGCCCCGGGGAAACGTGCTCGGTGTGTGTGTCTGTGCCACACGTGGTGCCCGCGGGTGCTCCCGCTGCACGTGTGTGCAGTGCGTGTTTGTGCGCGCACAGCGGCGCNCATGTATGTGCACAGACAGGGGTGCATCTCACAGACACACACACATGTGCATGTATGTGCACAGGCAGGGGTGCATCTCACACACACACACACACATGTGCATGTATGTGCACAGACAGGGGTGCATCTCACAGACACACACACATGTGCATGTATGTGCACAGGCAGGGGTGCATCTCACACACACACACACACATGTGCATGTATGTGCACAGACAGGGGTGCATCTCACAGACACACACACATGTGCATGTATGTGCACAGGCAGGGGTGCATCTCACACACACACACACACATGTGCATGTATGTGCACAGACAGGGGTGCATCTCACACACATACACATGTACATGCGTGTGCACAGGCGGGGGCATCACACACATATGTACACGTATGTGCCACAGACAGGGATGTGCCTCATGTACATATGCACATGCATGTGCTCGGACAGGTGCACCTCACATACACATGTGTAGATGTATGTGCCACAGATGGGTGCATCTCACACATACACATGTATGTGCACAGATGGGTGCATCACGCACATATGTACACGTATGTGCCATAGATGGGCACTCCTCACACACATGTACATGCATGTGCCACACAGAGGGATGCATCTCACACACAGAGATATATGTGTATGTGCACAGACAGGGATGCACCTCACACACACATGTACATGTATGTGCCACAGACAGGGATGTGCCTCATGTACATATGCACATGCATGTGCTCGGACAGGTGCACCTCACATACACATGTGTAGATGTATGTGCCACAGATGGGTGCATCTCACACATACACATGTATGTGCACAGATGGGTGCATCACGCACATATGTACACGTATGTGCCACAGACAGGGATGCATCTCACACATGCACATATGTACACGTATGTGCCACAGACAGGGATGCATCTCACAGTATAGTCAGGGTTGGAAGGCACCTCTGGAGGTCCTGCAGTCCAAGCCCCCTGCCCAGGCAGGGTCACCTGGAGCAGGTGACACAGGAACATGCCCAGGTGGGCTTGGAATATCTCCAGAGAGGGAGACTCCATGACCACTCCTGACTGCCTGTTCCAGTGCTCTGCCATGGAAAGAAGTTCTGCCTCATGTGGAGGTGGAACTTGTTGTGTTTTAGTTTATGTCCACTGCTCCTTGTCCTGTTGCTGGAGCCATCCTCTTGACACCTGCCTTGAGATATTTATTTGCATTCGTGAGATCCCCTCTCAGCCTTCTCTTCTCCAGACTAACCAGGCCCAGCTCCCACAGCCTCTCCTCATTAGAGAGATACTCCAGACCCCACATCATCTTTGTGGCCTCCGCTGGACCATCTCCTGTAGCTCCTTGTCTTTCCTGTGCGGAGGAGCCCAGAGCCGGACACACGTACACACATATATATACCTGCACATACACACATGCACACACACACGCACGTGTGGGTGCACAGCCTGGGGGACAGGCAGGCGAAGGGCAGCAGTGAGGNTGTGGAGGTGGAACTTGTTGTGTTTTAGTTTATGTCCACTGCTCCTTGTCCTGTTGCTGGAGCCATCCTCTTGACACCTGCCTTGAGATATTTATTTGCATTCGTGAGATCCCCTCTCAGCCTTCTCTTCTCCAGACTAACCAGGCCCAGCTCCCACAGCCTCTCCTCATTAGAGAGATACTCCAGACCCCACATCATCTTTGTGGCCTCCGCTGGACCATCTCCTGTAGCTCCTTGTCTTTCCTGTGCGGAGGAGCCCAGAGCCGGACACACGTACACACATATATATACCTGCACATACACACATGCACACACACACGCACGTGTGGGTGCACAGCCTGGGGGACAGGCAGGCGAAGGGCAGCAGTGAGGAGGGGGCACAGCCCTCCCTGTGCCCCTCCTGGGCTGCAGCTGGTGGTGACTCTGCTGCCCAGGTCCCAGTGGGGACAGGGGGTGGCCACCAGCCTGGTGTGTGCACGCCAAGCCCCTTCAGGCAGGGGTGCAGGTTTTTCTGGGGCCTCCTCGGTGAAGGGAAACACAGCCTAGCGTGCTGGTGAAAAATGAGGTGCAGGTGAGGCAGTGCCTCATCGCAGGGAAAGGTGGTGCAATAAGGACAATTAATTTTTCGCAGGAATACTCACTGGAATTGCATCCGTGGAAAATCCTCTCACAGAGCTTACACACAGGCAGAGACAAAACACCTGCTTACCAAGTCTGAGGTAAAAAATTGTTTGCAAGTAGTAAAATTATGCTCTTCTTTGTTTATTTATTTTTTATTTTCTCTATAAGGGGATGTAATGGGGGGAGCTTTTGTCCTCTGCAGGCTTTGAAATTTCCTGATACTCTTTGCAAAAAAGCTTTTTCTTGTTTTCCTTCTAGCTTGTGGCTCACAGGTAACACTGATTGAACATGTTGGTTGTGACTGGTTGAAATCTGGGCTGTGCCCCCACAGAACCCAGCAGGGTTAAGGTGCAGCGCTGGGACAGCAGCAACCCGTGCTGCCTGGCAGGTGGAGAGCTCTGCAGTTAATTCGCAGCACAGTCCCTGGTGGTATCTGGTATATTGAATCAGGTCCTTAAGCAATAAAGTCAGCATGGGCAGGCCCCTGAGACATCCCTGCTTACTTCTCTCACGTTTTCATTGTCCACACAGGTGTTCACTGCACACTTGCAGCTCCTGTAGCAGTCAGACTGCATTAGGCTCCCTACTCCCATTAAAAAAGACAGAGTGAAGGGAAGGTTTTAGCTCTTGCAGACAAAAAGCTGGCAAGTACAACACAAGTGCGACTGGGAGGTTCAAAAACTTAGCTGTTTTGATTTGTGGATCTCTGGGCTTGGGCAGTATTGTCTGTGCAAGAGTCAAGCAAGAAATACCAGACCGAATAAACCCAGTACGTGTGTTATGCACAGTAGCAGCCGGTGACAGGCAGTAATAAATTACTGCTCAGGAGGGTGGCTGGGGCCAAATGAAAATATACTGTTAAGTGGTACATGAGCACCATCATTATGAAAATACACACCTTTGAGAGAATAAGAGTTGCACAAGGAGTGCAGCTTTGGCGGTGATTAATGTATGTGCAAATGAACAGTTCGCCGGAGCTCTGCGTGTTTTTCCAGGCTGGAGAGCAGTTGTGTATTCCCGCACATGGAGCAGCTGCTGGCCCTGGCAGCCTGAGCACACGAGGACAGGGACTCTGCCTCCTTCAGACAAACAGCTGGAGGGACATTATCAGTGTCAATAGTGGCGTTGGCTCTGCTGCAGTTCGTTGTCCCCTGGCCTGTGAGGGGGGGTTTTTATTTGTGCAGGGCCTGGCGTGGCAGGGGGTGGTTTGGGCTCAGTCCCTGTCCCAGCACAGGAAGGACCTGGACCTGTTGGAGTGAGTCCAGAGAAGGCCACCAATATGATTAGAGGGATGGAACACCTCTCCAGGGAGGAAAGGCTGACAGAATGGGGATTGTTCAGCCTAGAAAAGAGAAGGTTTCAGGGTGACCTAATTGTATTCCAGTACCTGAAGGGGCCTACAGGAAAGATGGAGAGAGACTATTTACAAGGGCCTGGAATGACAGGACAAGGGGAAATGGCTTCACACTGACAGAAGACAGAGTTAGATGGCATATTAGGAAGAAATTCCTTCCTGTGAGGGTAGTCAGGCCCTGGCATAGGTTGCTCAGAGAAGCTGTGGCTGCCCCATCCCTGGAAATGTTCAAGGTCAGTTGGATGGGGCTTGGAGCAACCTGGGACAGTGGACGGTGTTCCTGCCCATGGCAGGGGCTGGAATGAGATGAGCTTTAAGGTCCCTTCCAACCCAAACCATTCTGTGATTTTATGATTGACATCTGAGAAGGGATGCCTGGCTGTGTGCTAGAGGGGTGTCAGGATTTGGATGTGATATAGCTGTCCTGGTTTGGGGATGGCCATGCAGGGAAAACAGCCTGTCTCCCCAGAGGTTCAGTTTTGCTTTGTAGAGCTTAACTAATTAACTGGTTTTGGTGATGTTTAAAGGATATTCAAATATCATGTGCTCTGCTCATGTCCCATCATTTATTCAATAGGAATGAGGTCTCACTGGAGCTTTTTCCTGCTGTTTTAAAGCATAACAGACGCTCTTCTTGAGCCAAGAATGCAGTAACATCATATTGGAAATCATGGGAAGAGGTAAATGCTAGAATTACAAATACCAGATTAAGGTTATTTTTTAAATCATACTAGGGCCTACATCCAAGAAAGAAAAATCAGGCTTAATTAGCACTGTGCTCTGCTGTGTTAATAAGGAGAAGTAAAAGAGGATGAGGCTGAATAGAGGCATACAAAAGAGATGGTGTTCCTGGTTTGGCTGTTGTTTGACAGTACCCCAGACTCCCTTCTCTTGAGACTGTAGGGAGCAAGCAATGATTTTTAGCCTGGCTCTGAGTCCCTACTGTAAGACTATTTTCTACTGTTGGGGTTTTTTTCTCATGTAGCAGATCAAGAGCAGTGTAGAGAAACAGGTTTATTTGGCTGTCTATTAATTTGTTAGGGTAGGAGGCGAACAAGGTAAGATCCTCCAGCTAATCCTGCAGCTGCCTGTGGGCTGGCAGAGGGATGAACTGGGCCTGGCAGTGGACAAGAAAGACCCAGCCTAAATGTAGGACTTCTATCCAAAGTGGAAGTCCATGGTTGGTCTGGTTTGGGGCTTCAGAGATGGTGTCATCAGTGGTGAGCATTACACTGGTGGTCTGCCCTGGATCTGCCCTCCCCCAGTGAAGGTGTCTCACAGCCATGAGACTGCTTTAGAAAAGCATGGTATTGTGGGAGTCTCTGCCTGTATGAAAACAATCTTGAGCTTTTAAATTCTCCATCATATCAAGATTATTTTCCTTAACCAGACCCTGCTTTCATTTAAATATCTCCCGATGCCTTAGTCATGTGCAAACAACCCCTTGACTCACTTATGCTCTTTCTGAGCTGCCTTCAAGCAAAGGCTGTGACGTGTCAGCATGATGGTGTTTAGCATGATGTAAGACAAATCCATCTCTGTCCTACCCCAGCTCCTGCTTTCTTCACTGGCAGTTATGTAAATGGGAAGCATAGATGAGGAAGATGTTACATTCACAAGGGGCACTGCTTTGTCTGCATTGTTCTGGTGCCTGGTCTCTTCCTTCAGGATGCTGTTTGCCATGCACTGGGCCTCAGTTTCTCCTGACTCATAGAGACCACAGTCTTGCAAGCAATACACTCAGTATTATGGGATTGCTTACTGCAAAGCTGAGTTCTCATGAAGGTGCATGCTCAAGCAAGCTTCAAGTGCCCTGTCTCAAACGTTGCACAACAGTAGGTGTGGGAGTGGGACTGAATCTGGGCTATTTCTTGGTGGCTCGTGCTATATCCAGGCTTTGGTGCTATCTGCCTTTTCCTTTCAGGGTTAATGAGAACTGCAGGGTAAAATCTTTTTGGTCTATTCCAGGGGGAAAAATGCTGCTAAGTATAGCTCTGTTGAACCTTGTTCAAAAACTGCCACTTGCCACAGTTGCCAGATCTCAGGGGTAGGTTCAGCACGGAGCTGATGAACAGGCTAGCCGGGAATATTCCACAATAACGGAGAGGCTCAAGAGCCCTGATGCATTTTGAGTTTCTTTTTCAACCCTTATCAGCTTGGAGCAGCTTTTGTTTTACTGTGTTCCTTGGAGGTCCCAGCTAAATCACATCCATGGCATGCCTTGTGTCAGCTGTCCTTGTAAATCCCTGCTCAGGGTCCCACGTAGCTGCAGAGATGACAAGGAGCCTCTTAGCTAAAGTTCAGAGGCACCAAAGAGCTTTGCGTGTACAATTTGACCTGGGGTGTGAAGATTACATCCCCTCTTCACTCACCAAAACAAGTGGTTGATTTTCCCACACCTTTGATACCAATGTCTGGTGCTTTTCCTGTGAAAGAAACAATTCCCTTGTAATAGAATAAATATTGCAGATTTCAAGCTGAGTTATTCTCCTAATGCTCTGGGTTACGAATGAGACCCAGAGGTGCATAAAGCGAACAACAATTTATGTTCTGAATGTTCCCATTCCTTACCTCACAGAGGCTTGTTCCAACCCAAGCATAGAAAAAATAATAATAATGAAAAGGTAAGAAATAGTTTCTCCTGTTGGCGACTTGGTGCCTACTCTATGATCTGAACCCCCCATGCAGAATGAATCAGAGAGCAGGAAGCCCTGTGTGGGTGGGGGAAGAAGCAGTTTGGGCGAAGGACAAAGAGATGTTTTATGGAAAGGCTGTGTGCCCTCAGAGCAGCCTCAGCTGAGCAAGAGGAACACAGTGGTGCTGGAATGTTACTGACAGGCAGCAGAGAGGAAGATGGTGCTGGAAGGGTATGACTGAACAGCTGTTTGTAATTGTACATGTGGGGTTTGCAGTTAAAAAAAACCCTCACCCACTTTGAGGGTCTTTATGTGCCTTTTTGAGCTATATGTGTGAAAGGAAGGATTGCCAGGGGGAAAAAAAAGAGGGGAAAATATTTTCTTTGGATTTTTTTTTTTAATGTAGTTGTGAAGAAATGACATTATCTGCAAATAACAGGCTGCTTTACCTTCTCATAGCACCATGGAATCATGGAATGGTTTGGGTTGAAAGGGACCTTAAAGCTCATCTCATTCCACCCCCTGCAATAGGCAGGGACACCTTCCACTAGCCCAGTCCAAGCACCGTCCAGCCTGGCCTTGAACCCTTCCAGGGATGGGGCAGCCACAGCTTCTCTGGGCAATTCAAACCACGTATTCTTTCCCAGAGGAGCAGTTTTTATAGCTGTCTCCCTTTGCCCCCAGCTCTTTGGACACTGCACTTGTGTCCCCGGGTGACAGGGCTGCATCAGGGATAGCAGTCCTGCTGGGATACTGTCGGGAGAGCAGTCCCGCCGGGATGTGACCGAGCTGTGCAGGGGACGGGCTCCCACTAGAGCGCGCTAGGACAGTTAAAATGGGAATGGTTTTCTGCTGGCGTAGGGGTGGTACCATCAAAGATGCCTATGCAAGAAATGGCACTTCTGTTTTTACACAGGGAATCTGGCTGGGTTTCCCATCGTTTGGCCACGGTTTCCCTGGATGAGGCTGAAGTGTGCTGCAAAGCCAACTCTAGTTGCCTGGGAGCACTGAGGTTTGGGCTGAGTCAAGTGCTGGCAGAGACCTCTTGGAGGACCCGAGCCCGTACAGAATGGGCAGGGAGAAGCTTTGTTCTCAAGCCCCGTCTCATCCCACAGTCCCTTTGTTTGCTGCTCTCTGTGGCAGAGGAAGTGGAAATCTGTGCTGTAGTGGGACAAGGACAGCAGTCCACCTCAAGGTCCCATTGATGGTCTGCTGTTGTCATTTGTGTATTTCAAAGCTGCCCCTCACAAACTTGCCCGTCATCACAGGAGGCTTTTCTGCCTCAACCCGGGCTCCTAGACCCCTGTCTGCCACCCTCGTTTGCTTCATGTTTACTTAATTAGCCAGCTGGAACATAATTCCTTTCATGATCTACAGTCTAATACATAAAGATGACAGTGACATGAATCTTGGCTTAGGATTCAATTTGCATGTTAATTCATTGTGGTTCCCCAGATAGCTGGAATTTGCTCCGACAGGATCTGGGAGCTGATGAAATGCTGTATGGGTGGGGTGTTCTCCTGTGTCCCAGCGAGAGCCTGGAGCGATAGGTGACATAGTTTTGCTGTCCACCAGGCATCATCTGTTGTAGAGCGTGGAGGATCTACAGCAAAAATCAGAGCAAAAGTCTTCCGTGAAGAGTTTTTATTAGTACACCATGCAAGCAGAGTCACGGCCCTGGCAGTTGAGAAACATCTGGAAATCAGTGAAGCCTGGCAGGAGAGCCTGCAACAGATTAAGGAATGCAGGTATTTTGTATAGCAATCCAGCCCCAGTCATCTTTGGTTCACAAAGTCCCCGAGACACTTGTCTAGGAAAGAGACAGGGAGGAAAAAGTGCCTTCCCTGAGTGGAAGACTATCTCTGAAGGCTTTAGGCACAAACTCCCTCACTCCACAAAACTCACCTTTCTGTCTAACATCCAGGAGCTGGCTAACAGGGAAGGAAGGGCTGCCAGCCTGTGTTCATTTCCAGCCCTCTGGAGGAACCAAGAAAACCCTATCCGACTGCTAACAGGCTCACAGGAGACCTGACAGCAAATGCAGGCAGAGCTGCCATTTTCCAGCACGCCTGAAAAGGCAGCAGCTTGCCAAAGGGGGCACGAGGAGGCTCTCCTGGAAGGACAGCCCTAGGTGGTTATTTATGTGTTACGTTCGAGCTCTCTGCGATCCGGACCCCCGGGAGCCGGGATACAGGATAAAAACAGGCCTTGCCGCAAGACCCTGTGAGTGGAATAGAAATCATGGCTAAACAGGAGGATGGAAACAGAGAGTTGTGTGAGGAGACATGGCCAGCATCACACAGCAGCCAGTGCCACAGCCAGCGAGGCTTGGAGCAGCCTCTGCCTGGCAGATGGGTTTATCCTCATCAACATGGGTTTAGTTGCAGCAAATCAACCATTTTCAGATTTTGCTGATTTCACAGAGGCTAATTTTAATAGCAGAAGGGAAGAGGAAAACATTTTTTTTTCATAAATCATATTCCTTTCCTTTTTTGACTCCCAAGTAACTGGACCAGGTCACTGTGTTTTGGCCTTAGAAACATGAATAACATTTTAATGAAGAATTGCGGAGGGAAAAAAAATGAAAAATGTTGTCTCTCTTCTGTGTTCAAAACTCGACGGCTTTGGATTCCCCAGGAGTTTCTTGTGCTTTCTGAAACGCTGTTATCCTGTATGCCCTGCATTCATAATCAGTTGTGGCTCTTTCTTTCTGTTCTGACTTTCCTTGCTCAGAGTCTCCAGTTGCAACAGAGCAAATTCCGGCTTTTCAGAATCATCTCACAGCAGCTTTATAGCTAGCAATGACTAGAAAAGAAAGGGTTGGGGGGTTGGGTTTTTCACACAGAAAACATTATTAAAACAAACCTTTAATTATTCACCTCAATCAAAGCCAAGTTTCTCAGCTTTTTTTTAATAACCAAGTATTTGAAATTGTTCAGTAGGCCTTAAAATGAATGTTTCCAGGTTCTGGAAGAAACAATGTCATTTTCCAGATAGTACTTTTCGGAAAACTAGGATTTAATCAGGTAGCTACTATTCCATTAACCAGGGTCCCCAGGTAAACATTCTGAGCTGGCTCAGATTTGGGAAGTGCAAGGCTATGATTGCCCTGTGGAAATTCAGGGAGGGATATTGGCATTTCCCTGCATGAAACGGGGGCAGCAGCATGTCTGTATTTGCAGTGCAGTTGAAATCTATTGACGAAAAGCCCCAGGCCTCCATCAGTCCTGTGTTCCTGTGGCAGATCCACTTGGAAGAGGCAGGGAGCCTTCAGGATGGGGATGACAAACACCACCCCTCAGCAGGCAGAGCTGAGGAAGGAACTAATTAACCTGGAGCTGCGGTGGTACTGCTCATGGCTCAAGCTGTGTCCTGACTTGCTTGTTGATTCCTGACCCTTTTGGGGCAGGATCAGCACTGGCTGTGCATGGTGCACCTTTCCCCGCTTCCAGTTGTCTCCAGATGTTTCAGGCTGTGTCTCTGTGCCCATCTCTGCTCCTGCTCTGGAGTCACTGGAGCTCTCAGTTCTGCTTTAACTGTGTGGAGCTGTGTGGAGCTAAAACAAACAACACATGGGGGTGACAGTTCTGGCCCTGTATGAGTTCAGTGGGAAAAGCTGAGGCTGGCACACAGGGCGAGGCGGCAGGGCCAGAGGGAATTTAATGGGACTTTCTGCAAAACACAGCTACACACTTTCAAGCAGGCCCTCCCATTTACCTAACTAATGTTTTCTCCAACCCTGCTTTTTAATTCATGATACTGTCATCAATCACATAATTATGACCTCATCCCATTCTCTGTTAAGAGCTGGGTGACAAATAAGGCCAGGGTAACACCTCAGTTTATTTTGCTGTGTTTTATTGACCAGTTGAAAAGAAGCAAAACATGCTGGGGATGGAATTCCCAAAATATAAAATTTTGTTGATGATATGCAACATCTAGCTATTTCTGGAGAGCTGGAAAGTAGGAATTTTTGTTTTGTTTTGTTCTTATTTACACTGTTTTTCACATAAATGTCCATTTAACCCATCTCACAACCACACATCAGCCTCATAGCAAACACACGAGGCGAAGATGATTTCTCCAGGCAAAAGGCAGCTTAATCCAATGGGTCAGATAAAAATCCTTCAAACAGAACAGAGAGAGTTCTTCCTTTAGAGATTAACCACTGCAAGGGACTGAAATCCCAGTGTTAGGCAGCATCAAATCCCACTGATGCCATAAGCCACGGCAAGGAGCACACTGAGACTTGGAGTGAAGAATACATGTAATTGAGTCTTGTGAAGTGTTTTTCACTCCTGGATTAAAGTTAGAGACTTGGGCCTAATGTTACAGTTTGGGAAAGCGACGTCAATTCTTCATATCCTGTATTTTTGTTCAGTTTTGATGTTTCTTTGCCAAAGGCCTTTACTGACTCACTGATTGTAATTTTACTGGGTCATCAGCGTCATCCCACCTGGAAAGAGGGTGGCTCTTACCTTCAGAGACATTTTAGGCTAAAGAGATCCTGTTCTAAGCATCTTGTGATGACCCTGAATGCTGAATGTTGTAGGGTTCCTTGTCTTCTGAAGAAGCAGGGATAAATGCCAAGATTGTGGGAAGTCCAGTGTTTGAAGTCTTCTCTGAAGCTCTGCTGCAGACTTCCAGTGCGACAACTGGAGCAGATCCTACCCTTGCACAACAGAAACAAGCCAGAGCTACAGCAGGGAGTAGGTTTAGCCTTCCCAGTTTAACCCATAAAGAAGTTTCCACACTATTAACCAAAGGATACGACATGAGTGACTGTGCCAGGCTTGGCTTTACACCAGGCTGAGGCAGGTTCTCCCTGGCTGGTGCTGGTCAGAGGCTGTGCCTGGCCCTGCTGGTGTGGCTGGTGTGAGCAGAACTAGATTAATTCCTTCCAGTTCTTTCCCATCTTCTGATTTCACCTTTTCCCTGCCATCAATATTTATGCTCTCCTCTGCCCAAGGATTCATTGCTACTTGCTTTGCAGCTGATCACATAATTTCACTGCAGATCTTGGAATAATTAGTGGGTTTGGGTGGGTTTCTTTCTGAGAAGGATGAGACTTCGGTGGATTGGGGTTTGGTTTTGTTGTTGGTTTATTTGTTTTGCTTTTTAATTCAGAAGATGAAGCTCTAATTAATTTACTTCAGAAAGCAGAAAGCTGCGACTGAAAGTTGGATGAATGTTGAAAACTAGAAGGCAAACATTGAGAATATGTGGAGTGTTTTTATAAACCTGTCAGTTTTCAAGCTTAACTTGAATGTTTAGGGTGTTTGGGGTGGGCAGTACTACACAAACAATACCACTTCCAACACTGTGCATTCACCAGCCTCTTGTTGTTGGCACTGCAAAAGCACTGCTATTTCTCCTGCAAATAATATCATGTAATACTGGGAGCTGAAATCCTGCAGCCCTCTTGAACTTGCTTTGCTGTTGCCCCCTGATTTTCACTTGTGCTCAGATAAGTGCTGACTCACCTTTGCAATCCTTGCCTTTCCCCTGTGTTCTCCCCTCTACAACACGACCAAAATTTCTTTGCCTTGGATTTTTATGAGTTTTTTCCCTCACTAACAAAGGGCCAACTGTCTTTGGAAGTTCCCCCCATCAGTTCTGACATTTCCTGCAGCCTGCCACTGCTTAGCATTAATGTCTATCACTTCCCCCGATTTTCCTGGAAGAAATTCTGATTAGGCAATAAGTGCTGGGCTATCCATCATTTCACGCCAGGCACAAGTCACGCGGTGCTGCTCAGCCCATAAGGCACAGATCGCTCTTAATCAACCCAAGTGTGCCACGAGTAAAAGAGCTAAAGACCTGATTTCCATGGCCTTCCCCTTGGGATCCTGTCTGACACTGCAGAAGTGAGGCAGAGCCATTGTAAGTGCCATGTAACAGTGCAGCACAGCTGATTAAACCCCTGCAAGGCTCAGATGGCTTCACAAAAGCCCTGTCAGTCAGCTTTCCTTTGATTTCAGGTGTTATTTTCATTTATTTGCAGTATCACCCATTATGTGTAGAGTGTTTGCCAAACACTGAAGAATAATGGTCCTGTCCCACCTAGCTGACAGCAGAAGGGCTTACAAAGGGAAGGGGTGCAGTAAAAGTGGTAATTTATGTATGAGTCACTTCCCAGCCAGCTGTGCTGAGAAAAAATGGCTGGAAAAGAACAACAAAATTACCCTTGTGAAAAAAAAACAAACAAAGAAACAAACAAACAAACAAATAAACCCAAACACCTAAATATTTGGAGCAGCAGTTAAAGACGACTTATTGCCAACAGCACAGGGAGGGGAGTCTGGAGAGGCAGTGAGGTTTCTCAGGTGCAGGCCTGTGTAGGGAAAGATGTTTTTGGCACACACACCTGCACCTGACCCAGTATGGGGGCAGCAGCAGCAGCAGCAGGTCTTGCCTATGGCACAGAAGAACCTGATAAGGAAGCAGGAAAACAGAAGACATCAAGTGTGGGAGATGAGAACTGGTAAGCAGGGGCAGAGTTATGAGCTGAGAGCAGCTGGTGAGGCAAGGGAGGAAGACTCTGGAGGTACTTTCTTTGCAATTTGCCAGGGGGTCCCGTATCCACCTAATGCACAGAATTCTGCAGGAAGATTTGTTTTCAGCCAGCAGCATGACTTGGGGACTGACTTTGCTCCACTTAGAGGCAATGACAGACTCCTATTGATTTATGGGAGCCATAGAAATCAAAGAAAACTTGCTGTGGCAACTGGCTAATTCAATAAAAGCATTGATTTTTCGGGCAGGACAATTAAAGAGCATGTATGCAGTGTAGCTGATTTCTGTCTCTGAATTAACGTTAACAAATGGTCATTGATTCAAGTGAGAGGAAACTGTACCCCAAAGGAAAGGACCTTCCATATTCAAAAATCCCCCAGCCTATGCAGGGTGATCTTTAATGTAGATAGATTTGGTTACCATTCTGCACCTGTGTTGGTTACCAGGCCTTAGGAGTGAGCTGACTGGGTCTTCCTCACCTCACAGACCAGCCAAGGTAAAGGCAGACACACAGGGAGGGACAGGGAAGACCCTGGAAAAGGGATGCAGAAGCTTGAGGGGTTCCAAACAGCATCACTTCAGATGTATGCTGTGGTTTTCCCATGGGTTTGAGATAGAATCACAGAATTGTTTGGTTTGGAAGGGACCTTAAAACTCATCTTGTTTCACCCCCTGCCATAGGCAGGGACACCTTCCACTAGCCCAGGCTGCTCCAAGCCCTGTCCGACCTGGCCTTGGACACTTCCAGGGATGGGGCAGCCACAGCTTCTCTGGGCAACTTTGTGCCAGTGTCTCACCACCTTCACAAAGCAGAATTTTTTTCTGAATACCTAATCTAACCCTACTCTCTGTCAGTTTGAAGCCATTCCCCCTTGTCCTGTCACTCCAGGTTCTTGTAAATACTGTCTCTCCATCTCTGTTGTAGGCCCCTTCAGGTACTGGCAGGCTGCACTTAGGTCGTCCCAGTATGATGATTTCTTTCATAGGCAGCTGGTTTACCACTGTCCTCTTTGCTGCTGAGATTGGCTTTAATGGGTTTGAGGTGTAGGGCTAAATCTTGGAGTCACCTCACCGTGGCAGATCAGACTGCAGGGGTTCCAGCTGCTGACAGAGCAGCCACCAAGGGCGACCAGCCTTGTGTTGTGGGAACACATCCCGGTGTTCCCAGCTCCTGATTTGCAGGCTGGCTGGTGTGTGTGTGTGTGTGGCTCCAGCAGAGGTGGGTGCCAGGGCTGTGCTGAGCGCTGGCACAGGGGCTGCTGCTGTGCCCTGCTGGGGGTGGCCACGTGGGGTGACATTTTGGTAGCTACGGCTGTTTGCGTCAGCGTGAGAGTCAGGGCCCTGACCTGGGCAGGGTTTCACATCGATCCCCGGGCTCTGACGGAGAGCAGCCCACCTGCACACCAGATGGGCCCTCCCAGCACAGCTGACCTGCCAGACACACCGCCTCCTGTCATCACCCCACTGCTGCTGTGCTTGATGCCTTTCCCCCCCCCCCCCCCNNTGCCTCGCCCCCCCCCCCCCCCCCCCTCCCCTTTTCTAGTGGCCTGTACCTGCAGGAGAGATATTCTGAGAGTGCCCAGAAGACAGAGTGCACCTCCTGCCCTTTATCACAGGAACAGGACTGAAGAGGTGTGATAAGAGCGTGGAGCATTAATGGAGTGCGATGCTCAGCGCCAGAGGGGAGGAGGGGGTACTTCGATCAGTCACCAGGATAAAAGCTAAGCTGCTTTACAGCACAGCCTGCTAGAAAGTGGTTGTTAGGAAAACGTGTCTATTAAAAGGTCAGGTGTGGTCCTACATTCTGGACTGACACTTGCACAAGCTGGTAAATGATATATAATGAATACCTTATTAGGTTAATTTTGTCTATTTGGGGTCGCTGTGAACAGCCCATTAGAAAATAACAGGTTTCTCAGTGACTGCCAAATGCAGGTTGTTGCTATTTCTGCAAATAATACTGAATCTGTAACTTGTTTGAGAGCCGCTTGCTGCAGAATTTGATGATCAAATTTGGAGCATTAACTGGTTAGGTCACTACTTAATGTGCTTCTCTTCACTGATCATGGGAGTATAACCCTTAGAACCAGATTTCTCACATGCAACAGGCAGAGGGACAACCACAAGTTCAGTTTCATTACCCCAAACCATTCAAAAATTGGGGTGGCCTTTCTAATGTCCGTGTCTTTTTAGAGTTTATGGTTTTCAGCATTTCTTTTCAGTTGTGAGAGCTGAAAATGAGTCTTCTGCTTCAAGTAAAGAAGGTACTCTCATTCATACCCCAGATCCCAGCACCAGGACCATCAGGGAGAAAAATTAAATACCTGGGAGGATAAACCTGCAAATGTTCTTTCAGAATACAACGCAGGATTTGTTGGTGCTCCTGCTGGAAGTGTAGGGGGCTTGCTGAAAAGCTCTATGAAAGGTGCAGATTTGTTTAAAAATTCAGACGCACATTTACATACTTGGAACTTTTCCCCCAGTAATAAGATAGCTCTACTCCTGTAATTGCTGGGAGCTGCCACAGTTTTTTTATTTCCTAGCAAAAAGTACCAGAGGCAACAGTGGCACGTTCAAGAGAGCTTTGATACAGAATGTTCAAAAGCATGATTTCTGCTTCCTCTCCAAAGCCTGGCTCCCAGAAACCTTCCTTGACCTCTTCCAGTTATGAAATAGTCCTGCATGGGCTTTGCTGCTCTTCTTCATAAGATTCTTCCAAGTCCTCTCCTCATGGATCTTGCCAAACAGCCAGATGAAGTGTTACCAGCAGCACTTTCTTCTGTGCCTGGATTTGGATTATTAATGAGGTGGTCGGGATGAATGGAACTGTTTCATGTCTTGTCAAAGCAGCACGAGCTGGATGCTGCTTTTGTGAGACTTGCCACTGCCCCTCCCTCCTCCACATCACCTCTTTCATGTGCCTGAGGTGACAGCCTGCTTCAGCAAGGGCTGCTACAGCATGGGAAACAGCAGAGAGAA
>VXBX01007082.1:559714-599726 GCA_013400415.1 Scytalopus superciliaris
AAAAAAGAAGGGGAGAAAGGGGGGGGGGGGGGGGGGGGGGAGGAAAGGGTTGCAGTTTTAAGTTGAATTTCCATGACCTTCCAAGCAGGCATTGCAGTATGAGCACATTAAATTCATGTATTACTCAACAGCCAGGGCTGTTTAGCAATAAAGACCTCTGGCACTGGAAGAGGCTCAAACCAAACCTTTGCAGGCAGCAATAAAACACAAGGAGTGTCATGCAGAAGATCACTGGGTCGCAGTCTCTCCTCAGGCGAGAGGCTGGAGCCTTATTTGTGCAATCACTGCAAGGGATGTTGTGCTCACACACTCACTGTCACAGGGAACTGCCTGGGAGATTAACAGAGAAAAAAATTAAGTGTAGTCCTACCCATGCAGTTCTACAGCCACAGTAAACTGAACTGTGCACACACACAGAACGTGAGGGCTTTTTGAAACTTGACCCAGGCTGCATTTGGAATTGGGTTTAGAGCTGTTGATGGTTGTCTGTGGGAAAACAAATAACTTCAAGTGACACTTGTTGTGCATCCTCTGAGCAACACGGTCTAGGGGAAGGTGCCCCTACTCATGGCAGGGGATTGGAACTAGGGGATCTCTAAGGTCCCTTCCAGCCCAGGGCATTCTAGGATTCTATGTTTTTATGAAAATAAGAAAAAAAAGTCTCAAAGGCAGTGCATGCTACAGAAACTTGTCTGGAAAATCCCAGCTTCCCATCCAGGCAGTGTGGTGTTTTCATGTTTCCTCCCGTAAACAGGAGATGTTTGACTCCACAGCTTTCCTGAGATGTGAGTAATGAAATAGTTCTAACCAACGTTTCTATTAAGCTTTGACTGCTGTGGTGCTTTGCATTGCACCCACAGTGTGCCAAGGGCCTTCCTGCCAGCCAGGAGAGGCCTCTGGCTCCCACAGGCTGGTGCCCCAATCCTGCAGGGATGCCATCCCAGGCTTTTGTGGGTAACTGTTCCACTTGACAGTTGTTTGTGGAGTTAAGCATGTGTATAAGTGATTGTACAAGTGGGGCTTTGCAATGTGGAAGAGCTATAAATTTTCAGATTATTTCTTCTGGGGATTTTGCTGGCAGGTTTGAGTTTGCCCTGCTCATACTCCAAGGAAAACTTGAGCTGTGAAAATGCGTCCCTGGTTAGCTGACACACCATGCCCCTCACTGTGGCTGCATCAACATTGTTCCTGCCACTGAAATTATCTGTGCTCTCACACCAGAGTGTGTATGTGTGTGTGTGTGTGTGTGAGAATTATTCCACCTTCTTACATGCATGAGAGTTTTCTTCCCAAAATCTACCTCCCTTCCCAAAACCCATGTTTAACTAATGCCTGGTAAAAATGCTTTAAATTAGGTTTTTCATCAACTTTTCGGTGAAATTTAAGATAACTTCAATCACAAAACATCCATTTGGACCACTTGTAAGAGATTGCATCCAAGTGGCATTAATATACAGGACTGGGTGAGTCTCTGTAAATACTAGTGGCATAGGAACCCAGTGTTTTACACTAATGGAGCCCCAAGGCTCTTCCCTGCCTCAAAGTGATGAGTTCCTGGGCAATCTTTGTGCCTAAAGCAATCTGAAAATGGTCCTGCAGCACAGAATTTCTTGCAGTATTTTATTCCATTGCTAGCCTACCCTTTTCCCAAATTAAGCTGTGCCTAACTCACTTCATGTATGTGCAGGAGATAAAATGTTGATTTTAGAATAGTTGGAGTAGTCAAATCAAGATCATGTTTAGGTGTCATGGAGTCCCCAGTATTGCTGTTCTCAGGCTGAGAGGAGGAATTTTTCTGATGGGAAGCAATTGATGATTTCTGCTATTACATGTTATGTTATTTGTGCACTCCAGGTTTCTTCATACAAGTCAAACAGCCTCCACTGGTGAGAAGGTTAATGCCTTGCTGTGTCATCTGACTGACACTGGATATTATCTCCACATTTATCCTCTGGTTTAACTTCTAGGAAGAAGCAATAACCCAGATAAATACACAATCCCATTTGCCCTCTGTAGTCCGTACTGCTGCCTTTGACTTATCAGAATGGCACAAACTGAGGCTTGTTCACCCATTTCTAGTGAGATACATGTATATTTATCTCTCATAATCTGTCTTGAAACTAGCTTTGGAAAACAAGGCATCGTCCTTCCGAGGGATTACATGGATTAGTGTCTACAGAGTGCACTCTTTCATGGCATTTTTTTCCTCAAGCAGACATCTGTTGCTACTTCTGTTTCCTTGGAGGCAATGAATGTTGCTTCCAGTGCACCATCAAATGTCTCATTATTAAATAATTAGGGAAGGCTTTTTTTATAAACATTTTGACTGTAAAGAGCCCCAGTTACTATTGTTACTACTGCCTCCTGGCAATGGAGAGGAAGACACTGATGAGTCCTCCTTTGATGTCTGTTGAAACAAGCTGGAGAAAAAGGGCAAACCTTTGGACTCTAAATAATGATACTACCCATAAATAATAAAGCTCTTCAGGGCCCTTTGTAGACAGACTGTAACTTCCTGCCCAAAGGTATTAATCTGCATGCACAGGCACAGTGTCTGTCCTGTGCTCCTCTCTTACCACTGGTCTAGCTGTGTTTCATGGCTATAAATTTCTCAGAGAACATATTTCTGATTGTGGCAGTTGCAATGGCATCCAAAAGGACACACATCCAGGGGTTTGTGGGGTATTTTATAACTTAGAAGTTTTTCCAGACAGAAATTTTCTTTAGGCAAGGAAAAATAAGCCACCAAGTAACAAACAAGGTCACTTGTTGCAGATTTCCAGACATCCAGACAGGAGGTGAGGAGAATTCTGGCCAGTTCTGCGACTTGGGAGCTGCAACACCCAGCAAGACCTTTGGGATATCTTGGACTTCAGACCAAGGAGCCCAGAATACAGTCACCAAACAACCTTGCTCTCAGTCAGGGGGCTCTGCTAGGCCTGCCAGACATCCAGAGGTTCTGCAGCTGAGCCTGTAGACAACCTGCTGTTCAGCTTTACAGTGCACATGTAGTAGGACCAGTACAAGCAGGACCTGTCTGACCTGCTGGGGAGGTCCTGCATGGTGGATCACTGTATGCCCACCAAGCATGGCTTGGTTTGTCTGTGATTGACTGTGGCTATCCAGGAGGTGCTGGACTTGCTCTGCAAGACCAATCCAACAGTACTTAAGATTACCTTCCTCTCTTTCTTTGTTCCATGCTCAAGACGACTTCCATGTGATGGCAAAGCCACAATAAGAACTCTGGAGTTCATGTTGCTGTAATCTCTGTTTGAAAAACAAAACTGCATCATGCTGTGGGATAAGTCCAGCAGTGACAACTCTGAGGTGTAAATCTAAACTGGGGTCTGCCCGTTTTGGTCACCCAGGGATGGGCATCTCGCAGCTCAAGAGCTCAGTGTGTATCAGGGGCACCTCCCAAGATAAGGACACACCATGGAAGCACCAGTGAGGGCGTACTGGTGGCAGGAGCTGGGTAATTGCAGACTCGAGGTGTGCAGTGAGGCCCAGGTGGATGCAGCACATCTTACACCCCCGCCCAGGGAGCCGCCGCCTTCCCCAGCACGTGTCCCACACCTGCTCCCGGGCTCTCCAAGGATCACCCTGCGTGCCTTGTGCTCAGGCTCACACAGGTTTTGAAATACAGCCCATAAACTCAGGGCAAGCCTTGCCAGAAGCCCTTCTCCCGTGTCCTGTGCTGCCTCAGCTCGGTGCATCAGCTCAGAGGCCATTCTGAGGGACCAGGCTGGTTTCTCCCAGCAGTGGTGCCTGGTGCGAGTTACTGGGAAAGGAGGGGTGAGCACTCTCTCCCAGTCTCATTGCTGAGCCATCCTCCCTCGCCCATTCAATCAAGATTGCCATCTCCATTGTGTGAGTCAGTGAATCAAACCCTCTTTTGGGACATCTGCCTTTTATCGATGACCTGAAAAGGGAAAAGAGTCCTTTAACCTTTCCTTTGCTATAAATGAAGGAGCTCTCAGAAGCATTCTGTAGGCTACCAAGCCCTTCTCTGCTCCTGCATGTGCTCCTCCATCACCGTAGTGCATGTAGGAGATTATTACAACACCTATTTTTCTCTACAGCAAGCAAGTTCCCAGCTCTAGGAGGCTGACAGGCCTTGTGTAACTTGTCATTACTCATCAGCACTCCCTATGCTCGTTTAGATCTCAGGGTGTGGTTTTAATTAGCTGATTTTGTAATTACACCTAGGTGGCTTAGTGATGGATATTCACCCTAGAAACCTATTAAATAGGAGTGTAGTGGCTCCATGTCCTCCAACTGCTCTCAGGTTGCTGTTTGCTTCTAGAAACTGGGTCTGTGGGATTGCTTGTCCACCCTTCCTCAGAGCTTGCAAGCCTGTGAGTGGATGAATCCCACAGAAATGATCAGACCTGTAGATATTTCGTTGAAATGTGTGACCACATAGAAGAGAAATGATATGGACTGAGAACCTTGTGCTTGCTTAGGTAACACAAAATCCACGTGGGAAGGGAGTATGTATGGATATACTCTGGCTATGGGGGTAAAACACTGCTCACAACTCAGTTACTAAAGCTGAGCAAACTGGATCATAAGTAGGTGGTTTATTGTCCCATAATAACCTTAGTTTATGTTTTTTCCCTATAGCTACTTCTGAGTCCTCTTATCTCAGCAGCTTAGTGATGTTTTTCATTTTGCTGGGCTTCTGTGGACTTCAGCACATCAGCCAAGTCTGTGGCCTTTGCTGAAGCTGCTTGGGCTTTGAAATAGTCTGCAATCGAGGTATGTGCTTGGCCAAGGGCTTTGGAGCTAAACCAAGCTCTGCTTTGGCTGCCTTTGTAACCCTGAGCAGGTTTTTGGTCTAGTTGGTTGCCTTTTGAGTAGCTCAATAAAACGAAGTGGTACCCTCTGCACAGGTGGAACTCTCGCTTTACCTCCAGTGCAAATTTTGCAAGGAAGAAGCAAGATGAGTGTTCCTTTTCAGCACTGGTGATCACTGCTCTGTTCACACTGGCTTTTGTTCTGTGGTGTCTGTCAGGATATACACTTCTTTCTTCTTTTTTCAAGTCACCCTGTTGTGAAGATAAGCTTGCATTGATTATGGAATATGGAAAAAACCTTTACTAAATCTGCATAACTAAGGATTTCACTTCCTATCGTGTGCAAATATAGTCAATTTTTAACTTAATACAATTTTAATGTTTCAGGAAATGTGTGTTTCCATTGCATACAGAACAGCCCACTCGTGATACAGCTGTTGTCACAAGAGCATCCTGCCTCTGCTATTTCTTTATCCTCACAGCCTGTCCTTAGGCCTCTTAATTGGGAAACTGGTTTGCTGGAGTTTTTTTGGGCAGTTTTGCTGACAAGTTGATTTGGAAAGCACAGTTGTTCCCAGCTTTGGAAATACCCATTGTTCTTCTGAAAGTCAAATCGATTTTTCACAGTGACCTTGCTTTGACCTTGTTATCAGTCTTGCCATAAATAGTGTGATCCCTAATTAGTCCATCTGTCAGCTGACAGGACACGAGCGTTGCCACGCAGATTGGAAACCAGCTGAGTGCACAAAGAATGATAAATGAGAGATGTCAGACTCGGACCCTTGGAGCTGTCTCATCTCTTGTTGCAAGCCTTGGCAGTAGATCTGGACTTGACATTGTTAATAATCTCAGGGAAGGGTTAAAGGCCATACTAATGAAACTTCCATTACATCATCTGCATGCCCTTACAAAGCCAGGCTCTGGAGCAAAGCTTGCATGGATACAGGGACATGGACAAGGGAATGCCCATTTGCCACCCTTGGGGTTCAGTGGGTTTGTGTAGGTTGAAAGTTGGTCCCTGGCCCCAAGAATGAGGCTTTTGAGGAAGGGTTTAATTACAGAGGCGCTGTCCAGGTGCAGTGGACCCCAAGTTAGTGGCTTCAATTAACTCTGAAGAGCTCTGTGTTGCTGGGCTTATTTGATGAGCAAGAGGGTGGAAAAAAGGGGGTGTGTGGCTCTGCCAGTGAACTTCTGCTGCACCAGGGAGAGACTAAACTAGGCTTATTGAGAGACTAAACTAGGCTTATTGGTGGCTGCCAGGATCTATCAGTAGCAGCTGCCTTTCACTGCCCATTTTGTGCCCACAACTCTCTTCTGACTAGCTTTTAATCCTGACTCGGTGCTGTGTGTGGATGGTATCACAGGAGTTTGTAATCAAGGGAAAAAGGGGATTGTGAAGCCTGCAAGCAACCTGTGGCAAGGCAGGTATGTGTGGGAGTCTCAGAAATCAAGCCCTCACTGCTGGGCGTGGTGGGAAATGACTAATGGACCTATAGGTTTGCTAAGACCAGATGGAGCTGAAGGTGACCTTGGGAGCAAGTGAGGGGGGTAAAAGGCACTTTCGGGTAACAGGGCACTTCTGAACAGAGGCCTTTGTGTTTAGAACCGAAAGTTGCATTTCCCTGCCCTTCATTACATCTGCTCCTGCAGAAGGTTTTTGACACCTGAAAATCCTGTCCCAAATGTTTCAGCCTCTGGTGCCTCTAATTCACTTGCAGGCAGCTCAGACATTTTAATTTTGGTGCTTAACTGCTCTGATATCAGAGTCTTGCAAAACTCAGCTTGGTCTGGGGGCTTGTTCCTGGAAGCAGGGACACTCTGTAGAAATAAGGAATTAATATCTAAGGTCTTTGAGCCAAAAATAGTTCTCCTTGAACTCTTTGGAGTCGGCCCTTTGTGACAAAATCCTTGTACTGATGACAGTGATGGATCACTGGAGGGAAAACTTCTGGGAGGGGCTGTTTTGCAAATGCATTTTAATTGGGGTGGGGTAGGGGAGGGAAATAACCAATAAATTGGGGAACTGTGTGTGGTGGCAGAGTGGTACTGTGGTGATGCCACATCACCTGCTGTTTCTGTAATGGCTAAAAATGTTGCTGCCCATTCTAGTTTCTCTGAGGGTTCTGATTTTTTTCTTTTAAATGCTGAGTGAGCATCTCTCTCACAAATGGTGTCCTATTCAGGTGCCTGAAGTTAGGCACTTAGGAGATGTGTAGGAATTTACATTTCCAGGCTCCTGCCATGCCTTTGGAAAGAATTAGGAGCAACCCAGAGGAGTATGTGCTGGGGAATTCCTTGCTGCTGCAAGGGCATGTGATGTTAGAATGATGGGATCAGTAACATTGGAAAAGACCTCTTAGATCATCAAGTCCCACTGTTAACCCAGCACCACCACGTTCACCACAGAACCCTGTCCTTAAGTGCCACATCCACACGTTTTGAGCACTTCCAGTGACTCCACCAGTTCCCTGGGCAGCCTGTTTAAGTGCTTGACAACCCTTTCTGTGCAAGGGTTCTCTGATTTCTACATATTCCAGCTGTGGGACATCCTAAAATTGAGCTTGGTTTGATGGCCTGTCCTTTGACAGGGGGATATGCCATAAACATGAGTTGTACCCATTGCATGAAGGCTTTCCTTGCAGAGTTCTGGTAGAAATGGGGACACTGGTATTTTATAGGACCTTGCCTTGCATGTGACCCTAGCAAAGTGCCACCTAACAGGGTGCACTTACCTTTGAGCAGGTAGGTCTGCTCTGCACTGGTTGTGAGTGTCCTACAGCTTGCAGAGGGCAGTGTGGGGCTGCAGGCTCAGCAGTCCTTGGCCTGGCTTGGATTGTGGATAAGGGATCACAGCTAAAGCCTATGCATAAGTATCTCTGCAATCCCCAAGCAGTGCATGTCAAACATTTAGTCAATATTGGCTTACACAAGCCGTCTTGCACAGTCTGGACTTGCTCCTGAGCTCAGGTCTGTAACTAAAGACACTGCAAGCTCTGCAAGAGGAAAGTACCAAATTCAGAGTCCTGCCCCTTCATGAGTCACTGCATTACCCCATCTCTGCCCTTGCAGATTTCCCTCAGCTCATTCTGCTCTGCCTGTGTTTCTCTGGCTTGGCAGTTCATCTGGTTGTGTGTCTTCACTCACTGCTGGTGTGATCCCTCCTCCCCCAGGCCCCTGAGGGCACCCAACCACTGTTTGCCTGTGTGCCTTGGAAGTCTCTGCTGAGGGTTGGTTGTAGCATTCAGAGTCACTGCAAGATTAGTGTTGTGGCTTGGGTTTTATTACTGGTAGCCAGCAGAATAAGTTTTTTTCTCTCTTGTCTGGCACTAATTTCAAGGGGGTAAATATTTTGCCCTCTCAGGTTTGTTTCTTGTCAATCTTCCCACTGTGTTAGGGCTGGAGAGAGCCCCCCCACCCCTGGCTGACCCTGTGCTGCAGCTCCTCCACAGCAGGTTTCTCTGTTCTTGGATCCCTCCCTTGCTGCTGCCTGTGGCACTCACAGCTGCCAGCCCTGACACGTCAGGACCCATAAGGACGTGTCCTCCTGTGAGCAGATCATTCACTCAGACACTTTATCCTGTTCTCTTACCAATTCTGTCTTGCATCACTTCCCTAAGCTTTCATTTCTCCTGGAGGTAACTCAGCACACTTGGGAAGAGCGAGTGCAATCATTGTAGCTGAGGTAAAGACTCCTCTCCTTGCAAGAGCATCCCAAAGACAGATCTCAGAGGGTGTGAGTTCCTGGTGCATGGGGAGAGACACTCTGCCCTGGAAGCCGCAGCCCCTGCATGGTGCTGTGAGCTGCAGCCACCACTGCAGCACAGGAGAAGGACCTGCACTGCATGAAATCACAGCCCAGAGCTCCCCTGAGTTTCCTCAGCTTCGTGGCCGCAGAAACAGATGCTGCTTTTCTACTCAGTGATCTGAACCACCAGTTTGCCCTTCAGCCCAGACGAGTCCTAGTTCTCCAACCAGAGAGTATAAACCAACAGAGCACTTTTTAGGAGAATGAGGAATTTGACCTGTTCCTCTTTTCTCCCTCTGGCTATGCACACATTGGCACACTGGGGCATCTGTCTGCTCTGGTCACTTTGTCCACAGCCTCCTGTGCCATCTGCAGGAATTATTCAGTAAAGGAATTAAAAGGCAAAAAGGTACAATGGCTTAATAAAGTTCTCATCTTGTGTTCTGGAGCTGGAATGCTGTGGTGTTTGGGGAGCTGAATGCAGGTGTTCTGAGAGCCAAACTGACATTGAGTTATTCTGATTTTACAGTGGTGAACTCGAACAAATTATCCTTTGGGTAATTCCCAAGGGGAATGTTTGTTGACTCGGTTCACAAAGGAAGTAAGGATGTGCATTTGCTTGGGAAAATTATTATCCAAATCATAGTGTTCTTTTGAAACAGTTGTTTGACTGAATACCAAAAAGAAGCAATCAGACACTTGCCTTAAAAGACCTTGGCAAGGCAGTGAATGGTGAAATTATAAATTTCTTCTCTCTTACCCCCTCAGAGCAGAATTATCTATATTTGGATTTCTTTTTTCAGCCCCAGAGAGGAAGTGAATCAAGTTTGCAAACGGACTGGACCAAATGCAGTGAATCTGGCTGTGCCTCTTACATGGAGCTGAATTAGCACAGTGTCCTGAGGAGCAGTGCTTGTTCCTCATTCACAGACCCATACCAGAATCCTTCTCTCTCCTAAGGACATTTGGTAGGAAAGGAAAAAAGGGACTGTTAGCTGGAAAGTTAGACATTCGGGTTTCTTCCCATTGCTATCAAAACTATACCAGGGAAGCCTTTTAGGTTAATTTTAGCTCCAGCTCCACTCCCACTGTTGGAATGTCCAGTCTATTTAGACTGAAGGTATGTGGGGCAGGGACTGCTCCGGATCTGCTGCTATTCCCAGCTTGGAAGTACTTCCTCGCTGTTTTGCTTCACTGAGTACCACATCTCTCATTTCTTCTCACTCAGAGCTTTTAGCAACCCCTAGATCAAAACTCCTCTGCTGCCACCTCCACTTCTATCCCTGGGTGGAGTTTGGCAAGGGCTCATTCAAGATGTTTTTCATTTTTGAGGCAGTTAGTTTCTGGCTGGAAAAAAAATGCCTTGTATGAGAATATTCTTTCACCTTTTATGGAATATGCTGAGAGCAGTGATGTCTTCCATGGCTCACCTGGGTGCTCTGAGGAGGATCTCAGTGTTACCAAGCAGAGTACTTCAGTGCACATGCTCCCCTCCGAGGAGAACCAGAGCTTTTCTGGATGGCCAGAGCCCACCTGACAAGTCTGGATCTCAGATTTGGGCTAGTCCTTGAGCAGTGAGTCCCCTGTGCTGCCATTGCTTCCCTCTGTGCCTGCCTTTCATCTTTCCTCTCATCTCTGGCTGTTGGTTTTGGATATCTTATTGCTATCTTGGAAAACTCAATGACCAGTTCAGTAACAAGTGTTCAAGCCACACTAGTGCTCTGAAATACTTGTGGGCTGTGATCCATTCCCCTTGGATTGGGTGTGTTACCTTGAATTCAGTCAGTGAGAGCCCCAGGACTGATCTCCTGGAGGAAAGGGAAGATGCTGGGCAATTACATCAGTCCCTGAGATTTTCATTTGTGTATATATTTTTCAGCTCTTTCATTTGATTTCCTTGGATGGGTAGGTTTAATTAAAAAAAAAACAAAACAAAACAAAAAACCAAAACAACAAACAAGAAACCAACAACCTAACAAGTGATTCCAAATCAGCAATGGCAGGAAGATACATGCAGTGGATACTTTCTTCCCAGCCATTCCCTGAGAAGCCGGGGCAGCCGGACTGGCCTGGCGAGCAGCCGAACTCTGCTGCTGCTGACGCCTCTCCAGCAGCAGCGGTGTGTGGGCAGACGGGTGGTTTCATCATGGGGAGGAGGAGGCATGCATCACCTTTTGTTTAAGCAGAAGCATCCTTTTGGAATGCTATCCATTTTATCGGCTAGGGCTTGGACAGGGAGCATCCAGGAGAGGCTGGCTATTGTAATTACCACAAGTGGAGGCAGGCTGCTGCGCCCGCCCGCTGCCGCGAGAGGAAGAACCTGTTGAATTTGCTGGGAGCTATTGCAGGGAGGACGAGAGCCACGCTCACTGGGACTGCAGCAGCCACAAGTGGATGAAGTAGCTGCTCCAGAGCTATGCTGTGGGGAAGAGGCAGAGGCTTGGATATTGGACACTGGGTGCCCCTTTGGGTTAGAGCCTCCACTTTTGCCTCCTAAGCCGGGGAGGAAGAACACGCAGCCCGTTCGCTCGTGGTTGGGTCGGCCCAGGATGGCTGCGCTCTCTCAGCACCTGAGGATCCTGCTCTGGAAGAACTGGCTGAGTGTCAAGAGGCAGCTGGTGAGTGGGAGAACAGAGGAGGGGGAACCTGGGAATGACGGGAGCTGAGGAGCAAGGGGGGCACTGCAGGGAGAGGAAGGTCACAGTGAGAGAGGCACAGGGAAGGAGGGGAGTGGCATGGGAGTGAAGGTGGGTCTTGTGAAGCCAAAATAATTGGGTCTTGCATTGGAGCTCATGCATGAAGGATCAGAAAGTCCAGACTGAGTACCATGCATGCTGCTCTTGTTCCCTCTGTGCAAAGAAAACCGTGCATAAACTCCTGGGTGGGCCTGAATTCAGGCTGCAGTTCTGTACCTGCTCCTGTGGGAGCAGAGCCCATGGCCTTTGAGGAGCCCCTTGGATGTGGGGGCTGTGGGGGCTGCCCTTACACAGAGCCATTTGTAAAAGATGGATAAAGAAAGAAGTAGCTCTGAGGGATGCAGGTAGGACAGATTTCCAGTGCAGTCCAGTGTGCTGCAAATCAAACACCCAGAGGGTCTTTCTTTCCAAAAGACAAAACCATTGCCACCAATGTCCAGAGAGCAATCTGACCTGCAGCAGCATCAGGGAGGTGAATGTTCCTTGGGTGGCCTTGTGTGGCCAAGGAAAGGCTGCCCAGTAGTTGGATTTGGTGCAGCTGCATGGTAACTACAGCAGAAGGGTCCTGAGGTTCATGGACCTGTACCACAACCTGTCCTCTTGCTAGTGATCCAAACAGGGTGGGTTTTAAACGTGCCTTGGTGGAATGGAAGCCTTGGCTTGGTAGAAAACACTGACAGAAGAGAAGTGGCCATGGAGGGTGTGATATGAGGATGGAGTGAAAGGGCCCATATTCACTGTGTGCTTGTGCAAGGTCAATTCTTACCTACTATGTTCTCCCTCTCAGTTTTGGAGCCTGATTTGAAGAGGTGCCGAGTTCCTCTGTCTCCTCATGTTGCTCCACAGGAGCTGTGGATGTGCTGTGCACCTCAGAGTGTTCTCCACTGCTGCAAAATATATATTTTCTGAGATGCAGAAGAATCCCAATAAATTACCTCTAATTTCTCAAGAGAAATTATAACAGCCTCATTAAAAGCAGAAGGGCTGGGTCTCTTTCAGCTCTTGTGTACCCAGTGTAAATGCCAACCTAAGCCTTACCTCTGCTTTGACCACTCTCACTTGCTTTAATTCTGATTTCCTGTGGAGTTGAAATATCAACTGTGTAGAACTGAAATGTCAATTAAAATAAAAATCTGGCCACTATAGACTGTTTTATGGCAGGCATTCCCTGCAACTGTCCTTCATTTCCCTCTCTTGCTCCAAATTAGGGAGCTTGCTCCCACTACAGAGGGTGTGAGGAGGTGAAGCCAAATCTCTGCTCCTAAACACATCCTGATTTCAGTCCTCCTGCTTGTGTGGTTTTTACCGGTGTAACCTGGCTCTGCTTACAGGTCAGGCTGTTAGAGAGCTTGTTTTTGGGGGAGGGAGAGAAGCATTCCATTGAGCTGCTCAGTTTCTGGTAAGGAGTGAAGGTGGCTCCTGCTGGCACAGCGGTGTTGGCTGCTCTCTCCGGGACTGACTGGAATGTCATGGGATGGTCTGACACCAGGCCAGCTGCCCACCCCACCCCTGCAGACTCCAGCACTCTCCTGTTCTGTTCCCCAGGGCTGGCAAACATGTTTTACTTCTGACTTTTGCTCTACTCTATTCCTGTGTGCCTGCACCCAGAGATAGTAGGCAAGGTCTGAGCGATTAAATCAACTTTTCGTAGTGAAATAATGCAGCAATCAAGGGATTATGCAATGACATCACTGTTCCTAATGTCCCAAGAGCCAAACTGAGCTTGGATATAGTTCCATTCGAGCCAACGTGTTCCACCTGAAAGCTGTTTGGGCAGGGTGGTTGTCTTTGACTAGAAATGCCTGGGACTGTGGGAATGCTGGGATGTTGCAACTGATGTGCCCAGCTACTATTAAATCCAATTAAGTCAAAGACAGAGATACTGAGGAAAGAGCTGTGTGGAAAGTGGGGAGGATAAGCACCATTCTAGCTCAAAATGGGGAGGTACCACAGTTTCCTTGAGTAGAAACTATCAGTATTCATTTATTGTCCCAAGAATGTGACAGATGTCTGGCCCTTCCTTTAGGCAGCTTCTGACTAATATCAGTTTCTGTGCTGTTACCCCATAATTTTCCTTTAGCCTGTGTGATGCTAAACAAGGAGGCTGTGTTAATGATACCGTTTGCATGGGAATTAATCACAGTTAAACTGCCTGTTTGGGGACTGATTATAGGGAAAGCATCTGATACAAAAAAATTACACAAAGATTTAGTTTCAGTGATGGATCTGGTTACAAGTTGTCAGTGTATCTCTAAAAGGCAGGAACTGCCTGTAAAAGCTAAAATGTTGCTGAATGCTGAAATTATAGGAGTGCCTTCTGTAAAGGAACGTGTGGGGAGATGTCTTGTAGTTTGATGTCTGTCACTTGCCTGTTTTAGGGCATGAATTTGCTCCTGCTTTCAGGCCTGTGTCACCTCACCAGGGATGATAGGGATGGAGCTGCTGTAAAACAACCATCTTTAAGCTGAATTGCTCTCCAGGATTTGTTTGTCTGTCCGGTTGGTTTTATGTTCCAGTAAGTGTTACAGGAAATGAAAACATGGCTATGGGCTTGGAATTACTTCAGAAAAACAGTTTTGGGTAATGTGTGCTGATCTGAAAAAATTATCAGCACAATGATGAAAAATGGGATTATTTTGAAGAAAGATATCTTTGCAGTTACAAAAATTGGCATGAGGATGGCACAGCAATTTTGCAGCTCAGAGTAGCTTGAGTTTAACTCCTGATGGATGAAAAACTCTAACCTAGTAAGCATGGGAGCACGCCAGCCAGTGCAGAGCCTGTTGATTGTTTGAATAATTACATTTTCCTGGCTCACTAAACTCCAAGGCTTGTAGCTTTAAGATCTTAGGCCTGTACCTCGATTGTACTGGATGATTACCAGACTGTTTTCTTAATTCTAATCCATTGAGAGGGTCAGCCCTCATGTGAGACACAAGAGTTCGCTAGATGTTCATGTGTTTTTCAACATACCAGGCCAATTCTACATCATTTCTCTTCCATCTTGAGGGAGATATGTGGGAAGAAATTCCTCCCTGTGAGGATGGGGAGACCCTGGCAGGGGTTGCCCAGAGAAGCTGTGGCTGCCCCATCCCTGGGAGCGTTCAGGGCTGGGTTGGATGGGGCTTGGAGCAACCTGGGCTGGTGGAAAGTGTCCCTGCCCATGGGATGGTCTTTAAGGTCCCTTCCAACCCAAACCATCCTGTGATTCACCTCAGCTCATCTACATGGACTGGTGCAGTCTGGAAATGGAAAGGTGCCAGGGATTTGGGTTGCTGGGGTCAGAAGCTCATATGAGGGATCTTGGTCATTGGTGTTCAGATGTGACTTCTGTGGTTAACTGCTTGCACAGCCCCATAAACCCCTTCCTTCCCTGTGCTTGGGCTCCAATCTTGTAAGTGACCACTATGAAAGTCCTTTCTTTAGCTCTACCATGAGGGTCAACTCTTTGTAAAGAACAATGACAGTTTTTGGGAAGAAATATTGTAGACTTGTCAGACATTCAAATCTTGGGGTATAATTAAATCAAAGTGTTATTTACCCATTATTTGAGCAGTGCCTTTCAGTGAAAGGGAAACCAGCCTTTCACACTTCAGCTCTTTTATCTCACCATCGGTATGTCCAAAAGCCCTGTGTTTCCCAGTGTGCTTTTACTATTCCATAGCAGTGTCTCAAAGCTGGACAAGCACTGTCCCCCGTAATTATCAGCCAAACTGAAGCACAGGAAGCCTTGTGTTGTTTTCAGCCTTGTTATTTGCTCTCGAAATCTTAGGTAGTTTTTCTTCCTGCATAGATAATGCTTGGGCTTTAATTGTATGCATACCGAGACAGGTGTGATTTACAATTTACAACTCATTTAGGGCACTACTTGTACATTCCAGACGGGCTCTGGGACACATCAACGCGACAAACGTAACCCATATATTTTCATTGCTGTTTTATAGGTATGGTCGTTTGTTTTAATTTCCTGGCCTGTGGTTGTTTTCATAATCTTGGCCATTATCCGTCTCAAATTCCCTCCAGAACCACAGCAAAACTGTAAGTAACTGGTTTGTTTTTATGTCAGTGGGGTTTAGTTCTCATTTCAGTGACTGATGTGTTCATTTGATGTGTTTTGTTACTTTTACAAATTTGGTTCCTTGTAGTTTCCAGTGGAGATTTCCTGGGATGCAGAATGCTGTAAATAAAATGTGTGTGTTCCTCTGAGGTTGTTTCTGCTCATGTTTTTTTCAAATTAGCTTTATAATTAGAAAACAACTTTAAAGAACCGTCTCGTTGAGATTTACTGGGATACTGCTGTGGTAGACAGCAATATAAATTTCCAGGAGAAATTGAGGGAGAAGAGGGCAGTAAAATGAGTGAGGGCAGAGGCTTCAAGTGTAATTATAGAGGTGAGGTAACAAACATGAAATTGGTCAGCGTGAAAGGTTTTGCTTTGTGTGTGCTACAGGCAAAATGTGCATATTTAAGCATCTTGCTGCTAAGGCTCACCTCAAGAGTGGTAACTAGTTTGGCTGCTGTGACCTGATGGTGTTTGGGAGGCCCTTCTATTAAAATAGCAGCTCTTTGGGGGTCAAATGGGTGAAGAGTTTGCACAAGCTGGTTCTCACAACTTTGTTTCTTGAGTCAGGAGAACCTGTCTGCATCTCAGAGCAGGGATGCACTTGAATCTGCTCTGAAGCACTTCCACCCGTCAGTGAGGCTGTGTTGCCATCAGAAGCAGCGTGTCCCAGCACAGGGCACGTTTGCTCATGGAGTTGGGTAATAAAGCACAGCAAGGAGTTTGTCCAGTTGGAAGCCTTTTTCCCTTCCACAGTGCTGATTTTGAGCTCGATCAAATCATAGAGTCATAGAATGGTTTGGATGGGGAAGGAACCTTAAGGACCATCTTGTTCCAACCCCCTGCCATGAGCAGGGACACCTCTCTGACCTCAGAAGTGCAGTACCAAGTGAGGGAAGAGGAGTGGGTGAAAAGACTGGGCTCTTCTCTGGTATAACCTGCCTTTGTGGTGGGAGAAATCGATCATGGAGCTGCACTCTTCATTATCTGCTCATTAGGGGTGTTTTTTCCCAGCCTTACTGTTGGAGAGACCCTGAAAGTGTGTGCAAGATTCTTGCTTCATGTTGCACGCCCAGTGTGCTGAATCACATCCACGTGCTGCAGCACAAAGCTGTGCAGAGCCAAAGTTTCCCAGCATAGGGTAGAAACAGGCCCTCAAAAATTACTGTAGTGAAAGATCTGTGACACCTGGCTGACTGACAGCAGAGACACCGCCACGGCTGAGCCACGTCAGGCTGCCATCCACAGCAGGAACAAAGCCCTGGTGTGGGTAAGGCTGGGTTTGTGTATGTGGGGCAGAGACTGCTGCAGGAGGAGAGAGGGCAGAGCCTGGCAGCACAGAGGACAAGCAGTTGGCTTGCAGGGTTTGTAGCTCTCAGGTGTGTGAGATGCAGTGCTGAGGGATCTGCTGACCCTTATGCACACAGGAAACGTTTACCCTGGGTGGTGACAGGTGTCGTTCTCTGCTTAAAAAGCCTTTGTGTGGGGTGTGAGAAAGGGCCGTGTGGCAAATGTTAGATACACAACTAGGACAGCCCTCATCCCAAAGGGCTGGCAGCCCATTCTGAGTGAAGGTTTGTGCCCCTCCTTTTGTAGACAGGGTTGGAGAGCTGGACCAAATGACTTTCTGAAGGAATTAATTGAGAAGGACATTCTTGATGTGTTAGTAATTTTTTAACCCCAAACCCATCTGCAGACAGCAAAAGACCTATTTAGGCCTGGTATATATTTCAAGTTCTCCCGAATTCCCTTGAACCAGTTGGAGCAGGCAAGATGGGACATGCTGTACTTTGTGAAAACCCCAGATTTTGCCAAGTGTGGAAATGGCAGCCCTCCCACAGTGCTCCAAGTGATACTTCCTATCCCTGATAAATCTGATAAGATGCGTGTCAAGAGAGCTGGCTGGATGGGGAAATACTTCTTCTTTTAGTTGACATCGTTATTAGTTTGAATTATATTTATTTGGGGGGTTTTTGCTCTGGATGATCACGTCTCTGCATTAATGGATTAGCAAGAATAATCGTAGGAACAGCAAGTAGTTCCCTCAGTTGTGCTTTGCAGGAAAGGGAAAGATTGGGCAGTATCTTTGGATTAGTTCCCTTTTCTTCTGCAGATTAATTTGATTTTGGTACAAGTCTCTCACTAAGTATGTGAGTAGGTGTCTGTCTCTCTTAGCACTGGATGATAGGAACTCTCTATTGCCAGAGAGGTTTTACGTTGGAAAATAATGGTTTTGGTGTATTCTTGTGATGCAGATGTTCAGAGACCATCTAAGACTCCCGAGGGGATACAGGAGAATGTTACCAAAGCATCAAACAGCCAGTTTCCACGGCTTTCCTAGTTAAATAAGAATAGTTGCTTGACAATTACTCTCTTTTTTTTAATTTTTTTTTTTTTTTTTGACAGCTGGAAAAAAAATGTATCAACTCTTTGCTTGCAAAGCAAATCACTTGGGAACTTCCCTTTCTGATAGAAAAGAAAGGCAGGTGGGGGTGGACAAGTCTAGGAAAACTGTTACAGGAGGGGGTTTTGTTCATTTTGAACAGAAATAAAACCCACCTTCTGAGGAGTTCCAGTGCCTGCCTTAAGAAAGGATTGTTCAGTAGTGACAAGAAGCTGTTTCCAGTTCTGCTGCCAAGAGATTACTGCAGGTAGACAAAAGCCAGGAAGCACGGAATCAATGGGACAGGGATAGAATGAGGCACCCAGATGCTGAGGTTTGGAGCCTTACAGATAACCCCACAGGAAATCTCAGTCTGTAGCCTTATCTCATGTATTCAGGGCCACAGAAATATCATGGAATCTATTATTTTTTCAATTAAAACAGCTCAGATTCGAGACAGTAGATTCTTCTGAAGGACATCTAATACACATTCAATAGATGGGGGATTATGCAGAGAGGTTACCTGGCAAATATCAGGCAAGAATGAACAAGTGGCAAGAGCTTCTTGCTTGCACTGAATTATTTTGTGTAGCACCTCATGCCATGGGAGCTTGTGCCAGGCTGAGCTTCAGAGGGAAATGACACACCAAATAAATGTTACCAGGGAAGAGGACACTCATGGGAGAACTAAGAACTGAGGAAAACAAGGAACTGAAATCTACCCAATATATAATTTTATTCACAACTTAAGCATCTTGTATCGAGGAGGTTTAAAAAAAAATCCCTCTTCTTTATTCTGGGCACCTGTTTGATGATGTTTTCAGGTCAGCAGAGATTGTTGTCAGGAGGAATGAAAAGGAGATTTCACTCTGCATATCCCATTCCCGTGATGTTCTGAGAGTCTAAGCAAACAAAATCCCCATCCAACTCACCATGCACATCACAGCTGTGGCTCCTGACCTTTTTATTTCAGCTTTTGTCTTTTCTAGAAGGTACTGGGATATGGTTTGTGGCATAGCTGTGGAATAGGAAGCTCTGGATTGGCAGCCTGCAGGTGAAAGCCAGAGAAGTGTGTTTGATGGTGTTGTCCAAACTTTTGTGCCTCTATCACCTGTTTTCTAGAGCAGCGACAGAAGTTCCTTTCCATCCTACGGGTTTTTGCAAGGTATGGGAATTGTGTGTGAGATACAATCTGTCCCTCAGGGCTCAACCCACTCAGTCTGCAGAGGAGCCCAATTACGCTCCTTGCTTTAACGAGCCCTGTCACACCCTCCCCACCCTCCCCACCCGCTTTCTGTGCCTTTTCTGCCGGCCTGCCCTCCTCTCCTGTCAGTTCCACCTCATCGGTATTCCCTGTGGAAGCTCACTTGGGTGTGGTTAGTCCAACACCCACTCCTCTGCGGGGAGGAGGTGGGAGAAACTTTGCCCTCCTGTGCTGCGAAAGCCGTGCCTCGTTCACAGGTGTTTTTCCTTCTTCGTGGAAAGGAGCTGTGCTCTTCAGTCTGCTCTCAAATCCACCAAATTCTGCCAGGGAATTTGTGCCTCCTCTCAGTGAGGCACATCTTACCCTTCGCTTCTGCCCAGAATTTCCACCTGGGTTTCACCACCACTGTGGAAGTGCCTGCAGAGTATTTGTCATAGACTAAGGAGCAGAGTTTTCCATAAAGCTGCTCTTCTCAGCCAGTATTCTGGGGGAATATCATAATGGATCACCAGTCTGTTGGCCAGTGCCAGCATAACTGTTAGGGTTAGTTTAGAGCCAGAACTGTGTGGCACCAACTAAATAGGAACAGATACTCATACTCTGTTCTCATTCCTGGATCCAGCACTCCTGGGAGAAGGAAGGCCCAGGACTGGAAGATCTCTGAGCTGCATCCCATTCACTCATACTGTGATTGGTAGCTAGGATTTGAACAGGGCCAGAATTGCCTGGAAAAGTCAGTGTGAGCCACTAAGCAGAGATCTGAGATACTTTAGGAGAGAGGCTGTGGCTTGTGTGTGCAGACACACCTTTCCTGTGACTTCTATGCTAAGCACTGTTACCACATTAGAAGCAACTGAGGCATGAGTTACCCTGGTCAGGGCAGTGTCAGAAAAAGCAGGAGGATGCTCTGTGTTGCTTGAAAGGATACATGCAGAGTTTCCCCTTTCCCATACTGCTGAGAAAGCAGGTAAGGCAGCTGGTGGTGAAGGGTGTGATGGGTCTGCTGTGCCAAGCACGTGGCAGGCAGTGCCTGTCACCCCCACCCCTACCACCTGTGCGTGTCTCTGCCCCCTTGGCTGTTGCAGCAATGTGCTGGTAGATGATTTCAGGGGGTCCTGCCCTGGGGGTCTGTGTAACTAAGGATTTAAACCACTTTTAGGTCTGACTGTTCCCTGCCTCAGTCCCAGAGTGTTGCTCTGATGCAGAAGCCTGCTGGGTTAATTCTCAGTGTGAGTGATGGCTGTGGCTGGCACAACATGTGTGAGGGCAGGTGTCGTGGAGCAAGGTGGGCCACAGCACTGCCCTTCCTCTGAGATCCCATCCTGGAGCTGAGAAAGCTCAGCAAATGTGCTGCACTTTAAAGGAATTTGCCTCATAGTTGGAGGGGCCTGAACTCATCTCGTTTCCCAGTAGGGTGGAAAAATTAATAGGTTCCTGTGCTAATTACAGGGAGTTGGGATGGTGGCTCAGCTGCTGGGGCCACTCCATTCATTTGGATAAGTCATGGGTATTTACGCAAGGCATAATCCACCCAAGGGTTCAGCCAGCTCTGTACACAGACAAGCACACACCAGACTCCCAGCTCCCCTTTCACCAGTTGCCTGTGATGGAGCAGCTCCACTCCTCATTTTCCAGTACCTTGCTTCATTTTCCTCCCCTACTTTTCTGTCAGTTTTCTCCCCTTTTCTAGACAACCATACATCAAGCTTTTGCCTGTGCTCATCTCAGTGATTAGCAAAATAGTCTCAGCATGTCTCCTTACATACACAAGCAGTGCCCTGCATTTTGTCCAAGCCTCTACTTAGCTCTGGCACCCATCACCTAAACAGACACTGTGGGGTTTATAATGCCTCCCTTTCCACAAATCTCCACACCTCCATTTCTTTCCACAGACTCTTCCGCCCTGTGGGGTGTGACTGGAGGATGTTCAGAGTTGGAACTGGGAGCTCTGGAGTTACCACTGTGTTTCACTGAATTACAGCAGGGCCTTGGAGCAGTTTCTTCATTCTAATGGACTTCCTGAAGCATCTCAATCCGGGTGCTGGGCTCTGAAAGGGCAGGAGTACTTTTCCAAAGGTGCTGAGCAGTTTGGCTTGAACTCAAGTCAGCAGTTGTTGATGTCTGTGTTTCTGGAAAGGAGGTTTTTTGTTTAAAGAATCCAAGCCTGGACTCCTGAGGCACTCAGCATTGAAAGATGTTGGTTGGGTAAACACAGGTTTTGTGCAGGGTGTTTTTTCAGGAGTCAGATATGGATTTAAGCTTTTAGGTTCCAGCTTCTTGCTGGGAAATGTTCTGACTCTCTTCTCAGGTCCTGTTTGTGCAGTGCCCTGCTGCTCCTACAGACAAGAGCAGGCTGGCTGTGTTACAACATCAGGTTAGCCTTGTCTGCATTAAATATTGCTTTTAAAAAGCCCTGTAGGAAAAGGGCTTGTGTGCAGTTCCTGCTCTCTCCTGGTGTGTTTGTGCTTCAGGCAGAGGAACATCTCTCACAACCTCCAGTTCCCTCCTCCTCAGCTCTGCCCGTGGTGCAGGCATCAGCTCTGGCATTTCCCCACCTTGACCTGAATTTGCAATACATCTTAGAAGGGTTCCACCTCCCTCCTTTGGTCTTTGTCTTTGGCTCAGAGGTGCTTTCTCCTCCTTTTACACCTGCTGCTTCTTCCTCTCCTCTGTGGGTTTTGTGCTCTCTGGTCTTTATGATCTCCCTGATCAGTACGTGAACCTGATGTGATCAGATCCAAGTGCTGATTTTTAATTTATTAAATAAGGGGGTGGAAGTTGAAGGTCTGTGGGTGAGCAAAACGAGCTTGCCTACTCTTAATAAACATGGAAGTAGATGCTGTCTGCTCTGGGCCAGTCCTAAGTGCAGTTCCTGAAGTGCTTGAGGGCAGAATTAGGTGATGAACTGAAGAGCTTCCTGTGTTGAGTCCAGCAAAGGAGGGAGGAGTCTTGCTGTGAGTTTGCTGCTTTGGTCACACTGTCGTGGCAGACAGCTGAGGACATGGTGTCACTGAGACACTCGAGACAACAGGGATGCTGTTGCTGTAAAGATGAAAAATGCAAGGTTTTGATTCTCACCCAGCCCCACCGAATGCCTGGGGGGCATTGAGTGGAGTTATCTGGGGTCCTGCTGAGCTTTCGTGTCAAACAGGAGCTGGGAAAGGAGGTTGGAGTGAGTTGTGGTTTGGTCTGTTCTGCCACGTCTCAAGTGAAAGGATGAGAGGGAATGGCCCTAAGTTGTGCCAGGGGAGGTTCAGATTAGATAATAGAAAAAAGGTTTTCACTGCAAGAGTGGTCAGGCACTGGAATAAGTTGCCCAAGGAGGTGGTGGAGTCATTGTCACTCTGACAGAGTAAATGCTGAGGCTGTTGGGTGTCTTGCGACTCGGGGGTAAGCTCAGGGAATCTCTTCTTTCATGCTGCTGAACAGGTGAAACTGTAGAGGTAAATGGCATTTCTGCTGGATGGCCAAAAACAGGGTGAAAGGGATTGCCTGGTAGCTCCAGAGTGGCTTTAAAAATGGGGTCTGTGATATGGGAAGGGAACAGTGTAAGGACAGTGCCATAGAGAGTGCCACCCCAAACCATTACCCGATCCAGCACAGCTCTTAAATATGGGTTGAACCTGCAGTCTGAGTAACCCCATTAAAATCAGCAGGGCTAATCACTGCTGTGCTGTGGCTTTGGGCACACTGGATGAGGTTTGGGCTGTACTGCCAGAAACTGTAACACTTACTGTTTCCCCCCCCCCTCCCCAGTTTTTACCAGTGTGGGACTGCTGTGGGCACTGATCTTGCAGGTGTGAAAAAGGTAAAGTCTCAGCTGGTGTTTGTGCCCTGGTGCTGCTCCCACCAAAGTCCTCATTCCCAGGTAACTACAAACATGCAGGTCCCTTTTTCCAGCTTCAAGGTCAGATGTGAGTTTGAGTGCATGAATGTCACAGCAATACATGAGCCACAGCAATTAATACTCTCTTTTAATAGGTAAGGGATAGGCCAGCTGGCCATTTGGGCCATTCTCTATGAGTGTAAAAGATATTCTGCTTTAAAATTAATCTTATCCCATAGATCTGTTGATTTGGTTTAGTTTTTGGAGAGAGATCAAAAAAGTCCTAGCATTATCATAGGCTTTCTACAAAAAAGTAGGCACTTACTGATAGGCACTTGTATGTGTCTGAAGAGAAACAGTATCATCGTCATTATGTCACCAAACAGGCATGTTTGTCTTTTTGACTGTTTAAAAAAGCAAAGGAATAAAGTTTAAAGTAATGCCAATGGGAAAGGCTAGAAAGAAAGGGAGAGGGTTCTGTGTACACAAACACAGCTTAAACATTTGCTTAGAAAGCTGGGAGGAGGTCACCATAGCAGGAAATATTCCCATTAGATGTTTTTGCGACTTGTTAGATAAATATGGATTGCAGTCGATAAACAGTCAATCTTTGTATTTTTTTGGCTGCTCTGAGTTAGACCCCCCACTGCTCAGGGATGGCTGAGAAAGTGTCTAGGAACACAAAGCACAGAGTGTTCCCTCCACTGCAAAAGTCCTGACAGGTTTAAGGTTTCTCCAGCCAGAAGCTGAAGGGGTTGAATCCAAGTTACCTTGTTTAGTAGCTGCTGATGAATCTGTTTTTGTGAATGTCTCTAATTCTTTTTAAAAGAACATCCACTTTTATACTTTTTCCCTGTGGCAGCAAGCTCTACAACATTTTGATATTTGTTAAAAAAGGTATTTTCAGTCCCTTTTGCCTGGTACCTGAGGATCTCACTGTGTTTCTCTGACCCTTGTGTTGCAAGGGATGATTCTTCACTCACCCTTTTCAGGGCTGATCATGATTTTATTTATTTCTTTATCAAACCACATTTTGGCCATCTTTTTCTTAGCTGAACAGTCCCAGTTATTGCTTCTCCTTGTGTGAATTGGCAATGATTGAATTAATTTTCAATTAAACACAATACTTCCTAATGAAGCCATTTGCTCATTAATGCCTCTAATTTTGAGCTGAGAGTTTTATGGATTTTTTATGAACTATGGAAGGAATATGAAAGGACTTAGAGCATAAAGTGTATGCAGAATCAGAGTGTGTGAATTCTGAAGCCAGGGGGATTTGTTTCATGCCCAGAGAGCGGTGGTGACACGACACTGAACTGTGTGTGGATAGAGAGCAGAAAACCTCGGCTGGGGCTGCTGTGAGTGAGTCCTGTGGCCACAATCTGCTGAACTGCCCAATTCCTGGTTGGATCAGCCAGTGCCTGGGCTCAGCTGATGCAAATGCCTGAAACCTCAGTGCGATGGGAGGGGCCAAATCAATGTGGGAACGTGAAACACGATCCATTTAGATTTAAACATTTCGGTCCGTTTCAATTAATCTTAGAGATCGGAGTGCAAGAGTCATTTTCATCCTTCTTGTATGACATTTATTACTACCCTGATATTTTTCATTGTTATACCAAGCACCTTTTACCTGGAGAAAACAAAATGTTTGCCTCATGTTGAAGGGGAGTGTGCTGGAATGCACACTGTTCAGGAAAATAGGAATGTTAATTTACTTCCCTTTTATTCTGAGAGCAAACGGGGAAATGCCAGATTTCCAGGGGTATTGCACATATTGGGGGCTTCTTCTGTTTATTGTTACTGCTCTGCATGCCTTATTTCTTTCCAGCTCTTGGAGATGTGACTGGGCTACTTAGGTGCTGCTGAACAGGGAGAACCAGCCAGCCCATGCAGCACTGAGCCCTCGGCCTCGTCTGCCCTTTGGGATGCCTGTCTTGGCTTCAGTTTCGGGGCTCTTCTTTCAGTGGGGATAGAAAATCAAAGCTCTCATTCAGAGGAGACAACAAAAGGCTCTGTGCTTGAGATTCTGCTGCTGGCAGAGCCAGAAATCAGTCTGTACTAAGATGATACAGGATTTTGGCTGCAGACAAGTCAAATGGGCCAGAGATGTGTAAGGGTGACCTCTCAGCTCAGACATGGGGCAGCAGTGGGGACAGTGGTCTCTCACTCTCAGCTCACGGGCAGTGTAGTGGAACCCTCCAAAGGAAATTGTAGGCTTAGGAAATTAAGAGTTTTAAAGCTAAAGGCAGTGGGGAGAGCAAGGAAAAACTGTCCTGTGTTGTGGTTCTGCTCCATTGCGTGAAGTGGGATCGTAAAGTTGGGACTTGAATATGACATTGCCACAGGCTCAGGTGGGAGAAGGGGCTGTCTTTTCCAGCCTGTGGAAGACTAAGGGATTTTCAACAGTAGAAATACTGCAAAAGTCTGTAGTCATGGAAAGACTGTCCTTTAAAATGTGCAGAGCATTTACAGCTTTCCTTCTGTAACATTCCATGGCCAGTGCTTGTGTTGAGCCCTGATGTCCCTGGCATGTCGTGAAAGATCAGCCAAGGCAGGGACAGGTGGTTATGTACGTCTGTCTCCTGGGGCACTGGAGGGAGTCAGGGGCCAACTTCCTCCCTGGCCATCCTTGCAGGGGCTACAGGGCCAGCAATGGGTCTGTATGTGTGGGCAGGACAGCCTGTGAGGCTCCCTGGAGTCACGTCTCCTTACCATGAGCAAGGGGGTTAGAGAATGGGAGGATGGAGCAGGGAGCACATTAATCTCTTGACTCATCTTCACATCAGTAAATTCCTTCATCTGCAGGATGAGAGGGAGTCACAAGAAAGAACTCTGAGGCTATGCCGTGTTTGTCTGGGGCTTGGGCTCCCAAATCAGCCATGTTTTCTGCTACAGTGCCTTACATTCTGGCTCTGCTCTGATCTCAGGCACACAGGCCAGGGGCAGCACAGGCAGAAGCTGAGCTTCCCATGGCCGTGCTGCTCAGCTTCTCTTAAACTAAGTTGTTGGCCTCTGTGACCCCTGCAGGACTTGATTTTCAAAGCAGTATGAACAGAGAGGCTTGGTGGTTCTGATGGTGGTGAGGTGGTGACAGCTTGTTACCTGGGAGTGACAGACCTGCCCACCCTGCTCCTGCCTTGGAGGGAGCAGTGCACAAAGAAGGCAGTGTGTGTGCTGTGGGTCCTTCAGCATCGGCTGCCCTGTGAGAAAGGAAGGGTGGGATCCATCTCCCGGCAGTACATGTCTGTGAAAGGGGTGCCTGCATCCAAACCTGGTCTGTAAACTCCATTTGGAGTCAGAGATCTCATCAGTTCTGGCAGCAGAGCTGGCACAGCCATTCATTTCATCCTGCTGGATGAGCCTGGGTCCTGTCCGTGTGCTTGAAACAGAGCACGGTTGGATACTCAGGGCTGAGAACCAGCATAGGTCTGACTTACACCAGATGGGAATCTGGCCCAGGCATCTCAGATTTTTCTGTGAAAAACTTCCTTAGTTCTCTAACTGCTCTCCAAGCCCAGGCCTCTTCCAGAGGAGTTCTCTCTGGCAGTGACACTGCCCTTGTGCCAAGAGCCCGGTGGGGTTACCCTGGTTCGTGCCTGCAGTGACTCAGGGATGGGTCAGGCCCCGTGGCTGGATCCAGCTGCCAGCAAACTGCTCAGCATCTGCTGCGAGCTGGCAGAGCCTCCCTGAGCACCTCAATGGCAGGGGCCAACGATGTCTTCACAGGGATTGTGCCACCACCACGAGCAGCAGCACTTCCAAACGCCAGGGCACGAATTCCTGTCTCTTTGTGTTCCAGGCTGCTGTTTCCAAAGAGCCGATAGCATCGCTGTGTTCCTACACTGAACACCTCGCTCGTGATAGAGCAGCTGATTGTTTAATTGTCCACTTAGTTCAAAGCGTGCCCCCTTTGAGTCCGATTTTAACATTTGTTATTGCTACTTGTACCTCAAGGAAGTGTCTTCCTCTGCTCTGGATTCATCAGGATCTCTTGCATAATTATCCCTGTCAACGTCTCTCGTGTCTCTGGAGAAGGCCAATGCTCCCCAAGCTCCCAGACCCATGTCTGTGTTCCCTGCTCTGCTGTCCCCTAGGAGTTACACAGCTTCAGCTGCACCAGGTCTCCTAAGAGCCACAAGCTTGTGGCCCTGGTTGTTGGTGGGAGATGTGGAGGGTGTAGCTGTTTCCCTCCCAGCTCCTACCTGTCTCCCATCGTTGTGGTTATGCTCTCTATCTTGGACTTCCTGGCTTCCCAGGTCTTTGAATCTTCAGCTCCGTTGGGACACTGATAAAGTGAGGTCTGTGGTGTGCATTTTTGGAGTGGTGTGTGAGTCAATTCCCTGCATGGGAACTGAGGGTGGGGGAGATCAGAAGGGAGAGGAGACAAAACTGCCTGTGTGTGCGAAATGCCATTCTGCAGGGTTGTAATTGGTGATCCCAAGGGCAAACACCACAGACACGGCAGGGATGTTCCCATAAGGGTGCTCCCAGATTAAAGTGCCCTACTCTGAAGTTTCCTTCATGGGCAGCAGATTAATCATTCTTCAAAACCTTTGGAGTGGTGGATGCTTGGTCCTGTGGCCCCAACACCAGAAGGTCTGCCTGTAGGGATAAGAGAGATCTTTTACTCTCCTTGGTGCTCTGTGATTAGCAGGAGCTGGTTAGTCCTGCTGTGTAACTCCTGAGGGATGCAGGGATGTAGCTGGCTTGAGGGATGCAGTGAGTGCTGGGGAGCACTCCTTCTCCTCTGGCTGGGGATCTATGTCCTCTAATTTTCCAGGCCAGTTCTCTGCTGAGGTGTACAAGAGAACCACACCACCATCCGAGCAGGGGCTTTGCCTCTGCAGGTCTCAGCAGTTCCCTGTGGCAGTTTGCTGTCTTGCCCAAAGCAGTGGGAACTCCCGTGCTATTCCCATGCTTTTGGGTTTTGGCCCCAAAATGCAGTGCACACCTGTGGGCTGTGACCAGCTGTGCTGAGGAAATCTCAAGGAAGTCCAGTCTCCATCAAGGAGACTGACAGCCATGGACTCCACCTAGCACTGCCATCCCCTGTGGGAACATCTGGAGTTTGACCAGTGCTATAATGAATAAATGTAGTACAATACATGTACCACATGTGTCCTTGTTGGAGGGGTTAGAGATAAAGCTGTGACTGGGTGAGAGTCACAGGTCATCTCTGAAGATTAAAGAGCAAGGTAATGAATTACCACAGGCCTGCCTGCAGGCCTTTAGTAAATCTGGCTGCTTTCCATAACAGAAATAATAGTAATGTCCTTTGCCAGGTAATTTTCCAAATGATTATTTTAAATAATACGTTGCTGTGATCCAGCAAAAGAGTTTGGAGATTTATTAGGGCGTTTGTCACTGCGAGGAAGAGCAGCTGGTGAACTCTGTGGGCTGGCAGTGAGCAGCACGGGGCAAGAGGCACATCAAATACTCAAGTGTCTCATTGCTCAGGTCCACTCGGGGTTTGGAGGAACAGCAGACAGGGACATACATCTCGTCCCTCAGTGCTGGCTGCCAGCATCCCAGGCCACCAGACAGATGGTACTGGAGCTGCTCTGAGGCAGGAGGACACACAGGGGGTGGTGGTGATATATTGCTCCTCTCCCTTCCCAGGGCAGGTCTGCACAAAAGGCAGAGGAGGTTTGTTGGTTCTGGATCCATTGCCCCTTCCTGTGGCTAAAGCTGAGACAGAGCCCTGTTTTAACAGCCTGGCTTGGAAATGAAGATTGTGGCCTTGCATAGGAACTGATCCAGCCAAGCCTTGGAGGACAGGCTCTTCCCTGTGCTTCAGGTTACTCTGGCCATCTGCCTGCTTCTATTTTATCTTTTAAAGGCAGAATTAGGATATCTTATACCCAGGGGGCTTTTGTAATTTCTTGCCTGTTTCTTGGTTGCTGGAGTGAAGGGGGAAAATCTGCAATTGCTTCAGGATTTGTGAATATCTTATCAGAAAAATAGCTTGACTTTTTTTCCTATTAACTGGGACCCTGAGCAGCTCGGTCTAGTGGAAGGTGTCCCTGCCCATGGCAGGGGGTTTGGAACGAGATGATCTTTAGGGTTTCTTCCAACCCAAACCATTCTATGATTCTGTGATTAAATAGCCTGGGATGGCTTTGTCAGTGTTGTGGAGGCACTTCTAGTGGGATTTGGCAGACTGTGCTGCAAGGTTGGAGTAAAAGAGCCTCAGTGAAGCTGAGACTCTGTCCTGTGGTTTAGGAAGGGAAAATAGAATATCGTAATAGAAACATATGACCGTAAAGTGCACGTCCACGTGATAATAATGTCATTTTGTTTCTGCTTCTTCCTCCAGGTTATCTTGCACCCCGAAACCTTCCTAGTGCAGGCTTCTTCCCATTCCTGCAAACTGTGCTGTGTGACTCAGATGCCCGGTGTAAAGGCACACCATACACACCAGAAGATCTGCTGCCAAGACTTAGTGACATCTCATCTCTCAGACCGTAAGGGAATCTGAATATTTCTGGGGCTTAGAAGCTGTAAAACGAGACTTGCTTTGAGGTGGAGGGAGTAACCATGCATGTCTGTATATGCAAGCTTGTCCACAACAGATACACCTCAAATGCCTGTTATAACAGAGTCCTGACACTTGGCAATGAGAATATGGGCTGCAACGTGAATGCTTTAAAAATGGTCATATCAGTGACAGCTCTCAGTAATGTGTCCATCCACTCAGGACTGACAGTTGAAGAGAATTTTACTCCTTGAGAAAAATGCTTCTGCTCACCCAGATCAGAGCAAAGAAACTTTTTCCCATGGCTGTGGGTCAGGTCGCTGGGTAGGACTTGCACCCAGAGCAGCCCAGGGTGCTGCTCTGTCACTGTGGTGGTCAGTTCAGGGTACTTTGGGTGGGAGTGGTAAATGTTCCCCAACAGCTCTAGTGTGAGGTACATTTGTTCTGGAGTGACTGCCCTTCCAGCGGATCCTCCAGGTGCCAGCCAGAACGGGTGTCCTCTCTGCAGGCCATCAAAGCTGTTGGGTAACAGATGAAAACGAAGGCACAATTTTTGCCCACAAAAGCTTGTGCATTTTGCAGTGTGGAGCTGGCTGGGCATGTTTTGTTGGAACATCATTTTGCTGAAATTGAAGTGTTCAGCGGAAGCATTTCAATTTATTGACGTTCCACTTGAAGCCAAGTAGTATTAGCTTTAAGCCATGCCAGCCAGGCTTGTTTCTTGGCTGCCTGGTTCTGACACACTCCTGGGGAACATGCCACTCTGAGGCCTGGCTGGTTCATGGAGAGCTGAAATGTTCTTCACAATGTCCCTGTTTGCTCATCTTTGCTTTCAGGTGGGAGTCTGCTCCACAGTGGCTGTGTCAGAGCCTCAAAATCCCCCTTGGCCAGAGCTTGGGAGTCTGAGGAGATCAGATGGGCCCCTTGCCTTCCACCAGAGAGCCCATCAGGCAGGGTGGGGGATCCTGGGGTTAGTGGCTCCTCCTTAGTGCAGAGGGATCATCATTTCCCAGGCCAAGTCAGTGATCAGGACCTCTCCACTGTTTGGAAGGATGGCTAAGTATGTGGTGACTGAAGTTATGCAAGGTGAATCCTAATCAAACTCAAGGTCACACAGCAGAAGAGGAGAGGGAAGGCAAAGCCACACAGAGACTGGATGCTTGGATTCACAGCTCTTTTTTTCCTCAGTGTCATTGTTTTTCCCCGGGCATGTTAAACAATGGTTAATTTGGGGTATTGAAATGAAGAAATGGGAGCTTCTAGCGCCAAAGCTGGAAGTCTTCCATGGGCTTCAATAGCTACAAATCCTCCTTGCTTTCTGTTTTTGGTTTCTGAAAAGCTGTTTAGGAAATAACTGTTTTTCCCTGCCAGCTGAAAATCAAGGGATTTGGCTAAACTATAGATCAAGTCACATGAGTGGTTAATAAGCATCCTGACCAGTCCTGGTGCTCAGTTGGCTGTGTGCAGTATGATGACAGTTATGTGGCTGTACCCACCCTTGAGGGGTCGGTGTCAGCCGTCAAAATACTTTGTATTCTACAAGAAACAACACCAACTGTTAAGCAGCCACAGCAAAATTAGTGGATACAGCAGAGTCTAAAACCTCAGGGAAAGGTCACTTGGGAAGGGGAAAGCTGCAGATGAACAGGTGCAGCTCTGCCTCAGGAGCAGAAGCACCTTGGGTGAGTTTGTCACAAAGTGTTTCAGTTGTGATCCTTCACTGTCTGGGTATATTGTTGTGTCATTTTCTTGAGTTTGTAATATTTGGCTAATCCAGGCTGTTTTCCTCCTCTCCCATTGTGCAACTCACTGAAGCTCTTGTTAAACTTGCCCTAACACTGTTTTGTACCAGTGATCAGAGAAAATAGCCAAGGTTCTCATCTTTGATCCTGTTCCTCAGAGGCATTTGCCAGGGTGTGCAAGGCATGGTTGCTTGAGCTTTCCCTTACTAAAAGAGAATGAAGTCCAAAAGCCAAGCTCAACACCAACTTCTTCCACCCTTTCTTTTCTCCTGCAGTGTAATGTTTGGTAAGGATGAATTAAGATCCTGTTGTCTGGAAGGATTTCTTGGTAGGGACATGCAGCTTACAGTGCTGTGGGATTCTGTGCTTTTGCTTCCCCAAAATACATGCCAGGCCTCTAGAAGGAACCAGAACTTTTGCACAACCCAGATTTCAACACAGCAGCCTTGAAATTTGGCTACAGACACATCCTGAGTCAATGCAGAAAAGTGGGAGCTTAATCATAAGAAACTCTGTGGGTTGCTAGAGGTGTCTTTTTCTCTTTGTTTGTTCTTCCTCCCCCCAGTAAGCAGAGGAGCTCATCCACTGGAGCCACGGACAGCCATCCATCAGCATGGGGTGCAGAGGTTCCTGGAAGCAGCAACGCTTCACTGGGTAGGTTATTCACTGCTCCACAACGTTCTGCTCTGTGAAGGCTGACCTTTTGAAGCTCTCTGGACAGAGATACAATTCTTAGAGCACTGCTAAAATGATTTATGTGTTCTACACGGCCACGTGACCACAGCCATGACATTAGTGCAAATTCTTGGGAGTGAGTGCAAGTAGCTGTCTGTAGAAAAGACTTTTGGAGTTTGGCCAAGAAACCAGGTTGTGCTTCACAGGAGCAAGATCTGGGCATTAATTAAAGACCTGGCTATTTATGGAATATTGCCCTTTTACTGCCCACAAATTCTCCATAAACAGCTTATGATTTTTTCCAAATGTGTTTTTATTCACAGTTGTCCAGAAAATAAGTCGCCTTCTGTGCCACAGTGCATATTTATTGTTGGTGATGTTCTCCTCTGATGTGATTCTCTTTCCTGAAGGAACTTTGAGACCGAAATTTTCCATAAAATCGTTACAATTATTATTTATTGATGGTAATGGCTAGTACAATCCACAAGCCATCATGATGGATGGTCCTTTCCCCAGGGAGCTCACGATGAAATGAATGATTGGAGATTTGCATTTGCCTGTTCTGCTCCAGCCACTCACTGCTCCAATTAGCATTCCTGCCAACACCCTCGCTCTGTGGTGCACAGACAGAGAAAGGCAGAATGCAGAAGGGACCAAACACAGAGTCACAGGGGGAAGAAGTAAATCAATGAGCAGTTCTGGGATCTGTCAACTCATGTTGGTGGTCAGCGAGGAACTCGGTTCTGCATGTTATTAAAAAAACCCAAACAAACTCAAAATCGTAGGTCACAGCCCCCTGTGACACATTACAGGAGGGAACAGTGTCATGCAGGGTTTAATCACATCAGAAAATACCCTGAAGTACTTTACAGGATGCCATTGGCTGTACCTTTGGGAAAGGATTGATAATGAAGGCGTGCCCAAAGCCGCAGGGGCTGTCCCGTGTCAGGGTTTGATGTAGCAAAGAGGTTAAAAGACATTAAGCAAAATACAGTGTTTCAAACTGTTGTTGCAGCATTCGGGGATTTGGTATCCCATGGAGAAAGGGCCCTTCGGAATGTTTCATCACCATCCAACTTGACTTCGAGCATCAGCATGCTCAACAAAATCCTCAATTTTGGGAAGGTAAGTCTGTGTTTGCATAATAGCTGAGTGTGAACATTTATGTATCACCATGTTTAAGGAATTAAAAGGTCAAAGTGCCAAGATACAGCTTTTATTACTTTTGGATCTCCCCTATTATGTGAATGTGCTTTATTTTGGGAAGGCAGTGATTGTGGGTGGAATTTTAAGCTTTGTGGTAAGTTTGTTATCCTCTAAGCAAGAGCCAAGTAAACCATGGACCTTGGGACATAATACTGTGAAATACTAAATATGGACACACACAATACCCTGGGATATTTTGTTCATAACTTATCTGAGTTAAGGTGTTCAGAGTGTGTTTTCTTTCAGGTGAATTTAAAGATAATATGTCATAGGCTTTGCCATTCAATTATTTATTTGCCCATGATGCTCCTGAAGTGGCATCATGTGTGTCTAATATGTAGGTATTGACTATTTATAGGATCAACTCCTTTGTAACAGAACCTTAGTACAATGTAATGAACATTGCTATGCTTATGTTTTTGTGTTAAGGCCTACAAACCCTTGCACACACATTTCTGTTCACAACATTTGAGGAGTCTGAGGGATTTTAGTGTGGCTGTTCAGCTGCTGGAATCCTGTCTACGTGTGAGAGCCTGTAATGGCAGTGCTTTCTCAGGTGTCATTACTATCCCTTAGAAAAAGTCTCCCCGCTGCTTTTAAAACCATCCCAGGTAGAATGTTTCTTTACAGCTGCCTCGAATGTTTTGCCTTTCAGAGGCAGCCCCAACACTCCCCTGCAGCCACCCTCAGGGTCCTGCTGTGTGAGGTGTTGTCGCGGTACGTGGCACAGCCCGGTGTCACCGGAGAGAGGATGGCGGCCAACATCCTCCACACCTTCTGCCTCACAGACTCGTCACTTCTAGAGTCACTGGCCCGGGAGGTCAGGAGTCAGCTCTCTCAGGTGAGTGCCTGGGACCCTTCCTGGTGACTGCAGCTGGGAGCTGTGGTCGTTCACACACGTGGGGCACTGTTGGGGAGCTGGAGCAGGGCCCCTCCCGGCCCCTCCTGTCTCTGTGCCAGGCTGCACACAGGGCATGATGAGACTGAGCTAATCCTTGGGGCTGGGATTAGCCCAAAGACCTCCAGGCTGAGTACACGGCTCAGAAAGCCAAGAACTAAGGGTTCTCACCATGCCTGGGCCTTGTTTCTCCTCTTCATTTGCCCTGCTGCTGTGACAGGTAGAGAGAACAGCATGAGGACGAGGTGTAAGTAAGAATATTTAAAGCTAGGGAAGGCAATAAATTTAATTGTGTATTACCTCAGCTGTATAACTTCATCCAGTAACTCCTGCATCTGATCCAACAATCCATGATTGAAGCAGTACTTGTCTTTGGGAAAGCAATACAATTAAAGCAAATGAATCCTGTGAAGGTAATGCCTTCCTTCTTTTTTTTTCTTTTTTCCCCCCAAGGTGAGGATTGATATTAATTTTTCTTGTATACCTAGTCTTTGGACTCTTTAGGACATTGTGAATTGTAGGGCTTGTCTGAACAGAGAATTTATTGTACAATCTGGGGTGTGAAGGTAAAGCACAGTCACTCTCTCAGTTATTGCCTGTCACTGAAGTCCTTTGAATGTGTTGTTTGTAGACTTGCATGCAAGTGCAGTGCAAGCTGAAAAACATAAAAGGGCCCACCAGCAGCAAGGGAGTTTGTTCTTAAATAATTTCTTTGCATTGTTGTTTATTAAGGTGCAACAAAACCCAGAGTACCAGGAGACATTTGTCAGTGAAATGGTCTCGTTTCTGACGCTCATCTCCCAAGTGCAGAATGACACCTCCCTGTGGCATCTCCTTTTGCTGGCCCCAGATGTGTTCCAGCACAACATGCAACTGCAAGACATAATCGATTTCCTTCAGAATCCAAGCAGGTAAAATAGAGAAGATGCCAGGAGAGGCACTGAAAGTTGGTGGGTTTGTGTACTGGCCTCTAAGGACGTCATCTCTCAGCTTGAAGAGAGGGTGTTGGTTTAAGAGCCTGATTTGTTTGGGGGAGATGTGGCTCCACACTGATGCATCTCTAAAGGGCTCTGTGGACTGGGAGCAGTGTGTTGATTTTCAATGACTCTCATGTCACTTTTTCAATGGGAGCTTGTTATAACCTCTGATGGCACTGTCGTGCCCTTGTGCAGATAGAAAAGCTGGTGAGTCTCAGCCACTGCTTTGGCTGAAGAAAAGCCCTCCTGGCTGGATAAGGAAAGCAGCTGGAAGCTTCTTTCCAGAGAAGCAGAGAGCCAAATTCAAGCTGCTTTGGAACATCTCAAGCACTTTTAAGAGAGCCATATTTTTTTTTTTTTAATTGATTACCTGATTCACTGCTGATTTAATCTTTCAAGACTGGTCCCAAGAAAGCAGAAGCAGAGGGAGCCTGGTTTTTTAACATATAGGGCTTTGGGTTTGTCTGACTTCAAGAAGAAAGTGCCAGTTATGTACTTGCTCAATGGTTATATGAAAAAAGGATCTGACCTGACTGCATAAATGAACTGTACTGAAATATTTGATGCAGGGCAATAAAAACTCCTCTAAAATGGGCTGAGCCTTGAAATCCCTTTTCTGCTCTGTAGCTGGGCTAAACTCTCACTGATCTCTAGAAGACCTGAGTTACTCAAGGGATTAGGGTACTCTGTTCCAAATCATCTACTGGATGTGACTGCCCTGCTATAAAGTATTCTGAATAGTCCAGTTGTTGCAGCACATGGAGGACAGCAAAGGCAGCCTTTTGTTTTCACCTTGCATACATGAGCAGCTGGGTTAAGATGCCAGAAGAGGTTGTAGTAGCTTTGCCACTTCGATTACACCCAGGCTTGGAGGGACTCACTTTCATCACTGGTGTGTTGCCAAGGCACTTAAAACCCTGTGCATTTAATATCTAGGTAATTTGCCACGCTGTATTGTGGGACCTATTTGTAAGTTGTAATGTCCTTATCCTTAAAGGAGTCAGTAGTGGTGTGGCAAGAATTTTAATTTTATTCAGAAATGTTTTGTTCCTGCTGCTGTTTCAGTCACAGGATTATTGCATTTGTGTTTACTGGGTTGCAGAATCAAGCCCAAGAACTAGCACTGAGTGCCCAGGGAGAATTAATATTTACTGTGCTGCTCTGCTTTGCTCTACAGCTGCAGAGCTGGGCAAAGTTATCATAGGCATGACAAAGAGGCACATAGAATTTCATCACCAGAACTGTGCAGTGCTTTTATGCCTGGCATCTGGCACTGTAAGTGCATGAGTAAAGAGTTATTGCAATGAGATTGCACAAATAGTGCTTTTAATGATGCTTACAAAAGCACATCTTAGCGAGCCTGCCCATGTCTCTTACTCCAGGCAATGCTGACCTCCTGAAGAAGTGCTGTACAGGGAATTTTTTTGTTGTATGGATATGAAGGTATAGAAGAAGAGAACTTTAGCTCGTTGTGGCATCTGTATTAACCACGTGATAAATGCCACCACTGTGAAAACAGTAACTTCCAAGTCATGAATTCTACAGAAAGTTTAGGAGCAAATTTTATTACCCATGAAAACCTGTTTTGCAGACTGAATTCACAACTGCTCCTGTTTGTTGCTTTAAGATAGTTTTTTCAGCCAGGCACATAAGCTGAACTTTTTCTCCGAAGACAAAGTCTGCAAAAGCCCTGCAAGACTGAAATAAAAGGGCAACAACAACACTTGTCTCCATGTTTGCTGCCTTCTGATCTGCGTGACAAGCATCTGCTTTTGGCAAGCCTGTGCCTGCCTCCTCCCTGCCTCTGCCATTGCTCAACTAAATACGTCATTTATAACTGAGTTCCTACCCCCCCTAAAACTCTCACTAACAAGCACATCTGCAGAACAAAAATGATGAGCAGCAAGGCCACGAAACCTGCACGGAGACGTTATGTTAAAGGAGGAGAAAAGAGATCCCTGGTGCTCTGTTCTCACTAGCAGCCTGTTCCCAGCGCTCAGGATGTATTTATTCATGCCACTGAAATCAGCTCAGCCAGGTTCTTTGTGTATCACCTGCACAACTTGAGGCAGGTGAGAGATTGTGCATTTCACAGTGACCCTCTGCCTGCAGTGAAGAGCTGCTCTTGACACAGGAGGAGCAAAAGGAACTCATAATCACCGTGAAGTTTTCAGTAACCTGAACAGACAGTCCTTTAAATGACATCCTCTGTGACACAATATGCCTGATTATCAGCTTGTGCTTTCCTAAGACTGAAAAACATTCCTTGCTTTCCCTGGCAGCACAAAAGAAGAAAGGAGGAGAATTGGAAATGGTAACAGTTAGTTGTGATTGCTCCTCCCCTCCACAGCTGTTGTCCCCTAGGGATCCCTGCTCTCCCTGGAGCCTTGTCTGCTTGCTTCTTGGTGTCTGTTAGGAGTTTCCCCTGCAGCAGTGAATCACCCGGCTGGCACATCACCTGGGTGTTTTCTGAGACCTGCTGGGAGGATTTAAGTGCTCTATAGATTTTACATAACTCTCTGAATAAGTACACCTAATGAGTACCACACATATGTTCGTGCTAATGTACCACCATGGCTTTCCCATCAGAGCCCTTGGTGTTTGAATTTCGTGTGTGATCAAACAAATAATTAAAAGTACGGGTGATGTCCTGTCTGTCAGATATTTTAAGAGTGATAGGCTGTACTCCAGCTGTTTCCTATTTGAGCACTTGTTTCATTTCTTCTCATAAACCTGTAACCACAATTTATTTTCCCTTTCCTNTGGCAGCTCAGAATGTCTCTGCATCACTTGTGACTGATGATACATTGAAACCTGTTCAGAATGGGGTTACAGATCCTCTATATTCCCTGAACTGCTTGGAGCAAGGTAAGACTCCTCCATAGAGTCATATCTCTGCTGAAAAGCTGTGGTGCTGAGGAGAAGCAAGCTGCAGGCTAATAAGTAACCATACAGATGGCACGCTGTTCAGGGCTCAGCATGTTGGATTCCTCTTTCAGATTTTTACAAGTGCAAATAAAACACATAATTTCAAACAGAGAAGTAAAAAAGCTTTGTTTTGTCAGTGGACAATGAATTAACATGAGTTTGCAGTCTCAGTGGAAGTAGGGAGCAGTAACTTTATACCTTGGTTTTATTTTTGGGGGGGAGATGTCAAAATCTGCCTCTGGTTGTGGATTCTGTCAAAATCACCTCAGCATATCAAGGCAGGGGCTGCACAACAAGCTGTTTGCATCCAGGTTGGCCATTCCTCTAAATCTCTGTCACTTAGAGCAGAGGCAGTCCTGGACATCCCCCTGTCACTGAGGGTGTGTGAGCAGGCAAGGGAAAGGTCTGCTTCAAGAGGCAGACCTGTAAATGCAGTCCACTCCCTCCTTGTTTCATGGAGGCTGTGGAAGTTGAGGTGGATAAGAAGAAAGATTAATGCAGTGCAAGTAGGGACAACGTGGAGATGGGGCTAGTGAGAGGACTGGAGACATGGGGACAGCAAGGTGAGTGTAAATGGCTATGGGGGACATAAATGATGCTGCAGACAAAGCTTTTGTGTGGGGAGTAAAAAAGCATCCCTAAATGAGGGGATGGAAACTGTAATAAATACTTGACCACCTTATCCTGCATTACTCATAGCAAAGTGCTCCTAAAGTGGGAGAAGGGCTTTTAGTCCCCAGGCCACAGGGGCATGGAATTCTTCCCGAGATGGAAAATCATTTCTAGGAAAGCAGGTAGTAGCCTCACTTCCTTCAGAGGGCCAGGGAGAGTTACACCCCAAAAGGGCACTCAGATTTCTAACCAGGATATTGCCTTGTGGTAGGAGCCTCACTTCATGCGTGCGTGTTACCCTGGACAGATTTGCCATAGAACTCTTTCCAGGTTCCAAAATTATGTGCTCTTTACTAATATACTCTTTACATCTTGATTGTAGATAAAGAAGAAAGTTGGGTGACCAGATACATTTGTAATTCCTTTGTTAACTGGAAAGACAAGCAGACATTAGTGTCTGAATTGGAGGAAGCTCTAAGGTAAGACATTAGCTAAAGGGATATTACTAACAGTGTAATTCAAATCCATGATCTTTGCTCTAAATCACCTTACATTTCCACTTGCATTGATTTCATATTCACTAAAACACTTTTTTGTTCCCCTCCAGAAAAATAAAGTCACCAGAGATTGGTAGAAAGGACTCCAAGAGGTCCATTAATTCAGATGATTTAGAAGCCATACAAAAGCATGTACATGGTTTAAAAGGCTTTGAGGAAAAAATGAATAGAAGTGAATTAAAAAGCTTAAATCTATTCAGAAATCTGAAGAATGAAACATTACAGAAATTGTATGCATTTCTTGAACTGGGAAGGAATCCACATCATGATTATAAATTAAAGGAACCATATAACAAGGAAATAATTGATGAAATCTATAACTTCACATCACTGCAATTACTGCGTGACTTTAATGGGACTTCCATCTTTGATATAATGACCCAGTGGAAAGAAATTCAGAGCGCTTTAAAATTAGCTACAGTGATTCGGAATCCAGTTTTGTCAAACCATTCCAGTTTTAGCACATTGCAAAGTAAGGATGCTCTCAAAATGTTGCTCTCCACGAGCGCGCCATCGCTTCTGGAAGACTTCAGAGACCGTTTAAACGGGATGCAAGAAATATCATCTTTGTTTTCTGGTGATCTTCTTAAGCCCGTGTCCTACAGGAACTTTCCAGAGCAGCTCCAAGCTCTGCAGAGGATGTTTTTTACAATGACAGGCAGGAGTGTGGGTTATCAGTACCTACTGCTGCCTGTGTTTGAGCTGATGCGGGAAGTGGAGAGCTCCATGGGGGAAGCCTGGTGGGATGAGCTGAACGTCTACTGGCGCCTCGGGGAGAAGCTGAGGTCGATGAAGTGGAACAACACAGGCATCGTCGCCTACGGGCAGTTCTTAGAGGTATTAAACAGCCATTTACAAAAGCTGAATAATAATTCAAGTGGTGTCTTCAGTGAACAGTTGGATCAGCTGTCAGAATTTATAGCAGCCGTGTTTAAAGAGTTTGGGGAAAGCTCTGGAGTAGCCAATATCTCACTAGTCACTCAAGCCATCCAAAAGACCTTGTATATATTAAAAGACTTACAGCTGAATTATAATGTCAGTAAATTAAAATCTATAGATCTTTTCTTCAATTTTGACAATAAAACCTTCGAGAGCTTGTCTGAACTGCTGAGGGCAGGAATGAAAATCCTTCATTATACAAGTGACAGTGAAGCTTCCAGGGAAGAAATAATTAACCCTGTCTATAACTTAACACATCTTCTACTGCAGGAGTTCAGCCACTCTTC
>VXBX01007083.1:15742-40516 GCA_013400415.1 Scytalopus superciliaris
CGCATTAAGGAGGGAGGGAGGGAGGGAGGGAGGCGGCTGCGAGGGGTTGGGTTGCAGAGACACGGAGCCCTCGGAGGGGCCACGAGCTCGGGTGGGCACCCAAAGACCACCCACATATTTATTCTCTTGCCCTTCCTCCCCATTCTGTAGGAGGGGACCCCTCTGCCCCACGGGGAGCCCACCCTGCCAGCCCAGCCTACCCACCAATGCCCTCCAGCACACGCAGACCCATCCCACTTCTCACTTCCCTGGGAGGAAGAAAGTGTCTTCTCGTCAGCAGGAGAGTATGATTTTGCCCTATCTCTGGAAGTGTTCAAGGCCAGGCTGGATGTGGCTTGGAGAAACCTGGTCTGGTGGGAGGTGTCCCTGCCCGTGGAAGAGGTCTGAAATGAAATGTACTTTGAGGTCCCTTCCAGCCTCAGCATCCTTGGCTCCCGAGGGTCCCCAGTCCTCAGTGCAGGCAGGGCCACCTGGAGCCTGCCCATGGAGGTTGGGGCTGCAAGTGCTCCCCTCAACTGGGGCTGGCAATGAGGGGGCACCTGCGGCGACCTGGAGCTTGCAGCATCCAGGAGCTGTGGGGTGCCAGGGCCGAGTGCCTTCAGAGGGATGCTGGGAGGACACTGCATGGGGCAGCCTGGGGGTCATGGAGCAGGGGCAGTGCACAGGGTGGCACTGAGCAATGTGGTGCTGCCATGTGGCATAAGAGGTGACCAGATGTGTCTTCACCTGTCCCAATCCCACTATCTTCTCCCAGATGCCTGGGGTCCGCCTGACCATGTTGGCAGCACCAGCATCCCCTACCAAAGGCAGGAGGAGCTGAGAGGGTCTGTATTCACCCAGGCAGGGAGGGAGCAGCCCTGGGAGTTACCTCCAGAACACCATGCAGGTGAAAAAACGTGGCAGCCACCACCCCAGCACACTGTGGAGGGACACCAAGGCACCAGGAAGCTGCTCAGTGTGTGGCACCCCCGAGCAGGGCTCCCGGGCTGCCAAAACCCCCTGGGCACTGCTGGTCTGGCTTTGGCAGGGCATGGCTTGTCCATAAGGCCAGTCCTTCGTCCCTCCCCGTCCCTCCTCCTCCTCATGGCCAGCCCCTTGCAACTCTCCCCTCCCCTGCAGCCCGGGTGCCTCTTGGCTGGACCTGCGTAAAAATTATAAAAGGCTGTTTGGCCTGGAGCCGTGCGGAGGATCCCGGCCGAGCCTGCCATGGGGAGCGGCGGCGCCGGGCTTGTGCTGCTGACGCTGTTGCTACTCCTGCAGCCCACGTCCCAGTTCTGGCTCTTCAATGTCCTCTTTCCACCCACCACCACCCCCGAAGCTCCCCCGACCAACAGCACACCACCCGTGGTGCTCGGTAAGGTCACGCCAGCTCGGGCAGCATGAGGGGAATGGGTGGGCAGCCTGGGTGTTATGTGGCACCCCCAAAGTAAACAGTGAGGTTGGGATGCTGTGCTTCTGTTGACTCAGTGGATTTTGGCTGCGATGGCTTTTGGCTGTCTGGAGTTGGAGCCACCAAGGGGGGGTGACACACGGCTCCCCGGTCCCCTCCTGTTTGCTGGCATAGGGACACAGGGCTGGCCATGCCCAGTCAGACCGTTCTGGAGCTGGGGGGACAAGCTGGACACCCAAGAAAGCAAACGGGACTCTGATATCTCACATGTGACCCCAAGGATGTTTTAGGCCTTACTTGCGTATGGGGGAACTCTGCTGGCATATGGACAGGGGCTGTAGCACAACCTCCTCTGCCACTTCCCATGGTGGCTGCTGGTGGTGCATCCACCACCTTTCACTCCCCTGAAGCCCACCCCATCCTGTGTCTTTTTCCATTCCTTGGAGATGGCTAAGTCATCCTCTGCTGTGGCAAAAGGGCAGACATCTCACATCCCACCCAACACCAACCCTGCCTATGGGCAAGCCCGCAGGAAAAGGGGCACAGGGAGATGAAGGGAGAGGTGGGTTTATCACCTCAGGGAAGTGGGAGCAGCCACCACCTGCTGGTACCTCTCTCCTGCATGGTTCAGCCATCCTTTGCCCCTGTGCCATCACCAGGGACCTGAGCTCTGGTTTTGTCATGAAACCTCTGCTGAGTAGAGTCGTGTTTTTTCCTCCTTTTACTTGAATCATGCCAAGTTTCCCCTTAAAAAAGAGAAGAGAAAAAGCAGAAGATATCTCCCTGCCACAATGCCAAGGGCTGACCCTGAAAACTCCCTTCCTGCAGGCATCAGGGAGCAGGGAATGGTGTCTGGAGCCTCCACGCCCTGGGACTAGTCTTCTTGTGGTGGCCAGTAGACCCAGGTCACTGTCACCAGGTGCCTCTTTTCTGGATTACCTGTGATGGTCAGAGCATCTCCTTCTGTCCCCCAGTACCAGCCTCAGGGCCTGTCCCACACCCATCCAGATCTGGCTGCCCCATGTGCTGCTCAGCATCCGCACGTAACCCATCCCCCTGGGTTGGGTGTCCTGGAAACCCCCAGTGCCCTTGGAACTGCTGATAACCCCTCTGCCCCCACAGGAACTCCCTTAATAATTACCTAATGTCCTCTGGAAGGGAAGGCAGAGCTCAGGGCTGTGTGCCAGGGCCAGGGGGGTGCTGGCTGTGCACCTCAGGAGCTGTCAGAGCAACTTGGGGTCCGACTCTTGCTGACCAGGGAGATCCCCTCTGCCTGCTCCCTGCCTGGGCTCTCCTACACCAGGCACCACCAGATCTCCAATCAGGTGCTTTGAAGACAGGATTAGACCCTCCCTGTATCCCTGAGGAAATGCCATAGGCATGAGGGAGCTGTGAAGCAGGTTGAGGAAGGTATATCCTTCCCCTCTCTCGTGGCATGAGGCTTTCAGAGGCTGCAGCCATGGCCCTGGCATTGAAGGTCCACACCATCCCCAACTTTGTATTGTGGGCAAGTCCTTGGACCTGCTGGAGCTGTGGAATCACCTGGTGCTCCCATCTGACCAGGTTCATTGTCCCCTGTAGTCCCTTCACCTTTTGTCCTCACCCTCACAGTCAGTGCTGGCACCAGGAGCCAGCTCTTGGCTCCTGCACACCAGCTGGGAAAGCTCTCCATGGTGTCTGATCCCAGCACAGGCATATAAATCAGGGTGGCACCGGGATGGGTGTCCCACCCCTGCTGGGAACCACACTGAAGCTCCCAGAACAGACCAAACACCCCTGTGATCATCATCCTCCACCAAGGGAGTCCAGGTCACACAAGTGAACGTGCTTAAAGCTGCACTGTATTTCCTGCAGGCACTATTCCCCCTGAATTCCCACAGAATACAGTTCTGCTCAGCACCAAACCATTTGAGAAGCCTTGTTCAGTCTGTGTGGAGGGTTTAAAGTTCAAGAAAACAGCGCAGGGGTCTCTGGAGCCAGCACTGGGACTTTCATCTCCCTGGGAGCTCTGCATCCCTGAACTGTCCCACTATCCTAGGTCAAGGTGCCAGGAATGCAGTAGGGATGGGCAGCCCCAAGCAACACTGACTCCTTCCTCCAGGCCGCGGGGAGGAGAGGAGGGTGAAAATCAGCCAGGCAGGAGGAATAACCCAGAATGTTTCCTGCTGGTGGGGACTGGCACATTTGGGCCAAGGGTGGCAGCTCTGGGGTCCCTGAGGATGTGTTTTTAGAGCTGCTTTCATGCTCACCCTGTATCTCTGCTTTGAGCACCCTCACCCCTGTGCAGAGTGGGCTGTTCTCCAGGGTGCTGCTCCAGCAGATGCCCAGCCATTCCCAGCTGGAAAGCCCCAGGGAAGCCCTTCTTAGGGAACAGGATAAAGAGCTGGGTTGGGCAGCACCACAGGGCCAGTGGGATGAAGTCTGTAGCTGGCTCTGCTCTCCCTCTGTCCTGCCTCCAGTGCCCGGGTGTCTTGGGAACCAGCTGGAAGCCAAGCTGGACAAGCCAGATGTGGTGAACTGGATGTGCTATCGCAAAACAGAGGATTATTTCACCATCTGGCTCAACCTCAACACCTTCCTGCCAGTGGGAGTTGACTGCTGGATCGATAACACCAGGTACCATTCAACCCTACCAGGGAAGCTCCCTGGGGAAATGACCTACCAAGGATCTCCCTCTCCTCTCCTCCCCCTGACCATGATCTAGCACACATACAAAAGCACAGGAGTACCACAGGATTGTTTGGGAACACAACTGCCTGGCTCATGTTCCTGTTACATGCTCATGCCCAGCCAGAATGTCCTGAGCACCCACTGGAGATGCTGCCTCCCTGCTCAGGGCCACAGGGTGAGGGGGCTACTCCATCAGACCCTCCTGTCCCAGGATGCCAGGCAGGAGGTGTGGACACTGGCTGGGCACCAATCCACCTCCCCATTCATATAAGGCTTGGAAACAGACACCTGGGTCTAAATTGCCACCCAGTGATCTCTACCCCAGCCCCATGTCCCCCATGGGGAAATGGCTCTTCTGCTGCCTCCTGTCCTGTCCCCACAGGGTGGTGTACAACCGAACCTCTAGGAAAATGTCCAGTGCCCCGGGGGTGCACATCCGTGTGCCTGGATTTGGCAAGACCTATTCTGTGGAATACCTGGATCAGAGCAAGCTGGCAGGTGAGAGGAGGAGAGGCATGGGGTGTCTGGGGATCCCATGTTCTTCCTGCACACAGGGAGGTGTCTCTGTGTTTCCAGCAGGAATTGGTTCCACAGAGAGCTCAAGTCACTGGGAATTAGGGACACTAGCCTTGGGGACACACTCCCTTTGTGGGCCAGCAGGGATCACCCCGACCTTGACCCCAGTACACAATGGGATGCACAGAGCCACTGCATCTGGCTGGAGCCACCAAGCTACAGGGCTTACTAGAGAATGTTTTGGTTGTGACCAGGACAGAAAAAGATTGTCAGGAGTAGACCACAGACCTAATTCCCACCTGTTCTCTCTGCTTGCAGGTTACCTGCACACTCTTGTGCAGAACCTGGTGAACAATGGCTACGTGAGGGACCAGACGGTTCGGGCAGCCCCCTATGACTGGAGGGTTGGACCCCGTAAGTCTGGGGGTTGTGGCCAGGCCCTCCATGCAGGGTTGGAAGCAGGATAAGCCTCATGCCATCGTTCTCCCCTCTTGTCCACAGAGGACCAGCCTGAATACTTCCAGAACCTGAAGGTGCTGATCGAGGAGATGCATGACGAATACAAGAGACGTGTCTTCCTCATTGGGCACAGCATGGGCAACCTGCACGTCCTCTACTTTCTGCTGCAGCAGACACAAGCCTGGAAAGATCAGTACATTGGGGGGTTCATCTCCCTGGGTGCCCCCTGGGGAGGGTCCGTCAAGCCCCTACGTATTCTGGCATCTGGTGGGTGCAGCCACCTCTGTTTTGTTTCCCTCCTGCAGAAATGGAAGGGATGGGCAGGGAAATGGCACAGTGGTGCAAGAGGTGGGGGACCCAGTTCCTCTTTAGCCTCTTTGCAGCCCAGAAAAGCCACAATCACTTGGTTAACGCTGACAGCTCAGAATATCCACAAGTAACAAGCTGAGCCTCCAAAAGTGCATGGGATTAAAAATCATGTGCTTGAAAGTTTTGCCATCTGGCCACTTGCATCATCCTTAAGTCACCTGCTGATGTTTTTCTCTGTTGCTACAAGAGCCAGAGGTATTTTTAAGGTCATCTGGGATCATTCCATGGTTTTAGGACTCCAGGCACAGCAAAAATGTCAGGACTTGCAGGAGACATGCAGGTCAGCCACCCACTATTGGGCTCAGCTCACTCCTGTCCTTGCAGGCAGGCATGGAGGTGCTGGGGTTTCAGGGAAAGTTCAGGCTGAGGTGGTTTGGGTCATCACACATCCAGGTTTGTCTGTGCTCTGCCCCTCCAAGCAGCTAGAGATGTGGAGAGAAGAGTTTGGAAGGCTGCTCCAAGTAACTGTATCCAGAGGGGTGAGGAGAGGACATACGGTCATGGGCAGGGTGGGGGTAAGGAGGGGAAGAGCTGAGCTGGATTTGGCCGGGAAACAGCCATGTGTCACTGCTGGGAGGGGCTGATCCCAAAGGCCCCATCAGTGAGGGCACATTGTGGTGCTGTTTCTCATGAGCCCTTGTGTGTCCCGCAGGTGACAATCAGGGCATCCCACTCATGTCCAACATCAAGCTGCGTGAAGAGCAACGCATGACCACCACCAACCCCTGGATGTTCCCAACGACCATGGCCTGGCCTGAGAGCCACGTTTTCATCTCCACACCCTCCTGCAACTACACCTACCGGGACTACCAACGCTTCTTCACCGATGTCAACCTGGAGGATGGCTGGTACATGTGGGAGGACATGAAGGACTTGCTGAAGGACTTACCCCCTCCTGGGGTGGACATGTACTGCCTCTATGGCACAGGTTTCCCCACGCCAGAGACTTACATATATGACGAGCGTTTCCCTTATGAGGACCCTGTGGACATAATTTATGGCGATGGGGATGACAGCGTCAACACGCGCAGTTTGGAGCTGTGCAAGCGGTGGCGCAACCAGCAGAAGCAGAAGGTGTATGTCCAGGAGCTGCGAGGCACCCACCACTTTAACATGGTCTTCAGCAACCTGACACTCGGTTACATCAATGAGATCCTGCTGGGGAGCCATCAGGAGCAGGGGGAGCTGGGGGAGGTGAGATTCAGCCCAGAGGGTGGGAACAAGGGGAAGATCTTATCTGGGCACAAGGTCCTTAAGGAGCCTAAAAAGAACTGAAAGGAGTGAGGGCCAGCTTCCCTCCGTGATGGTAGCCACCACAAATAGCCGTGCAGGGGAGCAAAGGACTCGGAGCTGAGTTTGGAAGGAAAGTGAGCAAGACCAACAGCTCATGTGGATGGGCTTGCACCCACTTCCACGCTCATTGGTTTTTCTTTCAGGAATGACCATTAATTATACTTAAGAGGCTTGTCACTTTCCACTAGTGGGTGGATAATTAACCATGCTGCCAGCTCATTAACATCACACTCGTGAATTTCAGTGTACACACAAGCCCTCGTCGCTAGCAAGCCATGTTTAGGCACTTTAGAGGCAGTGGAACCCACAGTGCTGAAGCCTCAGCTCACCTGGGAGAGAGCAACTCACATAATGAGAGCAGGCTCTGACATACAAGGGTGGGCACAGAGGTGGCACAGGGATGGCACAGCAGGTATGGCTTACAAGAGCCCCTCTGCCAGGCAGCGAGCTAGGCTCCTCAGGCAAGACTAACTCAGAATCAGCAGATTTACAACATAATAAACACACTGTGCTTCTGCATGCTGAGCCTGCTTTGTCCTTTGCAGCAGGGTAATGAAGTCAGCCATAACCAACAAGCGAGGTGCTCGCTGCCTGCAGGCACCCCGGGTGCTGGGGCTTTGGGAAAAACTACACGGTCAGTGATGCAACTGGAGTCGGCAACAGGGCCTGGCAACGTGATCGGGGTAACAATGTGTCTGGGGTTGATGACAAAACAAGGGTGGCAATATGGCTTGGGCTTGTGACACAGCCAGGGTTGGTGATATTACTGGGGCTTGATGATATGACTGGTGCCGGCAAAGCAACTGGGATGTAAACACAGCTGGCCTTGGAAATGCAGCTGGGACTGGTGACACAGCTCAGGTTAGCGATACAGCACCCTAAGGTTCGTGATACAGAGTGGCGATGCAGGTGGGGCTGGCAGCACAAATGCGGTGACACAGCTGGGGCTGGCAATACTACCGAGGCAGCAATGCAAGCGGGACCGGCTGCGCAGCCCAGGTGGGTGATGCTGCCGGGGCTGGTGATACCACCGGGGCTGGTGATACCACCGGGGCTGATGGTACCGCCGGTGCTGATGGTACCGCCGGGGCTGATGATGCTGCCGGGGNCGCCGCCGGTGCTGGCGATGCCACCGCTGCTGGTGACACCGCCGGTGCTGATGATGCTGCCGGGGTTGGTGATGCCACCGGGGTTGGTGACGCCGCCGGTGCTGGCGATGCCACCGCTGCTGGTGACACCGCCGGTGCTGATGATGCTGCCGGTGCTGGTGACGCCGCCGGTGCTGGTGACACCGCCGGTGCTGTCGCGGCGCCCGCGGCCGCCCCGACCCCCCCGTTCCGACTCCGCGGGGCGGTGCGCGGTGCGGGGCGGTGCGCGGGGCNAGGGCGGCGGGCGGCGCGGCAGCCCCTGCCTGCTCGTGGCGCTGCGGCCGCGCAACGTGGAGGCGGAGCGGGAGCGCTTCTTCCGCGCCAGCTTCGCCTACGACCCGCAGTTCGAGTACGCGGAGCCGGTGCCCGCCGCCGTGCTGGACAAGTACGGGGCAGCGTCCGACCGCTTCGTGACTCAGGTGAGGCGCGGGCTGGGAGGGATGCTCGGCCTGGCAGGAGCCTGGCTCGCCCGCTCCCTCCCACCCGTGAGCGGGTGCGGGGCTGTGGGTACGCACGTGGAGCGGGGATGGACCGTGGTGGGACCGCTCCCTGGTGGGGCGGGCCAGGAGCTGGTTCACCCAGCCACACCTCCATGGGCAGGGATACCTTCCGCTACACCGGGTTGCTCCAAGCTCCATCCAACCTGGCCTTGAACACTCCCAGGGATGGGGCATCCACAGCTTCTCTGGGCAACCTGTGCCAGGGCCTCACCGCTCTCACAGTGAAGAATTTTGTCCTGATGTCCAACCTAAACCCACCCTTTGTCAATCCAAAGCCGTTCCCCCTTGCCCAGGTGAAACCTCACGGTCTGCTTTCCTTCCTGGCTGCTGCCTGAGCCTGCTCTCCTCAACACCTTCTGTATCCTGCCTTCAGCACACTTACACTGTGATTTCTTAAGCCTGTTTTTAGTTATCTCACCTACCTGCAGCAACAGCGCATGCTCTGTGAGTGACATGGGTGCTGGTCGTACTGGTGCTGGGTGGTGGTATCAGCATCCACCCCTTGGCCAAGTTGGATGGGTCTTTGAGCAACCCGGTCTAGTGGAAGTTGTCCCTGCCCATAGAGTGGGAGTTGAAACTACATCATCTTTAAGGTGCATTTCCACACAAAATAGCTGGGTCCAGGTTATACTGGGAGCTGTGCTCCATCAGGGACACTTTGCTAGTGTGTTTTTGCACTTGTTGCTGTAGAAATAGCAGCCAAGGAACTGGAGCACATGTGTGATAGTGTGAAGTGGTCCTTAGCCTGAATGTCCTGGTGGTAAAGTCTGGCTTGTTTTCTGGAAGGCCTAAAGGATGTCCAGTGTGGCAACATCCTTAAGGCACCAGCAAATATGGTCAGTAATTACATTAGGTGGTGTAGACTCCACTTAAGGAGTCTGTATTATTTTGTGTAACTGTTTCTGTGTTGCCACTACTAAAATGTTCCCAACTTGCTCTCTGCTGTGGGGATGGCACTGAACAAACAGCTCTTGGTCATTCAACAAGAGGAAGAAGGCAGGAGCCTGCTTTCAGGATGCTCTGCCTGCAAACGAGCCTTTCCACGTTGCAGGCAGTGGAGCTGCTCCACGCTTGGAGCTGGGAGCCTGGCCATGCCCCAAAAACAGTTGCTCCCTGGGGGTGGGCATCCCACCTCTGGGAAGAGCATCCTTTCTGCACACAAGCAAGGCAGCAGGTAAAAAGCTCTGATCCTGAATTCAAACTGGCACACCAGAGCTGTTTCTTTGCACCTCCCAGTCGGGAGCGATTTGTTCAAATAACAACTTCTTCGCTGATTTATTGTTTTTTGAATGTTTACTTATTCCTGCATCGCTGCCCATGTCTCTGCCTGGATATTATCCGGATGATTCAGGCCCTTTCTGTAAACAGCTTTCTAAGCAGTTCATCATTCCCTGGGCCTGCCATACCTCTGCCCCAGATAAACTGGTGCCAGCAAGGCTGTTGCAGGAGAGACGTTCTGACTCCTGCAAAGACCTCGCTGGCTTTTCAGCATTTCCCTCCTGCATTTCAGTGCTTTTTCATTCCCTGAGTCATGCAGTAAAATGAGTTGCTCAGAGCCATTTCCCCCCGTGCTTTTTCTTTTGGTGCAGTTGACATACAGCATAGTAAAAAATGAATAACATTATTTTTCTCTGGGCAGTACTTTGAGTGAATGGAATTAAGAGCTTGTAAGCACCGTAAATGGTCTCATCCTGGATCCTTTAACCTTTTGCAAGAGACATTAAGTGTTGTCTGCCAATATTTCTCTGAGTTCTCCAGTGCCCGTATCACGGGACAATATTCATGTCACTGTTCCTTTGCTCTTACCCTGCAGTAACCTCTTTCCAGTCTTTTATTTTGGGAAGTCTTTTTCCTTGTCAGCTAACTATTAGCTATAAACTGGTTTTGTTTTCAAAGACCTTCATTAATCATGGAGCTTAAATAAATGAGGCATTTTGCTAAGTCAGCATCCTTGGACACAAGCAGACAAACCAACACCAGCTCCTTGCTTCCAGCTGCTCTACCAGCTGCTCTGCATGTGCTGGGGGTGGGGGGGTTATGTTATATTTTTTAATAGAAAAATGAAATAAATGAGGAGGATTCTTCCAGTCCCATGGAGGCTCATTACCCTGGAGATCACATCCCTGGTTTGTCGCATGAATGTGAGCAGCACCAGCACAGAGTTGGGGTTGGAGGATTTGTTTTCCCACTGCATGTGGTGGGTGCATGATTTGGAGATGTTCAGAACACTAGACCTGATATCTCAGGAATTTTACTTGCCAGGATGTGCACTGAAGTTTGGGGAGGAGTGTTTCTCTATGGTTGTCTTACACCTGGGCACCAGCTGTGCTGGGTTTCTCTTGTCTTGGTGCTTCTGGTCCCCTGGGAGGAGAGAGAGCGAGTGGCTGAGCAGAGGTGGGAGGATAAAAAGTCCTTTTCCTGCCTTGGTCACCAGGAGGTACTTTGTGGCACTGCAAAAATGAGCATGATCATCCAGCAAACAAAGTTAAAAAAAACAAAAAAAACCCCCCACAAAACAAAACTCAGAACACAAAAACTGTGCACAACTTCTCCTGGGAAGACACTGTGACTTGAATTTAAAACAGCTGTGAAAATTGCCTAGGGAAGGACAGTCAGTGCCTTCTGCAGGGGCAGAGAAGGTTGCTCACCAGACACAGATCACAAAACCCCTTTTAGGATCACAGAGTCATTTAGGTGGGACCAGATCCCTAAGATCAAGTCCAGCCATTACACTCCAGCACTGCCAATCCCACCACTAAGCCATGTCCCCACATGCCACATCTACACATTTTTTAAATACCTCCAGGGATGGTGACTCCACCACTTCCCTGGGCAACCTGTTCCAATGCTTGACAACCATTTCCATGAAGAAATTTTTCCTGATAGTCTGCTTAAACCTCCACTGGCAAAACTCGACACCATTTGTTCTTGTCTTACGAAGTGTTGGATGATTTGAGCACCTGTACTGGTGGTGAGCACCCCTCTCCTGATCCTGGCTGACCTTAGGGATGAGGGAAGGGATGGGATCTCCTCCACAGAGCTCCAATTGCTGCCTGAATCCCATAGGAGAGCAAAGTGGGTTTGCACAGCAGGAGAAGGTAAAAAAACACTGTTCAGAAACAGCAGCACTTCATCCTGGGCTGGGAAGCTTGGCAGCAGCTCATCCAGGTTTGCAGATGCAATAAAACTGCTGAAAAAGCCTCCAGAATTGGTTGAAAGTCATTGTCATCTATTTTGGGATATATATTACTATAACGTTCATATTAATATGAACTAAGGTATATTCCAGTGACTGGAGAAAGTCATTGCTTGAAAATGTCTACAATGAAAACACACTTTTGGGGGAGGAAACGAGCTAACAAATGCATGTATTTTATAGATGCTCCATAAATGTTAATGCAAATAACAGAGCACATGCTGCTTTTACTAGAAGGCTGTTGGCTATGCAGCAGGCTGGTTGTGCTGAGACCCTCTTTGGAGGAGCATTGCTGCAGAGGGTGATGCCCAGCCTTACTGCCATCCTGGAATTCAGTGCCAGGCTTGGAATTCAGCGCTGTAGTAAGAAACTCTCAGAGTAAAAAGCAAGCTGAGAAGCTGCAACCCTTTGTGCAGGCACCAGAGTTTGAAAGGAGAACTGAAAGCAGAAAAGACTGAAAATAATCACGGCTTTAACCACACTGTGATGAGGCAGATTCGCTTCTGCTTGGCCCCGTTCCCACAAGAGATGCTTGCAAGGGTGACAAAAGGCAGTGGGTCATGCTGATTGTGTGAAGTGTCTGTCTGGCCTGGTGGCCACCTCCAGCTGGCTCAGTCTCCTTGGGGTTTTTTTTTAGGTATTGCAAAACCACATCTCATTTTAGCGGCGTTAATCGGGGATTATCTCCGCGGGGTTCATCGCACGTGGGATTTCAAGGTGTGTTTGTCAGCAGGGAGGGTGTTTGCACTGATGTTTTGTTTCTGTGTGGGACAGGCAATCAGGATCATTCGGACAGTCCTGGAGAAGTACGGGACCTACGAGAGCTTTGAGGTCGCCACGGGTGGGAGGCTGCTGAGCAAGTGCCAGATCTGGTCCGTGATCCGAAAGTACATGCAGAAGGAAGGCTGCGTGGGAGAGGTAATCCACATCCCTCCTTCATTGCTTGTGAAATACAGAAAAAATACTTATTTTCTGATAAAAAGGACTCAGATTAAGAAATGTTTTGGGTACAAAGAGGAAATTTTTCTGCTCTGAGCAGTGGTGTCCTTTCATTTTCAGCTTGGCTGTGTTCACCGTTCCCTGGCATTAGGACACTGGTGCTGGTTTCCCACCAGTTTCCCATGATTTTTTCCACATGTATCTCCCTTTTATGCTCAATGTGTGCATGGCCATGCCAGGAGCCTTGTGCTGTGTGCATAAGGCATCAATTACTGTTGGGAAATCACGTCCTGCTGTTGGTGGTGTGATGGCAGACGCCTCCGACAGCTGCCTTTGCCCACATGTCCAAAAGCAAAGCCAAGGGAAGAGATTTCCTGCTGTCCTGCAAGACATGCTGGGTCGTGGTGCTTTGAAACCCCAAGCTTGGGTTTTAAGACTAGGAAATATGTGGTTAAGATGCCACAGCAGCCATGTGGGATGGAGCCAGGGGAGAAGCTCAGTATCTCTTAGCCTGGTTTCTCTGAACCCCCAGCAGCATCCAGCATAGGATGTCCCACAGCTGCAGTTAAGGGGCTTTTTTTTCCTGCCCTTCTGCCAGCAAGATGTGGGCTAAACACTTCCACCATCGTGGGTTCAAGGGCTGAGAAGGATTTCTGGGCCTGGCCTTGTGTGATTTGGCTTGCAGAGCTACCTTGGGCTGTTGGCTGCAAGGCAGAGATCATGCAGTGCTGCTGACGTGGCAGCTTCCTCACCACTGCCTCTTGGCCAGATTCTATTTCCTACCTCTGATTTTTCACCTCCATCTCCAAACAGGGTTGTTGATGAGTGTTTCTCCAAAGCATCACCTTGCCCAGTGGTACCCAGCACGTTCCATGCCTACCAAAGTGGGAATGAGGGATGCCCTGAGGCCCCACCTGCGGAGGGAACATGCCCCCTCCAGCACCTTTGGTTTGCCTTGATCCCTCCTGAGGATGTCCCTGGGATGTGGATTTGGCACCTTGATCCTCCTAAGTCTTTGCTTCAGACAGCAGGGATTTCTGCAGATCTTTTCCTATAATTCAGCTGCCTTTGATTGCTCAGAACCAGTCTTGATACCCGGACAAGAAATTGGCCAGTCTTAACAGACCTACTCTTATGACTTGCTAGTTGAGCTCTATGTCTTGGTTTTATTAATTGATCAGTTTCAACTATTCTCTTCTCCATTAATTGAGCTCCAGCTGGGCAGAAAGCCATCTTTTTTTCTTACATATTGGCGTAAAGTGGCTTCCTTCCAACCCTGTGTAATTCTGCCTTTGCTCAGAGCTGTTAAAGGTTGGACTCAATGAACCTTGTGGGTCCCTTCCAACTCAGGGCAATGCAGGGTTCAGTCACTATGTTTGCACACTGGTGTGTGAGATCAGTGGCTGTTTTACCCAGGGCTTTTGATAAGTGCTTTTAAAACAATTAAAGCATTAGTTTGTTCCTTTCTAACCATTAGAATTTTTGCTAAATGCTTCTGGGATAAGAAAGGGTTTCACCTGCTCTCTATGCAACGTTGGCAGAGCTTGCTACCCATACAGAACCAAACCTTTCTGAAACCTTTGTGTCGCTGATCATTTCACACCCTGTTGGGGAACTGGGCGTTTTCAGGCGTGTATCTCACTCCCTGCACCTGTATCTCTGATTCTTGACTTTCACCATCTGTGCCCTGTCTGTTCTGCCGTGCCTTTTGCTTCCCTGAGACGTACTAATCGTGGTGGCTTGCTTAAAAAAGAAAGAAGAAACCCATGTGGTGGTAGCATTAGCCCAGAGACCGAGCGGCTGGTGCGTCCCTGCCCACGGTGAGCCCTGGCAGGCAGCACAGCCGGGCTGGTGGCAGCCCCTGCAGGCAGCTGCCCTGTGTCCCTGTCACCGATCGGCAAAGGCAGGATCCCGCTTCCCAGCACCGCAGGCAGCGCGCTCCTGGGTAAGTATTCATGCTGCAATTGACCATGTGCCCTCAAAAGATGCTTGGTCGGAGTCTGAGCTGCAGATCCTGAAGCTCTCCCGCTTTTCTCCTGGCTCAGGACAGAGGTGATGCTGCCGGAGCTCGGAGGTCTCCACATGGATTTCGGCGAGCTCACAGCAGAGAAACACCCAGCCCCGCTGGTAAGTGCTGCATGGCAATCCCTGGGGTTGTGGAATGTTGTCGGCCTGAATAGTGCTAGCTGGTGTCTCCTGGGGTCCCATCAGGGGTGTCCCCCTACCTCTGAGCTGCCTTCTCAGTGTTGGAGGTCCTGAGCAGTGCTGGCTTCCTGGGCAGAGGCAGGAGCCTATGTCCTGGTGCTGTGGAGAAGCCTTCCCTCAGTTCCTTGGGATGAGCTTTTTCTCCATCATTTCATCCACAAAAGTTGAGCAGAAGCTTCACGGACCGTGAGAACGCACTGGGGAGGCTGCTCAGAACATGAGAGGTTACAGACCTGGAGGGCTGGCACTGCTGCTCCACGAGCAGGATTTTGGCTGGAGCCGCAGCCCTGGTTGTAACAACATCTGCAAAGCTGGAGAGTCCTGAAACAAGGCAAGTGGTGCTGCTCAGTGGGATGGGCTGCTGCAGCAGGAGAAGGGCTGCAGCAGGCAGTGGAATGGCAGCAATGTGAAGCTACAGTCTCCAGCAATGCCAAGAGTCCCTTTCCAGTGCTCCTGGGTGACTGGCTCTGTGTGGGGAGCCAGAACTGGCAAGTCTTCTCTGCTTTGGAAGGATTCCTTTTCACACTGGTATATTTTAATCCAGGTAAGCAGTTACGCTGTAAGTATTTTATGCTGTTCATTTGCCCAGCGTGGACTCTGTTACGCTGCACTTTTGGCTTTCATAATAAACAATAATAATAATAAATCTGAGTTAAAGCAAACCAATTCAGTCTCCTCTCTTTTTTTTTTCTAATAAGGGAAGAATTGTCACGTAGTAACACATGTGCATGTCTTCATCCTGGAAAAGTGTTAGCTCTGAAATAACAGATGGTTTGTAGAGTTAATATGTGTGTAGGGGAACAATTTTGATTGCTGTCCTGATGATTGCCACTGCCAAACCTTGGATGCAGGAGCTCCCAGGGATCATCTCCAGCGATGCTGCAGCTTTGAGTCGCTGCAGGTCTGAAACTGGGTAGTCAGAAAATGCTGCTTGGCTGACATAGTAACTCCTACTCGTGGAGAGCAGCTCCCTTGGCTCCAATACTTATGATAGCCAGGTTTCCCAAAATAGCTGGTTTTTGGTATAGAGATGCTGACTAGTTCTGTGCATGTGATGTCTGTCCCTGCTGTGAATTGTGGACAGCATACATGGTTTCTTCTGCAAGAGTGGGCTGGTGTGGAACCATCCTCATTGCTTGTATCATGGAGCCTTGAATGGGAGAATCTGTGGGGGAGTCCATGAAAATGGAGCCAGAGCCTTGGATCCCTCAGGAGGTGTTTGCTGGGGGGTGCAAAGGTTGGACCCATAGCAAAGCTGGTGCTGTTGAGTGTTCAGAGTGGGGTTGTTTTGGTGGCCAAAATTACTGCTCCCTCCCATTGCCAGTGGGGATATAGAAGGGGGACCAGTCAGGTCTCCAGAGGAGTAAAATTGTGGGGAGCCCTTGGGAACAAGCTGGTGAAGGCGATGCTGGAGCCAGAGGGATACTGGAGGAGGCTGCTCAAGAGCTGCCTGCTCCCCCACAGTGCCCATTCAGCTTTGTTGGCTGTAAAGAGATTAAAGGAGCTATTTCATCCCCCACATGGGATCATCTCTTTCCTCTCATTATCTCCCCCCAGCAGCTCCTGCTGTCTGTGGTTCCTTTGTGGAGCTGCAGCACAAGCCACTGATGGTGCAGCAGAGCCAAACAGTGCCACCCATGGTGTCAGTGGCTTTTTGTGACCATCTGCCACCATCTCAGGCTGTGCTGAGAGCCAAGACCCCCCTGATGGCAGTTGCCTCCTCCTTCTTCTGCAGGTGGTGGTGCAGCTCACTGATGACCTGCTGTCCCAGGCAGTGATGATGGTGGAGGACAGCCGGCCCACGCTGGCCATCAACCTGGCCGGAGCCCGGCAGCACTGGCTGGAGGGGATGCTGCGCCACGAGATAGGTCAGTGGTGGGGGGAAGGTGGCTGTGCATGGGGGGAATGCTGTGAGCATCCCTGGGGTAACAACCTGGGGCAAGGTGGTACCCACAGGAGGCATCCTGCAGGAAGGTTCCTGGGCAGGTTTTGAAAGGGCTAAGGTCACTTGCATCCCTCTCTGCAGGGAGGGCACATCAGGCACCCACCTATTTACCCATGTCCTGGCCTACTTTTGGGTACCAGAGCAAGCAGATGTCCCATGGCATCATCACCAGCCAAGACTGGAGCTCCACCCAACTCTGGGCAGGGGGTGTGGGAGGTGAGACTTTTTGGAGACTTTGGCTGACAGCACTCACTCCTGTCCCCCCCTCTTCAGGCACCCACTACATCCGTGGGGTGAACAACACCCGCCAGCCCTGGCACAGCTCCGAGGGCCGCAAGCAGTACAGCCTGAAACCTGCCAACCCCACGGAGGAAGGCTTGGCCAGCCTGCACAGCGTCCTGTTCCGCAAGCAGCCCTTCCTGTGGCGGGCAGCCCTGCTCTACTACACCATCGAGCGGGCCAGCCGCCTCTCCTTCTCCGCCCTCTTCCAGGACCTGGAGCAGTACGTCCAGGATGCCGGAGTGCGGTGGGAGTACTGCGTGCGGGCAAAGCGGGGCCAGACCGACACCTCGCAGCCAGGTACTGGGGTGGGGGAGTGCAAAGCCTTGGGGGTTTGGGGAGGGATTCTGTTTAATTTTCTTTTAAAAAGGAAAGCCAGCGGGTGACTGTGTTCTGCTGGGTGGGTTGAGCATCACCAGTCCTGCAGTTTGCACGGGCAGAAACAACAACCACGGACTACAAAAAGTGAATTTATTTCCATTGTTTCACTAAGCAGGGGATCCCCAAAGCAACACAGGGGCAGAGGCACACGATGTCAGAGGATCACTGGCCTGCTGTTCACAGACTTATCAAGAGTTACTCCCAGGTGCAAGGTCACTTGAGCAATTTACAATTGGACCTGCCAGTCTTCCACTTTTAACCCCTTCCTCCCAACACAGCAGCCCTCTCTGGCATCCCTCCCCATCCCCGCTCTCCTGTGGGATTATATTTGTCCCATAGGAGTGACTTGCACAAGCTTCTGCAAAAGCAGCAAAAGGAGAGGAAAATTGAGCTGTGGAAAATTACTGTGGATGCATTTGGATTCTTGCAGTGGTTTACCATTAAAAAAATGCCTTGGGAAGAAGGACGAAACTATCCCAGTGAGGTTGGGGGGGCTCTTGCAGCATCCAGCTGCCTCCCCAGTGCTCATCCCTTGAGATCCAGCAGTCCTGAGGCCTGGCACAGTCATGGTCCAGTGTCCTCAGTTTGTTTATTGCAGTCAGCAAACATTCAGGCAAGTGGTGGGTGATGGGAAGCCAGACTGCCTCTCCTAGGCCTCTTGTTCTCTTCCAGGCTGTTTCAGTAAGGACCAGGTCTACCTGGATGGGATTCTCCGCATCCTGCGCCATCGGCAGACCATTGACTTCCCGCTGCTGGCTGCACTTGGAAAGGTAATGGCTGGGAGCTGGGGTGGGACAGGGAGTGGCTCATCCCAGAGTCCCATCCCTAAGGTCACACAGGCTCTCTCGATCCCATGGCTTCCCAAAACCCAGCCCTTGCCTGGCAGCTCTTCCACTCTTTGCCTTTCCCTGCGCTTATGGGTCTTTGTGGAGCAGGGATAGACTGCTGGGTAGGATGCAAGGAAGGACAGGACAATCCATAATCCTCTGTAGGAGACTTTCGGGAAGAGGCTTAACCCAGCAGGTTAAGCTTTGCTGGCCCTCAGCCACAGCAATCCTGCTGTCACCTGGCCCTGCAGTGACAGAAAATTACCAAACCCACAAATCCTTGCAAATCCCACACCCCCAGCAGCTCTCCCACTGCCTCCTCACAGGCAGGAGGGATATTTGGGCAGTGGAGGAAGGGGGGGGTGAGCTGGGTGAGCTGCAAGGGGGCCAGATGCCCCCCTTGGCACCTGCCAGGGTTTGGAATGGAGGGCATGGACCCAGTCTCCCTGCTTCCCATCAGGTCTCCTATGAAGATGTGAATCGGCTGAAGAAATTTGGGGTCCTGGAGAAGGCCCGCATCCCCCATTTCATGCAGGACCTGGAGCGGTACATGAAGCAGCTGGATCACATTGTCACCACCAATGGCCTGAACGAGGAGGAACTGGAGCAGCTGCTGCCTGACTGAGGGGCATCCCCCAAACCAGCACCCCGAGGGTGTAACTGGTGCCATTTACTGGGTATTTATTGGGGCTGGAGGAGAGGGCAGAGCCTGAGCCAGGCGCCCGGGCGGCCGCTGTGCATGTACCGCTGTGTAGGGTAGCGCGGCCGAGGGCCAGTGTGGTTAGTGTTGATGTGTTCCCCCCCCAACATTGTCCCTGTGTATTTTGGGGACGGCTGTGCAGCTCCATGTGGCTTTGGGGAGCTGGAGAAGAGGGTTCAGGGGGAGTGAGGGCAGAGCTGGGGCGATGTGCTGGTCCCCGAGGGCAGAAGGTTGTGCTGGGGGAGTTGCAATGGGGGGATTTCCGTAACGTCCCAGGGCTGCTCCCAGCACTGCAGGGGCACCTACATGGGGCCAGCAGACAGGGCTGGGGGCTCTGGGCTGTGCCTTGCAGGGAATAAGGGCTGGCCTGCACCAACAGATCTCCCCATGGATGCCTTTGCTGCTCCCTACCTCTTCCCTCATGCCCCCCACCAGCAGCAGGAAGGACTTCAATCCCCCAAAAACCAATCTCCACCCAGCTCTGCACCTCAACTACAGCCACCCTGCCTGGCTTTGAGGACTCAGGGTGGGGACTGGGCTTGATGTTAGTCAAAAGCGTGTAATAAAGATGATGTAATGGAAAAGACGTGTGGGCAAAAGGCTGTGGATAGCATCAAAAACCAGGCTGGCACCACTGTGAGCATCCACTGTGCATCTCACTGGCACACACAGAGCTGCATGGTCTGGGCTGTTGTGTCAGGAGCAGGAAGGGGTCACTGGGGTGTCTAAAACAACATACTTGTCAGGGACATTAATAAGTCAAAGTAGGCAGAAGTAAAAACTGCCCTGAGCTGTTTCTGGTCTCTAACACATGAACTCTGCAGCAGCCATGGCACCCCAGGGAGAAGAACCCTCTTCAAAAAAAAAACCCAAAAGAAAACCCACAGCTTCTTGCCTTACATTGCACTGAACTCCTGCAAAGGTAGCACAGGCCAGTCTGTGGCTCCAGAGAGCTCAGGCTCAGTCCCAAAAGCTCCAAGTTTGGCTGCAAGCCCAGTCTGCAGCAGGCCCAGCCACCCCACATGCCTGATCCTGCAGGGCAGCCACAGTGCCTCCTCAGGGTGCAGAGGCTGTGGCAGGCAGGGCAGCACAGACCAAACCTGGGAAAAGGGGGAAAGCACCTGTCTCGGGGGATTCTGCTTCCCTCTGTTCCAGATCTCCAAGAACAGGCTGGCAATTTTCACAGCTCCCCTGCATGAACTCACTGCCAGCACAGTCGATTAGACTCTGCTCTTTAATGTACTCTTTCCTCCAACATTGCACTCCCCAACCTCGACCGCGATACAGCGCTGCTTTAAAAAGGTATTTACACACATCCCAGCATCACCCCCCTCGTCATCCTAAGGAGCGAGGCCTCAGCCGGCACTGAGACCCCGCCTAGGGAAGTCTCTTGCAGCCTTTCTAACGGAATGGCAGCAGTGACAGAGGGCAAGAGCTACTGCGGTGGTTTCGGATTGGTTTCAGTCGCATCCCTGATGAAATAACAGCACGGAGATGAGAGGTCGTGTTAATCTATCCCCCAGCCAGGACTAGAAGCGCTTCATCTGCCGGCGTTCTTGTCGGCGCTGCTTCTTCTCGTTTGGCTCCTGAGCAGCGGGTGAGGACTCGGCTGTAAACCAGGGCCCCAGGATGTTCACCCACAGCAGGTAGAGCGCACGCCCCGGAGCCTGCAAGACACACGTGGCACAAACTCGGGTCACTCTGGGGACAGCGCTGGCAGGGGTGGTGCCAGAGTCAGGATTGCTGGTCCTGCTGAGGGAGACAAAGGAGCTGGAGTATCTCTACAGGCTGGATCGGAGGCATCTCAGGATGCATGGAAATCAAAGGCAGTGGTGGGCGGCCAAAATAAATGGCCTGATTTAATTTAATTTCATTTAGGAACTTGCATACGTATACAGGTCTTAGGCTTCATATATGGAAATCCCAGCATCAGGTCTGAATTACCCAGAGGGATCCAACTGCCCAGACATTCCATCTCTCCTTCCTTCAGAAAACACACCCACATTTCTCTGAATTGAAAAAGGAAGTGACCCAGATGGTCTCCAGGGGACAGCCAAGTCTAGGCCGCCCTCTGGCAGGCCAGCTAGAGAGGAATTTGTGGGTGAGGACTGAAATGAGATCAAGGACTGAAATGGGGTAACTCTCCATGCTCCCACAATTGCCTTCTGTACCTTTGTGAGATAGCCTCAAAGCAACTGTGGGATCTTTTAACTAACTGGAGATTTTTTTGCACTTCTGCACAAGCAGCTTTAGCTGGAGGCACAAGACAAATGTTTCAGGAGTAGAAAGAGTTTGGTGTGTTAAGAGGAAATCAAAGCCTACAGCATTTTATCTACCAATAGGCACAGTGTCCAGCAGATCCCAGCCCTGGTCCCGGCTGAATGAATAAGAAAGCCAAACAAGAAGAAACACTGTTACAGTCACAGAAAAGCTCTGTGCTCAAAGACAGCTTTGCTCTGCCTTGTGGTGCTTGCTGCCCTTTCACAGGACCACAGGGAAAGGCAAAGGTCAGCCCAGCTTTTGTGTGGTTGACCCAGAGGGATCAGAACTTCTTTCCCTTGCGCGGCCTCATTTTTAACAAGATTTGACAAGGAGATTAAAAAAGCCTATCAGAAAATAGCTTGGGCCTTAAACAGGACACAGAAATGAAATGGATAAATAATGTCTTCAGTCCTGAAGACAGGGAAAGACAGGGGCAATGCATAGCAAGAACAAAACCAGCAGCAGCTGGGGCTTACCAAGAGCCAGAAGTACCAGACATAGGGCGAGAAGCAGCTCAGCACTTGGACTATGGCTGTCAGCAGGATCACGTCCTTGAGGTGCCTGAGGGAAGAAAAGCAAAGCACTGAGCTTCCAACCCACACCAGTTCCTCTGCCAACACAGCCTGTCTGCACCACCTCCAGGGAGTGACCCTGCCCAACCCAACCCAAGGACTGTCCCTGCAGCCGTGCTTTGCCACACACAGGTATCTGGAAGAATTCAAGCAGCAAACAAACAACAACCAAAAAAAATAACCTGATGAGTTAAAGAGCTGAACTCCCTCTGAAAAAAGGACATTAAGAAAGCTGAGGAATTGATGGGGGATGATGGAAATCAGCAACAAAACCTCCACCCACCCCCAAAGCTGAAACAGCAGGCAGCGCCTGCTGATTTGACACCTATCATGATGTAAAGTATAGCTGCTCACGACTGGCTGTGCTGAAGGGAGTCATGAATCTTCCCCGTGCCATTTCACAGACTGACAGACACACTCAGGGTCATCAAAGGACAAGCACACCACTGCAAGCTGAGCTACAGCAACAGACAGCTCCTCCTCCCCTCCTGTTTATCTGACTCCAGCATCTTCCATGCCAGCCTGAGGCAGAGCTGGGAGCAGCTAGGGAGGGGAACAAGCTGCCCACGCCTTAACCACCACCCTTGGGGGATCTGACACCCTGGAGAGGTAAACAGGTATTAGTTTTACAACACAAGCCTCAGGGTACGCCATGAAGGGTAAGAAAAACACCAACTCTCACACTTGTTAAATCATCAGCTGCTGGAGTAAGAAACCGTGGAGTTACATCCAAGACTGCAGACTAGAAAACAAAGGTAATGGCAAAGTGCAAAGCAAACTGCCATAAACATTGACTCCAGACACTGCAGAATCCACCATCAACAGCTCCAGGACAAAGCATGGAGGTTCACTGATCTCAGGCATCACCACAGGCCACAGAGGGGTGAGGGCAGAGCTTCCACCAAACCCAGCTCGTCCAGAGACCAGCAAGATGGGCCTTCCAGAACAACACAAAGCATCCATTTCAAGTTACAGACAGAACAAGGGAAACACCATCAAATCCACAGCATTCCAGGAGCAGCTCCAAAGGAGCTCAGCTGAAGGGTAAGAAAACATCCACTTCTTTTTGAAGTAACCACTAGCCTAAAGTGGTTCCCTGATCCCCAGGGAGGTAATTTTGAGGTACAGGGTAAGGATGGGAACTTCAGCTCTGCAGGTTTACTTTTTACAGCTCTGCCTCCTCTGTGTTTTGCACACCCCATGTCTCAGATAAGCATCAATTCATTTCAATGTGTCATAAACCTCAGGCCAATTGCTCAGGCAGGAAAACCTCAGTGCCTCAGTACCAAGGGAAGTGCATCTGCAACCAGGACTGCAGCAGTGTTACAACTGTGCTTGTCACCTTTTCAGAGCAGATAATGGGATCCCTGTGCTACCTCCTGTCAGCCATTTCCCCTGACAGCACCATCACACACACATGGGGCAGTTACTGGGGCACCCTCTCTGCCTTGCACAACTCCCAGGTATCTCCCACAACCAGGGAGGCACCCCAAAGATCAAACTTCTGTATTTTCCATCCTCAACTGTCCCACGTTTTGTTTCACTAAAAAAGTATTCAACTTATTTTGCAATTCCACTCTAGAGAGCCAAACCAGTGTAAAATGGGAGAAAAAACACGTGACTGACTGGCAGAAAAAGGAAGTCACTATAGGATGAAGAGGGAGTAAAGCACCCAGCTCAGAGTCACACTAGAAATAACCCCCTCTCCTCCTGGCCACCTCGTCCCTCAGCTGAGTCTCTTACACCAGACATGTGAGGCACTCCTGCTGCAGGTACAAAAGGTACCACTCTAACACAAACACAGGACGAGTGCACAGACAGCAGGTTCTGTGCCCCACAAGTTGGCCTCCCTGCTGATAACATCCCCGGGCAGAAATCAAACTTGTGCTAGAAAAAGTAAAACCACACAAATCAATATATGGCCTTGCCAGCATGAGAACACCTGATGTGACACAGAGGGCTCAGCTGGAAACAAGGCCCCACTGTGCTGCTTCAAAAGCCTGGCAGCAAGGGAAGGATGGAAGCAAACCTGGAATTGTAGGCCAAGGATCCCAGTACCTCACTAAGCACTTGCTGAAGATCCCCAGCAGAGGCTGGACCAACAGACAGAGGCTGAGGGCAGGGAGGACAGAGAGCAAAGCCTGACATGTCCACAACTACCTGGCAGTTTTCTGTAACTAGTCTGAGGCTCACTGCTGGAAAACAAGTAAATCTAGAAGGTATTTCTGCTGTCCCAGTACTGCTGCCTCCTAATTTTATTTAACAGCACTTTTCAGGAATTACTGTTGTCTGTCCCTTGACCAAAAGACAGTTACAGTAGCACCAAAACACTGGACAGGCAAACACTGTCTGCAAACAGACATGAGGAATGCACAAGCATGGGGGACAGAAACACTGAGGAGGTCACAGAAGCTGGCTGAGATGGAGGGGATAATTTTCAGTGTGTAGAACAGTTCAAGACAAGGCCAGTTTGCAGCCAGGATGGGGTTACTGGCAGCACGTGCCCTTCTGCTCTGTCAAGCACCACCCGCAGTGCTGGTTTAAAAAGAAAACAAGCGTCACTGTGTGCTGCAGCAGCAGGCACAGTGTCGGTGCTGTCTCTTAACTGAACTACGGTTGTAAACTGCTCCTGCCGAGCCGTTTGTGACCTCTTACCTCTGCACCTCAGCCCTAAGAACAGTGACTGCGGCGACAGCGACTGTGCCAGGCTGACACACCCACGTGGCAGCTCCTGGCTGGCTCACACCAAGCCAAGTGCTCGGGATAATCGGGAAAGTTAATGTACACTCTCAGGAGACACGGCAATGGGCCCACGGCAGTTGGGCAGCCGAGGGGGGGCCGAGGCCTGGCCTTCTCTCGGGGGCCTCTCCCGGCTCTGCGTGCACGCTCAGGCAGCAGGTCCTGCTCACCTGGACTCGTGCGGGTGTGGACACTCACTCTGCCATCCCCTGCTCCATATTCAGGTCAATTCCCCCGTCGGCAAGGCTGCCATCGTCTGTGAAAGACGGCTTTGCCATGGAGTTCATGGAGCGGTAGCTGGTGCCGTAGACCACGGAGCTGAAGGCGAAGGCGAGCTGCGGGGAGGACAGCGCGGTCAGGCCCGGGGGCCCGGCCCGGGGCCCG
>VXBX01007083.1:52128-65318 GCA_013400415.1 Scytalopus superciliaris
CGTCACGGCCCCGCGCTGCCGGGGGGCCGCCACGGGCTGTCGCGACCCGTCGCGATTCGCCACAGAGCGGTACTCACGCGTCACACACGTCCTTGAGCACGGCGGCGAGCGGCTTGGTCTGAGGGGAGAGCGCGGCCCGTGNATGGCTCCCGATGGGGCTCCTCAACCCGCCGCCAGTTCCGGGTTTGCTGCCGCCGCCTCAGCCCCTCCCGAAGGGCCCGGCCGCCGCACCGGGGCCGCCCCAGCCCCGGCAAGGCCCGGCCCCCTCACCTGAGCGGGCGGGCGGGACAAGGCTGCTCCCGGGGCAAGGCCTCCTGAGAGCCCAGTGGGACCCACCGCTGCTCCCGGGGCAAGGCCTCCTGCAGGGAATAGAGCCCAGTGGGACCCACCGCTGTTCCCAGGGCAAGGCATCCTGCAGGGAATAGAGCCCTGCTCCCCAGCAGACCCCATCCCAGAGAAGATGGGTAAGGGTGCAAGGTGAGAAACTCTGGGGAGGTTTTATGTTTGTTTTTGTTTGTTTATTCGCGTCAGAGAAGACTCTGTACAAATACCACGGGCAAATTTTTCTCTCCTTGCAAAAAAAAAAAAAACAAAACAAAAACAAAAAACCAAAACCACAAACCCAAAACCCACCAAGAAAAAAAAAGTATAAAAATAATCTTTATATATGAATCAAAAAGTTCGTTTGCAACTGTAGGTTTTTCTCTAGGTATCCGTTTCTGGAGGTCGTCTAACTTGGCGGCGAATGTGAACACTGGGAAGGAGGGCAAGGGCCAGGCAGTATGTGAAGAGCTCGAGCTGCACCAAAGCCAGGGAGCCTTGCTAATGTGTGTGCAGGACCGAGGGATCCTGGGGTCAGCTTCCATGTGGAGAGCAGAAGGTTCAGGGACTGGCTGCATGCAGGCTGGAAGTTCTCCCCGAGGGGTCCCACACCTCAGCTGTGTCACCAGCAGCAGCTGCCTGCTGCCAAACTGGATGTCCCATTGTTCCTCATGCGTTTCCCAACGAGGCTGATGGTGCTTTGTGGCTGCAGAAAGGAAAAGTCCTTCTGGAGGAGTCCCATGTACAACAGGATGGCCTGAGGAGCCAGCCCAGGGATGCAGGTCCCAAGCACATACTCTTCTCACCTCTGCAGGCTCTTGAGGCTTTACCTCCCTTACTGCTGGTGCTGCAGCTGGTTGTGTGGGTCACAGGCAGTGAGCAGCTATGTGGAGAAATTAAACATCAGCTATTTAAATGGATGGCTGGAAGCTACCTCTCTGCAAGAGCCCACCACAGCCTGGCCTGGCTCTCTCTCTGGCAGTCTGCAGAGCAGGAAAGGCAGGACAGCTGCTACTAGAAAGATGTGCAAAACTAAAGACACTCAAATACAGGATCTGACCAGAACTCAAAAGCTGGGGCTTGCAAAATACAACACAAATCCATCAGGGCATTTTCACTCCAACTAAACTACACAGGGTCCAAGCCTGGTACCAGCTGATGATCCTAAAGAACCCAACAGCAGATTTTCCATTACAAAGCATGAAGAGAATTTTGTGGAAAAATGATGCACTAGGCAAAGACCTGCCACAGGATCAGGGACTGGGAGCGTGGGTGTGGACACTAGAGGAGCAAATTCAAATATACAGAAAACATGATCCTGAGAGAAGGGGGGAAAAAAGCTCAGTATTTTGACAACACCTACATAACCTGTCACAGCAAAGTACCACTGAATTGTTACTGCTTGGTCACCTTTCAGACAGTTGCAGGCTCAAGTGCAATGGTTGGAGGAGACAGCTATTTGCAGATATGAGCAGGCTCTGATGTCCCTGGAGTACCTTACAGGCACCAGCTGGAGCAGTCATATCCTTTCAAACATCTCTTCACTCGGGCAAAAACAAAAATTAAAAAAGAAACCATACTGGCACCTCTTCTTTAGCCCTGTAGAAACAGCACAGCTGCTGGAAAAGGAGCTGGAGCCCCTGGGGTTGTGCATGAGCAGACTGGTGAAAGCAGAACCAGCATTTCTGCTGAAGCACAATCAGGGAGAGACTCAGCTCCTCGGTGCTACCAGGAGCACTCACCTCCCAAGTCCCACTAGGAGGCACAGCTGGCTAAAAAAGTGCTTTTTCTTGTAAAATATACTCGCTTGGTCTAAAGTCACTGGCAGAAATAGACACTTTGGTGCCAATTTCCCCCCCCCTCCCTTGATGCCTTTCAGAAACACAACTACCTCAATCCAAACCACTAACATGGAGAAATCTAACAACCTCCGGGCTTGTGAACTGACCACGGTATTAGGGCTCCTTGTAGCAGCTGGTACCTAGGAGGTGCAAAGTGCCTCTGGGAGTGCAGGAAAAACCAAGGCATGCAGATTGGAGGAAGCTCAGAGAGGCACATGGGTAAACTCTACAGGTGAACTGGGAACGCTCAAAACACGGAGCCTTTGAGGTGAGGCCCAGGATCCAGTGGAGAGATGCAAGGGGCAAGCTGCACGTGCATCTTGCACAAGCACCAGAGGAAGAAGCAAGTTACAGGGAGGCTCCCAGCCTGCAAGTCCACATCTCTTAGTTCTGAGTCCGTATGAAAGCATCTCTGAATTACTCAGCCATCGAGCTCTAGCACAAAAGAAATCCAAAAATAGACACTTTCCAAAGAGTTACAAAACAGTCTGTGTTTGCAGGGCTCACAGCCGCACCGAGAAGTCAGAGGTTGAGGACAGGCACGTCAAAGAGGTCACAGACGCCTTCACTCTCATCCAGGTTATAGATGTAGTCATGATCTCCAGGTGGAGGGGACAGGCGGAGCAAGGGAGCAAACACTGGGGAAAGAGAAGCCCAGGGTTAGTTACAGAACTGAGCACTCCCACCCCTAGCCAGGAGCTGCCAAAAGGCACTGAGCTGTGCAGCCACTTCACAGTAACAGTCTTTGAGTTTGCTTCAATCAGCCTTGCAGTACTGGAGAGACCCCTGGCTCTCACACCTCCCTCAGGGACTGGCAGGACAGCGTGAACACAGTCTGTGTCCAGAGCCCAGAAGAGATGAGGGCAAGCCTGCAGTTGCAAGGCCGCCAGCTGAGTAAAGTCACAGAGAAGGTCCTTCCTCCCAGGAAGGCTACACCATCATGGGAGACTCTAAGACTCACCTTCAGATGACATCAGCTCTTCCAGCAGCTCAGAGTTCACACATTCTGGGGAAGAGACAAGCATGGTAGCAAAACACAATGCTCTCCTGATCTGCTCCTGGGTAGTTCCCCACGTTCCCAGGGTGCTCCCCACCTTTGTTATCCCTTCTGGCTAAGGCACAGTGTGTACAGAAGGCAGTGGTGAAGGGAAGCTTGGGCTTAAAATAGAGATAAAACCACGTAGTAAAAGTAATTCCAACACAAAACACTGCAAGAGAACTCCAGCTCTTGCAGCTTAAATTGCACAGCCTTAAAGCAGCTGCCAGTGCCAGGGCAGCATTGCTGGCATCACACAGGGATGAGAGAGGCTGCATGTAGCATGCTGCAAGGAGCTCTGTCGTGTTGCTTTTTTCCAGTCCTGAATTTTGCTTCTGTAGCTGTCAACTCTGTTTTGTCCTTCGCTCCTGGATCTTTATCTTCCCACTCCAAACTCTATAAAGCCACATACATTCCCGTACACAGCAAACATCTCCTTTTCAATAGTGCCCACATAGTCACACAGTACACTTACTTTGGGTAAGTGAGGTCTTCTACAAGGCTGGGACTTTGCAGTTTGTGTGTCACACTGTGAACTCAAACTCACTCCTCAGATGTACTTAGACTCATTAGGAATTCATCCACTATCTGCAGCAGCAGGTGCTGGGCAAGGAGGAAGGATGTTCTCCAGGCTGACTGCAGAGCTCAGGGCTCACAGCACACAGATTGAGGGCTCACATATGTTTGTGTTTGGGCTTGTGGAGTTTTTACACAAAGGCAGGACCTTCACAAAGTATCTGCTAGAGCATGGAACTAGGGACAGCTGTTGTGCATCTCCTGTGACCACCACAAAAGTGCTTGTGTGTGTACTCAGCTCTGCTGAGCTGTGGGGCTACAAAGTATTCCACCAGCACTGAAGGGAAATAAATGTGCTGATAAAAAGTTTACCAGTTTAGGTTTATGTTAGACCAAATTCCTTTACCTCTCCTGCCCTTAGCCCAGAGCCTGTCCCACCATTAGGCAGTGACCCCTAGTCATCCCTTGGCCAGAGTCAGAACTCCAAACACAAGTAACAGCATCCCCCTCTCCTACTGCTCCAAAATTACCAGCCCCACTAACACCACTGAATATTCTCTAGAGTATTTGCTTGGATTAGCCTCGGGCAGGCTGCAGCTGAAATGAGACCTAACAGGGATTTTTCTTTTCCATAGTGCTGACAAAGCTGAAGGAGGAGCATGGGAGGGCCGAGCACAGATTAGTGTCAGCACGGGGACATTAAAGCCCTGCCAGTGCAGGGCAGGGCAAGCTTTAAAAGAGGTTGCTGGAAACATGAAGACAGAAAAATATATCCAGAAACCAGTAATTTTAAGAGTGCCTAACTACAAGTAGAGGGCTAGCAGCCAGCAATGACGAGCACCTTACAAAACCACATCCACAAAATAACCCAAAAGGGAGTGAATCAAACAAACTGCCCCACTTCTGTGGGTAGATGGGCACAGAGCAAAACTGTGATCAGGGAATGAACATACCTCTCATTGGATCAAACATCTCTGACAGCTCTTTGGGAAGTTCCAGTACTGCAAACACAACAAACCACATGGTTTGGATCATTACATGAAGAGTCTGAAATGCTTTACAGCAGAATCTCTCACAAACCAGCTGTACTCCTTACACACCCACATCATCCTACGCCATCCAGAAATTCTGCTCCCATACTCCCTGTCAGATATTTCTGCTGCAATGATAAGCAATAAAACACTTGAGCTCTACTACTTTAAGATAAATTTGCAGGAGCCCAGGGACACGAACATGTTATCACAGTCAGCAGCTCTGGAGTAACTGCCTGTCTGCAACCTCACATGGTGTCAGCTTCCACACACTGCCTCCATTTACCCTGTGTAAGATGAGGATATGCTTTTGGAGGGCCAGCAGGCCCACTGGGATGTGGTAAGCTATGTGCACATCCAAGGCCTAATTCCACAACCAAGATGACTCCAGACAGATGGTTCAGACACGCTAGCAGCAGAAGTGTGAAACAAGCACTGTGTGAGCTACTTTCTGAGTATGAGTTCCTCTTCTAACCATAACTTCATACACTGCAAGATCACTAAGAACACAAGATCACTAAGGATAGATGAAGCATTCCTGAGTAAAGGAGGAAAACAGAGACAAGAGCTCTCCTAATACAGTAAACTCCCCGGGAGTTACAAAGTGCTCTCAGTGATGGCTGGAAATTCTGTATCTTCACATGGTCTCAAAAACAGAACCTCACACTACAGAAAGGACTGAAAGGGAATAACCCTATGTGTAACAGCAGAGACATGTCATGAAGGTGTCCCTCACAGATTTTCTAGTACTGATGTCACAGGAAGCAGCAGGACAAGACAGTCACCTTCTCACCAGGTTCCCTGGCGCCCTCACAGGGAAATGCCTACTCCTCCTTGGCAGAGCCTGGCTGACAGCAAAGGCAGAATGGAGTTCAGCTCCTTCCTCCAGGCCCAGCAGCCTTTCCCTCACTCCACGATTTCCCTCACTGCATGACTTTAGGGCAACACACGAAACAAGGGATCATACTCACTTCCTGTGGGGTCGGGCTTGATCGGCTCAAAGGAGGTAGAGGTGCTGGGCAGGACGGAGCTGCTGTCCAGGGAGGCAGAGGACTGGAGCAGCTGCGCGTCCAGCCCGGCGGGTTGGCTGTCCGAGTCACCGCCGCCCTTGGACTCTGCTGCAGGGACATCACACTCTGCAAAGGGCCACAGACACACACAGGAATGTCATCTCCCACCAGCCCCAAAGCAGCTGCGCCACAGGCTCAGCCCTTGCTGGCAATGCTGGCCAAGCACAGGAAGAAAGCTTCCTGCTTTCCTCCAGGTCCTGCTGCTGGAGAGCAGTGCTGGTGGTGCCAAGGCTGCACACAAGCCAAGAACATGCTCTCACAGCAATGAGCAGCTACACCAGGAGAAGCATGGCCAGCACAGTGAGGGAAGTTACTATCCTGCTGCTTGGGGCTGAGGGCTGCACTTGGCATACTGTGTCCAGCTTTGGCCATCCTCCAGTTCATGAAAGCTGTGGAAGATTCAGCTGATGGCTACCAAGTTGACACATGGCCTACAAGGAAGAGTGGAGGGAGCTGGGCTTGATCAGCCAGGCAAAGAGAAGTCTAAGGGTGATCTAACAGCAGCTTGCAGCTACCTGAATGGCAGCTACCAAATTTAAGAAGTCAGTGGTGCCAAACAATGTAACATGCACAACAAGCACAATGTGAACTCAAAGGATCCAAACTTCAGAATAAAGGAATTCACTGAGAGGGTGCTGCAGCCCTGACAGGGCTCACCAAGGAAGCTGGGGACCTCCACTGCTAGAGGCTTTCAAAATTTAGAGGACAAAGCCACAACCACCCAATCTAGTATTTTTGACAACCTTTTTTCAAACTGCAAGCTGAACTCCAGATGCAAAATGACCCTTTTGCAAGCTATTGCTAATTAATGAACCTGCATGATCAGTTTTTCCCATATACATGCCCCTACAGGCTGGCACTACCCCCTGCAGCCAAGTGCCTGATTTCCCTGAGCACAGCCAGTCCCACTAACCAAGGCAAAAGGATGGGCTGCAGCAAAGGCAGAGGTGCCCCTTTGCCAGGAGCTCTCAGAGCTGCACATCCAGCAGTGCCAGCCCCAAATAGGCCAAGGTTTTGCCAGCCACCAGCCTGTTCTTGCCTCCTGTAGTTCCCTCTCACCTGTGCCTGTGTTTTTCTGTGTGGGAGGGCCATGGTCCTGAGTGCTGGTGGGTGTTGGTGTGGAGGGCTGGGTGCTGCTGGGAACAGAGGCCTCCTGGAAGTGGGTGAGTGGTGGGATTTGTGTTTTCGAGGGTGCAGCTGCCTGGCACTGAATGAGGTCTTCAGGGGGAGGGACAGGTAATACAACAGGAGGAGAGCTCCAGGTATCTTTGTTTACTAAGAGAACATCAATGGGACCACTTGTGCTCTTCAGATGGATCTGGTACTTCTTCTGCCCATTTAGGCCCTGAGAGAAGTCAAAAGCAAAACACAGACATACATTAAAACAGAACATCAGTTTCTCACAGACAATATGTACATGTACACACACATGCCCTCTGCCCATGTATTTATCACTCACCTCAGGGATGGGAACCTCCAAACGAGTGCCAGATGGGGCTCGAATCACAAGGAGGGTGTCTCCTGTGAAAACAGACTAGTCAGGCTCTGCTTGGTGAGCAGAAGCTGTTGTGATGATAATTAAGCATTGATGAAGAGCCCCTCCTCAATCTCCCCATCTTCTGGCAATCCTTGATGGAAGGAAGACATCTACACCTCAAGCACATCATACAGCTCCCAATGGGCCCAGGGCACAAAGAACCTGCAAAGTTTCTCTCAATGCAACCCCAAAGTTTTTCAGCAGTGTCCTTATCAAGACTATTTCTTTTCCTCAGACAGGCTGGCTTAAATTCACTCAGAATATCTGAATCCTAAGGGAAGTATCTTTCATTCTGCTATCACAAGCTTTTGTATGTGAATTATAAACAAAAGAGCTGCATGGCCAGAGGAGAGATGGGGTTAAACCATGCTCAGAGGCCAGGCTGCCAACCTCAGGCTGGTGTACCAACACTGTCCAGTTTCTCCTGGAAAGAGATGGCTGCTGTTAGTTGTACTGGACCATCACAGAGCACAGCATGTGTGGGGCTGGATACCAGGCTGACAGCATCCTTCCTTTCCAAGTTCTGCAGCTCCCTAAGACCTGCACGCTAATAACACAACTCACAGGTGAGCATCTCCCAGCCCATGTCTGCATTTAGACAAATGTGAACAGAGAAATATCAGCTCTGTGAACATCTGACATATTTAGATCAAGCAGCTTGCAGCTTTCACTTTGAATGTTTAAGCTTTAGTGTGGTTAATATTCACAGTTCACCAGTATTCTGCATTAAGCTTCACTTGGTAATTAACACAGAAGATCCCCAGAGCGATGAAAGAGAGTGGAGAGCAGAAAAGCATTTCCCTTAATTTCAGATCAGGAAAAGGTAAAGGGATTAAAAATAACATAGGATTTGTCAATTAGGTGGGGCTTGTTAAACAAATCTTCACTTAAGAAAAATGTAAGAGACATTAAAAATGCACAGTAAAGCTCAAAGACACCAGTTCAAGCTTTAAGACCTATTAGTCTCAAAGGCAGGTGGTGGGTTTTATCTCCCTTGACAGCTATATCCCAGATAATTTTACAAAACAGTGCACAGTGAGTTTCCACTTCCTTTTTGAATCTGCAGGTGCAAGATGGATCACAGCAACAGATGGAAAAAATACATTTCCCAGTCACTAAACACTAACATATTCTTACTTCTTTTTTCTTTTTCTAATTAATTCAGGTAATGAATCCATATTTGACAAGAGTCCAAGCATGGAAATCTTGGAGAAAGCAAGATCAATAGCAGTCAATTAGAAAAACCAGGAGCTGAAATTCAGCCTGCACCACAGTTCAAGAACTTAGGAGGTCCAACAAAGAGTCTCTGTAAGATTCAGATGTTCAGGAGAGGAAAGAAGAGTCATGTAAGGCATATTCATACAGTAAAACTGGACAAACAATGGAAAAACATGGACCAAGCCTCTGTTCCAGAGGGAATTCAGACCTGACCTCAGGAAGATCTAATCTCTGTGTATTTTGCTGAAGTCTGACCTCAGACACAAACTGGTTTACAAAAACCAGGTGCAATGAAATGCAAAACACTCAACCAGCCAAGCAATGAGCTGTCTGCTGGTCTCCAGTAAACTCTTCCAGACTGCTACGAGTGATGTGGCCCCAAGCACTGTCAGACTGAAAACACAATCCCTGCCCCCAAAAGCACAAGCTTCAACCAGAAGCAGCAGTAAAGCCAAGGGGGTGGTGATGCAGTTTTCACACCAGTGGGAACCTGAGCAGTGTAAAAGGTGGTGAACAAGGAAAGCACAAAGGCAACGATGGCAAACAGGAGAGCTGGTGAGGTGCAGGGTGAGAAGAGTGCTTGGAGGTGATGGGAAGAGTCAGACACAGGTGAGATTATGCATGGCTGGGGATGGTGAGGATAAACAGCTTCAATCTCTGCAGAAAGCAAGCAAGCAGACGCAGGTTGCCACGTCAGGAGAGGTCAGGCATCCACTGAAGCAGAAAGGAGCTGTGACTCTGCACTGCTACAGCTGGGAAGAAGTTTGTGTAGTGCAGCCTGCCCCACTGCATGCTGGCCACCAGGATTATTTTGGTCTTACATCTGTCACTGAAACTGGCAATAGAAGAAACAAAGACTCCTGTGGACTTTCTTCACTTTTGCCCCAAAGAGACAGAATGTAAGACTTTTGATTCAGGCCCCCCCTCAGCTTTAGAAATGCAGCACACAGGGGAGTGAGGGCAGAGCAAGTGGTGTATTCCCTTCTGTCCTGCTCTTCTCTATCTCCCTCCTGCATTCTTGTTGGTAGGGAAGATAATGCAGCTGAGGGACCAGCTTTTATACTATTTCCCTGCTTACACCCCAATTTCTACCATACAATAAAATGTTTCCTATTGTAAGAACATTGCCCACCCAAGCACTTCAAAATAAAGGGCTTCTAATGTAACACATATACACCCAGACAGTGACATGCAGCAAAAATACTTCCTTAGCAGCAACAGCTATATTCTTTTCAACACAAGTAAAAGATATTGCCTGCCTGCTCTTGTGAAAGCTACAATCCAGTGCTACACAAACCCAGGATGGCATCAGAGCTCACACTACATTCAACTTGACGCTGCTGGGCAGCCTGTGGTCTGCTGCCCACTCTTTCCTGGGGAAAGGAGAACAGCTGGGAGAGACTGGCAGAACTGCAGTCACATCTTTATGATGGAGTACCACTTCCTCACCTGTGAAGCACTTGCAGATATCTTCATGTGTCACATATGCTAATGTTTCCAAGGTTAAGGAGAAAGGCTGCAGCTTCCTGCACAGACAGAGAGCTCAAGGGGCACCTGGTCTTTCCTTCCTGAGCACAAGGAACACCATTCTCAGAGGGCTCTCCATGCCACACTCAAGTGGTCTGCAGGTGAGGTCTGCAAGCTGCATGCTCGTCAGACCTGACATCCTGAGATAGTTAAACCACAAGAGCAGCTCTGCACTCAAGAAAGGGGCTCCTGTGACTCAGAAAGAAGCACTTTTCTCATCAAGGTAAACATTGCAATGTTTTTGCTTCCGGAACTGTGCACTACAGAGAAAGCAGGTTCTCAGGCTGGAGTGTCACCCTCATTCCAAAGCCAGGCAGTGCCTTTTCACTCTTTCAGTGCAGCCTCTCCAGCAGCAACTGGTCACCACCAACCCAGCCCTCAGGTCTTCACTTTCCAGCCCAGCAAGCGAACATGGAGACAGAGCAATCAGTTCACACAAAGGATATCGACTGTTCTGCATGTCTTCTGTAACATTTTTGATGCTCTGCTGGACCCACATCTTCTGCTGCTCCAGCTCCTGTTCCCGCTGCTCCAGGTCCTCTATGTCTGCCTTCAGCTCAATCAGTTTGTGAGCTATTTCTCTTGTGTTGCAGCCAGGACCCACCCCTCTGGGCAAAGGGAAAAGGAGTGAGATGCATCAGCCTCTGGAGGCAACGAGAGCAGCCCCAGCCTCTCAGAGATGTTGCCAGCCCCTTACTGCCATCCCTGTCACACATCAAGGCCAGACTGCCTGAAAAGCCTTGTCTGTACCTGCTCTAGACCCCCACCTTCCAGCACAGCAATGTTTGGTACATCCTTCTACTTCCCACAGGCCAGCAGGGCTCTTCCCCATCTCCACTACCACGACAGGCATCTTTTCTAGCCTAAGGCACTGCAAATATTTAGTCTGTACCAAAATAACAGCTCTGCTGTAGGAGACATGCCATACATACTTCAGCTTTCCTCACTGCTGCCGTCAGCACAGCCCAGCTGGGGGACGCACAAGTATGGATCACTGAGAAACCTCCCTCTGCACAGGGCATTTTAACCCCACTGTCACTTTGACCTGGACTAGAAGGGACCTGTGAACAATTCAGAGCCACTCACTTCCACTGGATACTGTTCTTAGATTTCTTCTCGATCAACCCGATGCCTTCCAGGACATTTGTGATATCGTAGATCCGTCGCTTCTGTCGCACAGCCAAGGTATCTGCAGCCTGCAAAAAGGTTAGACATTCAACTCCAAACTCTCAGTCATGTTTAGCTCCTTCCTGCCTGTCAGACTAACTCCTGGCCAAGTACTGCACTCCCCACCTAATATTTCTCCTGTTCCAGCGCTTCAAGTTACAGAGATGAAACTTGTCTCATTGTCATGTGACCATGAAAAGTCACTCATCCTTCACTTCTTTTCCTACCCTGCAACCTCCCTACTAAATACAAACCAAATTCCAACCATTCTGCTCCCTGTGGATCCAAAAATCACCATTCACCAGCAGCAAAGCAGTGCTAGAAAACACTGATTCAGCAGCCTAAAAATTCAGGGCTCCTTCAGGGTAAAAGAGGAGGGGATGGGAAGGAGAATGCTGAGATCTGTTTGTGTGAGTGACAACAGTTCTGTGGACATTTACAAGGTCTTTTCTAGATATGATCTGATGTTGCTTGGTAGAGAACCAGCATTTTTTCATGAGGCACTTGAAAAGATACATTTTTTCCTCTGTTTGAAAGATAGGGTGTCAGGTGGAGAACAAGCATGAGCAGCCCTGGGGCTTCCCTGCCTTGCTCACACAACTCTCCTCCCCTCAGGTTTTGGGACACAGAGAATTGCACTGTTTCCACTACCACACAGCAACCTGGCACCAGCAAGAGTTAATGTGTGCACAGCCAGGACCAGCAATGTCAGTGGCAGCAGTCAGAGGGGGTCAGCACAGGATCCACAGTAACCAGTAACCAGCTGGGACTTTGGAGACCCTACACTGCACAACTGAGCAAATCACACTAACCAATATAAACCCACTTCGTGGACATTTGAAGCAGGAAAATATTGCCAAGCTCAAAGCCATAGCAAAAAACAAGAAAACCTATAGAAAAGGCCTGGGATTAGTTACTTCCTCCAGGTGAAGATCTTAAAAATGCAGAGGTAAGATGCATTCACAGAGCACTTCTCTACAGCCTAAAGGCATCGGCGACAACCTCTGGCAGGTGAGTGTGAGCACACTCCCCCTCCCGGTGTGTGCCGGGAGGTCCAAGCGCTGCAGGGAGGAACAGTTTCTACAGACATGTGTTTCTACAGGTCCCGGAGGCTTCTCAGGGCTGGATCTTTATGCTGCCGGTGATCAAGCAGCACCTCGGTGAGGGGCAAGAACGCAGAAGAGAATAAGGCGGTCCAGCCGTGTTCCAGACGAAGCACACAAACACGTGCAGCGCCAGGCAAGGTTCTGGGGAGGGAAGAGCGGCTGGGACAGCCCGATTGAGGAGGGAGAAGGGCTCGGATGGAAGGGCAGGGGGCGGTGTGAGTGCTGCACCCCCGGGGACCCCGCTTTCCCTGTCCCTANGAGAACTGGACACAGTAAATAAAAACACCGTCAGTAAGTTATATTTAATGCACGATACCCACTATACCCTCCTTATAAGGAGCCAGAACGCGCATTTTAGCCGGGCGCGGCAGCTGTCAGCGCCGGGGGAGGCCGCGGGCGGCCCTGCCCGGCCCCCGCTCTGCGCCGCCTTCCCCGCAGCGCGGCGGGGCCCCGGCGCGTACCCCCCGCCCTCGCACCGCTTTGAGGTCCAGCACGCCGTCCTTGGCCTCCTGCAGCAGCGACACGAACTTGGTGGTGAGCAGCCCCAGGCTCTTCTCGTGGCGGCTGGGCGGGACCGCAGCCCCACCGCCACCCCCGCCGCCGCCGGGGGGCTGCGCCCCGCACTCCGCCATCTGCCCGCCGCCGGCTCCGCGGCCGCGCATCCGCTTCCGGGCCGCGGGGCTCCCCGGGAACCTCCGGGGCGGGGACGGGCACGGGGCGGGCACCGCCGGCTCCCCCCGCCGACACGGGGGCTGTCCCGCCCGGCCCGGGCATCCCCCCGCCCCCGGGGGGACCCGGGGTAAAGCCCCGGGATGGGGGG
>VXBX01007083.1:66066-111198 GCA_013400415.1 Scytalopus superciliaris
TCCTGCCCGGCCCGGGCATCCCCCCGCCCCCGGGGGTACCCGGGGTAAAGCCCCGGGATGTGGGGGGCGCGCCTCCATCCCCTCCGCGCTGTGGTACCCAAGGCAAACCTCCCTCCCTGTGCCCGGCTCGCACCGCCCGGTGACAGCACACCCGGGAATCCCCCACGCTGGGAACCCTCCAGCCCGTGCCCGGGGGACATCCCCAGCCGTGGAGGATGCATCCCTCGGCCTCTCGCCCTTGGGGTCAGGCTGGCACGGCGCACCCCTGTCCGTGGGTGGGCTGGGGTGTGACAGCGGCACCCGAGCATCCCGCGGTGCTCCCCGAGCAGCACGGAGCGGGGCTGTGTGTGCCCGGGGGGGACTAACAGGGCGACAGCAAAGAGCCTCAAGTTGAGGATCCCATCAGCAGAGGGTTAGGTTGCATATTGGGGAAAACTTCTTCACGGAAAGGGCTGCCAGGCACTGGGATCAGCTGTGGAGTGACCGCGCCTGGAGGTGTTCGAAAGGCGTGTGGATGTGTCACTCGGGAACGCGGTTTGGCCGGTGGGTTTGTCAGTGCTGGGTTAACGACTGGACTCGATGATCCTGGAGGGCTTTCCCAGCCTGAACGATCCTGTGATTTCTGCTCCCGAGCCCTGCGGCTGCCGCGGTTCCTTCCCGTGCCCCCCCTCCCCTCCGCCCCCCGTTCCTGACGTCCTGAGCGCGGCTGCGGGAACACAATGGGGCCCTGAGGATCGCGGCTGCTCCGGCTTCCTCCGCAGCCCTGCCCCGGCCCCCGCAGCCCCACACAGCCCGCACACCATGGGCATGTCCGCGGAGGACGAGCGCGCCGCCAGCCCCCGAGGTAACGGGGGTGATGCGCCCCGGGGAGGCGGCGAGCGGGGCAGGGAAGGGATGCTGCTGTTCGCGGCACATTTGGGGGGGCTCCCCCGCCCTCTGCCTCACCAGCGCCTGGACCTTTCTCCCCTGTGCCGGGGCTGCTGCCTTGTGTTGTTGGGTGGGGTGGAAGGCTGGGTGTGCTTCCCGGCGGTGATATCTGCGCTGGGGGCAGCGCCTCTCACTGCACATCTTATCCTCAAAGCTGCTGTCCTCTCCGAAGCCCCAAGGCTGCCGGTGGCTTCCCAGCAGTGCAGGAGCCTGGCTTGGCACTTTGGTGACATCCCCGCGGGGCTTCAGGGAGTGGCTGGGGATGGGGTGGAGAGGAATGATGAAACCAGTTGCTGTGGGACTAGTGTGTGGTAACTGCGCTGGTGCTCAGCCCTCTGCTTTGTCCAGGAGGCCTTTGGCATGGCTTTGGACCCTGTGCCAAGAGGAGCGCTGGGTCCCCCACAGCATGGGTGCTTTTGGGAGCTCAGGAGCCTCCCATCCTCACCTTTGCCTGGCTGTCCTTCATGCAAGAGCTGCTGTCTCTCCATCCCTCCTGCTGACTCACTGCTGGAGTCTCAGCCCTGCTGGGGGATTCCCAGATGGCATCAGACCTCCTTAGACAACCCACCATTGTGTTTGGAGGAGCAATGGGGATCTGTGTTCAGCCTGGGGACAGCCTGAGCTGGCAGGCTGAATCACAGTTTCCCAGGGCAGCCTTTTCACTGCCACAGCAGCTGTGACAATCCCGGTCTGTGGTTGTGGCATCTTGTGGGCCCCTTGTGGAAGGACCCACTTGGTGCCATGCTGTCCAGCTTCCCACATCAGGGTGTGCTTGGAAGTCTGCTGGCAGCCAGCTTCCTGCCTCCGACCTCAGGGGCCCTTCCTGCCCCACTTTGTTGTGCTCATTGACCCCTGGCTTCATCCCCAGACGAGGAGTGGCCGGAAGCAGAGAAGGCTGAGAAGCTGGCAAGAGGAGCTGCTCTGAAATGGGCTTCAGGGGTGTTTTATTGCCCCGAGAAACTGGAGGGGCTTGGGCATTACCGGAGCCGAGAGACACAGAGGAACAGCTCCATCCAGTCCCGGCTCAAGGTGGGTGTTTGCCTCAGCCCACCACATGGACACTCTCAGCCTCACTGCCTCTCCAGGCAGGGATCACACCCAGGTTGTTCTCCTGTGCATTGAATCATCTTTGTGTGCACTCTTGGCAAAATCTTTTCCTTTGTCTGGCACTTTGTGGGGGAAATGTAATTGTTTTGGGGAAAAGATCTGGTAACCTCTACCCCCTGCTCTGTCCCCCAGGCAGTGTCTGAAGTGTTAAAACGAGTCTCCCCAGTCTCTGACCATCTTTCAAAATAAAACACCAAGGAAGTTCAGCACATCTCACGTGAGGGAGTCAGCTCTCTGCATCACTGCCCCATGCCAGCAGCCCTTCCCCATGGCTGGGGCAAGGCAGAGCTCCAACCTGCCCCTGCCTTCAGGTCCCCACAGGGGAAACTCCATCTCTCCACACCCACAAGGGCTGTTCCAGTCCTGCTGCACACCTACCTCCTCAGGCTGACCTTTTTGCAAGACCCAGGGACCCAATCTGTCAGAGCACCACAACCTTCTCCTGATTATTTTGGAGATGGTTTCTCCTACTTGGAGTGTGGTTGAATTATCCAGGAGGCAACTTGTTTAAAGTGATGTGGGCATTAAATGGGTGGATAAGGCACGGAGATGTGCCAGTGCCACTTCAGGGCTGCAAATGACAGAAATCCATCTGGGAAGAGGATTTCTATGGGCAGTGAGGTACTTCATGTTCTCCATATGCCTTGGGAGGCACACAAGGGCCCTGTGCCCTGCTGATCTTTTGCAGAAGCAAAGTAGTATTTTAAAAGTGAAAGGAGACATTTGGTTACTGCTCAACCTGTGGCCTTGGTCACCCCAAATTGATGCCCTTCTCCCACCTCATGCACAGCAGCCATTGCCCCTCACCCCACCCCATATGAGCCACCCCTCCTGCTGCAGGGAGTTCCTAGAAGCTGGGTGTGCTTGGATCCAGTGGGATGGGGTCATCACAGAAGGTCTGGGAGATGTAATGGCCTGAGGGTGTGATAACAGGGGCCGGTGTGACCTTATGGGGCTGGGAGAGTGCCTACAACACAGACCATGCAGGGCTGGGACAAACAGTGTAGGGGTCCTGCTTTCTGGAACTGCTCCACTGCCCCTCCACCCTTTTTGTCTCCCCAGTCAACTGTCCAGTCCTACCTGGAGGGGGTGAGTGCGGGGCTGGAGCAGCTGCGGTCGGCGGCGCAGGAGGTGCAGAGCGTGTGCCAGGACCTGGGGGCTGCACGGTGGGCACTGCTGGACAGCGCTGACCACTTCCAGGGCCTCCAGCAGATGAGGACGCTGGTGGAGGAGCATGTGCAGCTGGCCTCTGTGGTCCAGGTGCTGCCACAGATCTTCTCAGGTAAGGCGCTGGGCCAGTCCTGGTGGATTTGGGCTGGAAGGCACAGGGGAGAACTTCAGTCTGACCCTGGGCTCTGTGCAGGGCTGTAAGAAAAGCTGGAGTAGGTAACTCCAGCTTTGTCAGTTGGGTTTGGAAAGTCTGTGGGTGAGGATTTCACTGCCTCCCCAGGGCTTGATCCAGCCTGCTGTTCCCAGAGCCCAGACCCTTCCCCTCACCATCTCCCTGATAACCTGCACCCATGCCCCTGGTGCAAACCCCCTTCACCTCCCACACTGAGTCCTGGCATCTCTCCCCTCTCTCCCACAGTCCACGAGGCTTTTTCCCATACCCTGCAGCTGCTCCGTGGGCAGCGCCTCCTGGAGGCACATGCGGAGCTCATGATGGTGGAGCATCTCCGGGATGACATCCTCTCACAGCTGCACCTCCGTGGGCTCTCCAGGGCCCAGACAACGGTGCTGTCCTACTTCAGTGGCCTGCAGCAGCTCAATGAGACCCTGGCCAAGCAGCTGTGGGACATCGTGGGCAGCAGCCTGCGGCTGGTGCGTGAGGACCCCGTTCTGTTTGTCACTGCTGTGAGGATCATCGAGCGGGAGGAAAAAATAGATGATACTCTGCTCCTGGAGGCCACATTCCTGCCCCCTGGCCGCCCAAAGGGCTGGAGGCAGAAGTTCTACCACGTTCTCCAGGAGACCATCAGAGGAGCCCATTTCCATGCTGCACACGTGGACGCTGAGGGGCCAGGGCTGGCCAGGCACTTGGCAGCGCTGCAGAAGGACATTGTGTCTGAGCTGCTTGTGGTGAAGGACCTGATGGTCCAGTGTGTCCCAGCTCACTACAACATCCTCAGTGTCTGCACTACCACCTACCACCAAGCCCTCACCAGCCACCTCCAGGAGATCCTCCGGGAGGACCTGGACAAACAAGGGCTCTTCCTCCTCCTTGAATGGGCGCTCCGTGTGTACCACAGGTTAGCACCAATCCTGGCACCAAAGCAGGGTTGTTGTGGGGAGCTGGGTTGTTCACCAGCACGTGGGTGGGTTTGGAGAGTGGCTCTGGCTACTAGGGGATGACCACCAGGAGGACAGAGGGAGAGGTGGGAACTCCTGGAAAACAGGAGATCCCAGCTCTGACCCACTGCTGCCTTCCAGCCCAGAGATGATGGGTCACCCTGACCTCCTCCCAGAAGTGGATGTTTCTGCTCTGGGTCCCTTGATGTCCCCTGACCTTGTGGATCAGACAGAGAGGAGATACGTGGTGAAAGTAAAGGTGAGTGGAACAGGGACCCCAGTGGCCACCTCTGACCCAAACATCTGCTCTAATAGCCCCAGACTGGGATGAGGCCCAGGACTCACTGCCGTGCTGTGTTGGGTCTCAAGGGAGTCTGTACTTGACTTCTTGGGCTGCCTGTGGTGGGTGTCCATCCCGCAGGCCAGCGTGGTAGAGTGGATGCAGAGGACCCTGGAGGTGGAGTTCAAGGAATGGTTCAGGGAAGAGGAACCCGAGACAGACCATCAGGGCTTCTTCCAGTCAGCCCTGCCCATCATTGTCATGCAGGTGGGTCCCCAGCACCGTGGGTGCAGCTGAGAGCTCCCAAAAAGGGGGCTGTGGCCTGCAGACTCTCTCTGACTTACCTCCACTCTCCTCTCCTGCTGCAGATGCTGAATGAGAACATCCAGGTAGCTTCCTTGATCACTGACTCTCTGCAGCAGAAGGTTTACAACATGGCCTTGGAGGAGCTCGAGGCATTTCTTGGCCGGTCAGTGGAGCCCCTTGCACCCCTGTGGCCAAGCATCATGGGGCTGGTGGTGATCTGCTGTGGGGCACCCAACTCTCATCCAGGTCACAGAAGGCTCAACAGCCTGTCTACCCATGGGGCTGCTGTCTGAGCCCTGGGGGGAATCAGCTCTCAGGGCTTGCTGCCCAAAATGCTTCTCTGCTGAGACCAGTGGGGTCCAGAATGAATCCCACTGTCCCACCCTGCCCAACAACCTGTCACTCTCCAGCATGTTGGCAGGATCTGAAAAGAGCCAAGTGAGCTGGGGGGGTTGTGAGAGATCCACGTGCCCCCAGGGGCATTCCAGCTCCATGTGCTTGTGGAGGGAGGTCCAGGGCCCATGACAGTGGCCTCGCTGTGTTGCAGCCTGCGGGAAGCCCTGGTGCAGTGTGGGAAGGAGCACCAGCAGGACCGGACCGTGCCCAAGTACTATGTCTCCTACCTACTGGCCATGCTCAACAACAACCTGGCTCTCAGGTAACCTGCACCAGCACCCTGTAACTCTTGTAGCAGCCCCACCACTGACAAGGAAGCCAATTACTCTCCATCCTCCTGCATGACCTGTGTCCCCACTGTGCTTCCCAGGCTACCTGTACCTTCTCTTCTCTCTCATAGCAACTCTGTCTCATCCCTGCACCCCAACGCTGCCCACACAGAAGTCCCTGCATCCCTTCAGGCTGCTCTAGACAGGATGCAGAAGAAAGCCTGCCAGCTGCTGCTGGAGGAGCTGCTCCTGGACCTGCAGGTACGTTTGTCCACAGCACTTGAGGCTGACAGGGCTGCAACAAACCTGGCCCCAGCAAGAACAGCCGTACTGCAATGCCCCAGACACGAGTTATTCCTGGGATCCCTGCTATCATCCTGCAGACATCTCTGCCAGCCTGGCTCCCAGACTTTGATAAACCACCCGATGTCTGGCACCAGCCAGCACTGCCCTGTATCACTGGGACAGATGGTTTGTGGCCCCCAAATCACTAACGGACAGAGACCAGGAGCCATCACCCCCCCCCAGGCTGCCTTATGCTCCTTCTTATGGTTGTTCCATGGCAGAAAACCAACTGGAGAGCAGCAGTGTCTGTGCAGAGGATACAAATACATGTGCAACTGCCCAAGTCATTTCCTGCCAGCGTAGGCAAATTTAGCTTTCCTGGAGTCTGGACCAAAAATCTGAAATAATTAACGGCGTTGCTATTTAGGGATTGAATGCCATGAAAACAAAGGAAGAGCCAAAGGGTGAAGAGCTCGCCAGCAGCCATGGCCCCAGCAGAGACAGAGGGGATTGTGTGCCTGCAGGCAGGAAGACAGGCAAGGACAGAAGGGCAGGAGTAGGAAATCAAAACCCTCAGCCAAAAACATGTTATGTCTACACAAGAGAAGTGGGGAGGAATGAAAATTCAAAATAAAATCAAAGCAAGACAGGCCAAAAGCTTGCTGCCTACACCTCAGGTGCTGCATCATGACCCAGATAAAGCCCCAAAATGGAACTCTCAGGGTGTCAAGGAGGGGGGCAGCCCCAGGGGTTTCCATAATTTCCTAACCTAGGCCACTCCTGTGTTTTTACATTAAGTTTTGGCTGGCAGCAGGGGTTTGGGGGTTTTGCAAGGCAAAGTGGCCATGCTGCCAGGCAGCAGATGGGCACCAGCTGTGAGTGTTGTGCCACTCTGAGCTGGCAGCTGCTGCAAGAGCAGTGCGATGGTGCGGGGCACAGACACTGCTCCTCTGCTTTTTTCAGCCCCTCTGCCTGCAGCTGCCTTCCCACAAGTGGCTCTCTGGGTGCCAGCTTGTCAGCAGCATGTGTGAAGTGATCGACAAGTATGCAAAGGACTTCTCCCACGTCAGGAAACCCGTCTACACGGTACTGGGTGTCATTCGAACCGCTGCTTGTCTGTAGCACAGGGAGGCCAGGCAGTTGGGTGCCATGCTGGGGTGCAGGATGCAGTCGCTGCTGGGTTTGCTGGAGAGTCTGTATACTCTGGAGCAGTCCAGAGAGCACTGCCTGAATGAACACATACTGAAATGATCAAGCCTTCCCCCAAGTCCAGCTGTTTTCTCTGTCCCTTCAGCGACAGGTCTTTCCCAGCAGGTTGTCCGTGGCTTGATGTTGTATCCAGCCCTTTTCCTCTTTGCCTTTCCCTGGGGAACTGGGGTTTGACACCCAGGCCATGCCAGCACTTACAGCTCTCCCCTGCCCAGGTCCTGGTGATGGAGAGTGAGCTCCTGGTGGTGAGCCAGTACCTGCGGGCACTCATGCAGAAGAAGATGGTGTGCAAGAGCGAGGAGGAGCGCGGCCAGCTCTGTCACCGCCTGCTGCAGGATGCCACGCAGCTCCAGGAGCTCTTCTGTGGGCTGGTGAGAGGGGCCTGGGTGTGGTGAGGAGCCGGGGCCGTGCCCTGGGAGGGGAGCATCACCCAGTGAGTCAGTTAATGGAGCTCACAGCTCACCTCTGTCACTCTTCTGCTCCCCTCCAGCCCACAGCAGGTAGGGTGGGTACATCAGCTCAGGAACAAGATGTGGCTGTTACACTTGGGTGGCTGTGAGGCCAAGATGGGAGGAACGGGCTGGATTAGGGACCTGGGGGAGCAGGACCCTGCCCAGCAGGGGTTTGTGAGGGTGCACAGCAGCCCCTGATGGGTGGGGCATGCTTATCGGTAGGACAACAGCTACAGAGAACCAGGTCCCCACGTGGGCACTGAGGACTCAGCTGTGTGTCACCAGCCCCTGTGGTGACCTCCTCCAGGTCTCACACCTGGCTGCTTTCCCTCCCAGGACCTGGATCGGAGCCAGCAGAGCCTGAAGGCCATCTTTGCTCTGCGGGAGCTGCTCTACCTCAAAGACCCAGCTCTACTCAGCCTGGAGGTGCTGAGCTTCATCACCAAGTACCCTGATGCCAGGTAAAGTGCCTCCTGCAAGAGGGGCTAGGTGGGAATCTGTCCAGAAGAGCCAGTCTTGGACTGGGCCTGGTGAGGTGACACTGCAGAGCGGGCAGAAACCTGAGGTTTTTCCCTCTCCTCCCTGGGATTTCCTTTTCCCATGCTCCATATTTGAGGAAGTTCTTGCAAAGTCCCAAGGGCAAAGATGTAAAGGAAAAATGAGCATGTCCTGTGGCATTTACACATCTGGTGCCAAACATAGTGCGAGGAATGACAAAACACCAAATTGGAAATGTCAAAACCAAATTCACGTTTTGGGGGGGTGATTATTTTCAAGCAAATTTTAAAGTTTGCCTGGTGCAAAGTCCTGGCTCTCCCCTGGCCTCGGCTTGGCTTCTCTGGATCACGGGAGGTTTGTGGGACACGAGCACCCTGACTCACCTCTTGCTCCCTGCCCAGTGACGAACACATCTCCACCTTGCTGGATCTCCGGGGTGACGTCTCCAAGGAAGTGCGGCACATGGTGCTGGAAATGATGGCTCAGCACCCCCAGGTCCTGCCCGAGGGCTACCGGCCCATCTTCAGCACCATCCTCATCCCTGTGCCAGAGCTGCCCTTCTGCCTTCGCAAGGGCAAGTGTGCCTGACGCTGCCCCACATCCTGGCCCCCCTGCCCGCTGCCCCCCGTGCAGGTAGGGGCCATGGGGGCATCTCTGCAGCTGCATGTGGGAGGAATGGAGGTGACATGTTGGCACCCCCTGCACGCAGCACCTTGTCCTGTGTTGAGGATGCTCCGGATAGGTGCCATTCTCCTTTGGTCTTGCCTCACTGAGCAGACTGTCCCTTGCAAGCACCAGTGCTGGGATACCTGGATCAGGGGAAATCCAGCCTGTAGCTATTTTGCTGGCCTGCTGGGACAGTGACTGAGGGCTGCTTAGGCCTGGCCCATTGCCTGCAGGAGAAAGAGGAGTTGCACAGCAGACAAGAGTCTGCAGCTGGGGTGAATCTGTGTCACCATGGAGCTGCAGGGATATTTGGATTTCTCCAAGTCTCGAGAGCCCCCTGAGATAGCATGTCCTGGCTATGGAGCCTGCTACCATCCCAGCTCCAAGGCAGACTGGAGTCTTACTGGGAGCAGGCTGGCAGGAGGGTTTTAGCCATAGAAAGTCCTCTGGGCTCAGCCCTGAGGTCGGGTGTTGCTGCTCCAGCCTGGACCCTGCATGGCCGGTGGAGAGCAGCTCAGCCAGCTCATCGTGGCTCATGGCCATGGAGAAGGGCACCAGGTAGTCTCCTGCCCTGGGCAATGCCATCAGCTCTGAGTTCCTGCTGACCTGCAAGACTTCATGGCTCTGGCTCGTTTGCCAACATCCAAGACAGGACTGGAGTCCAAGGCTCTCCAGCTCTGTGGAGAGCATGGTTGTGTCTGCTGTGTCAGGCATCCTCCTGCTCCAAGGTTCCTCTGTGATGGGCAGCACTGCCCTGAGCACTGACTCTCTTTCCACCCTCTGCTGCTGCCCAGCCCTTGGCCATCTCCTCCCCAGGTGCCGTGAGAAGATGAGGAGCAGCCTGTGCCTCTGTCCACATCCTTGTGCCCAGCCCCTGCAGCGCCCTGGGAGACCTCCACGCTCTGCCATGCTTCCCACCCTGGGGTGGGCCGTATCCTGCTATCCTTGCGTGGCACCACTGCTGGAAATAAAGGCCTGAACTCTGTACTTGCTCCCCAGTGTCCAGGCTTTGCTCCCCAGAGGATCAGGACAGGGATCAGGGGCATGTGGCTGGCACAGAGAGGAGGGGATCCATCCCCGTGTTCATCACCCCAGGGCTGGCTCCCTGTGCTTGGTGCTACCCTGGGAGATCACTCAGGGACAGGGGGATGACACTATGTACCCCAGGCCCAGGATGGAGAGGGCTGTACTGCCCCCCAACCCTGGGGTGAGGGTCAGGCAGCTGCAGTGCTGGGGGGATGCTCAGTGGTGGACTCAACCTCAGCTTGGTGAGGTGCCCCCTGGGACTCACAGGGCGCTTGCCCAGCTGGCCACAACGCCCACCTGCCTGATAAGGTATCTGCCCTCCCTACCTGCCCTTGCTGGCTCTGGGGCTCACTCATCTGCACCCAAGGACTTGGTTCAAAGGGTGGCTCTGAGCCCTGGCAATGTCCACCTGGGACCAGTGCTGGCCCAGGCCAGGACTTCATGGCCACATGGAAAAAAAGCTCTAGTGCCAACAGATCTGAAACAGATCTGGCACAGGATGACCTCCCACATCCCAGACACTGATGCCCATCCCAGCACATCCAGCCCCACTGCTATCCCAGCTGGGTGCCCACAAGCAGCCCCTACACCTCCCATCACACCCGGTGGTGCTCTCCACTCTCCAGTTTCACAGGCTGCAGTGAGAACTGACACAACTCATTACATCAGTAGCCCAAACACCCCAGATGTCTTTCAACAGTACCTTCCCACATCCCTGTTTGCTTGGCATGCCACTGCTGCCCACAGCTGAAACAAGGCCACAGGGGGACCTTGACCTGCCTAGCCACATGCCACGTGGCCTTCTTGGCCTTTATAAAGCTCGTGCCCCCAGGGGCTCAGCCTGCATCATTTCAGGATGGCGTTCCTGTGGGTAGTTGCCTGCCTGGCCCTTGCCAGCACCGTCTCAGGTAAGTTCTGCCCATGGGTGTGGGGAGGTCCTCAGGGTGCAGCAGGACACCAGGGAGGGGGACAAAGGGCTATCCACACCAGCACAGGCAGCCCCCAGCTACAAGTCCTGAGCTTTTGGGGTCACCCTTGTGCCCCTCTGCCTCTCCTGCAGGCTGCGGGGTGCCTGATGTCAATCCCTCGGTGGTCTACGACGAGAGGATTGTCAACGGGCAGAACGCTGTGCCCGGCTCATGGCCCTGGCAGGTGTCCCTGCAGGTACAGCACCATTCCACTCCCCGGGCAGGGGCAGTGCCCCAAGCACCACGGTGGCATGACAGAGCACGGCACGGCAAGCCGGGCGCTGTCACTGGGAGGTGGGTGGGCACCAAGGGGATCTCTGCCTGTCCCCAGCTTGGGGGTGCTCAGCCTGCCCAGCCCCAGCTCCTCCTCCCTCTTCCCCCCCAGACCCGCACAGGATCTCACTTCTGCGGTGGCTCCTTGATCAACCAGTACTGGGTCGTCACAGCTGCTCACTGCAACTTCAAGTAAGGAACCGTGCCCAGCCAGCCCACGCTGGTGCCACTCTCAGAGGCTCAGAGTGTGCTGGGCACTGCTGAGTGGCACTCAGATAGCCCCACAGGCCTGCGCAGCCAAGGGCTTCCTCCCCAGCTGTCCCGATGGTGGCTTCCCTTGGGTTCCCATTCCCACCCCGGGGCATGGGCTGCCTCAGGTCCCCCCCGACTCTGCCTTACCTCTCACAGCCCCAACACCCACGTCGTCGTGCTCGGGGAGTATGACCTGAGCTCCCGCGCCGAGGCCGTTCAAGTGAAGACTGTGTCCAGGGTGAGCCAGGCTGGCGTGGTCCAGGGATGGGGCTGCAGTGCTGTGGCTGCTCCTGCAGGGCAGGGATGCAGCGCTGTGCTGTTTCTCTGCAGGCCATCACAAACCCCGGCTGGAACCCCAACACCATGAACAACGACATCACCCTGCTGAGGCTCTCCTCGCCCGCCCAGCTGGGATCCCGCGTGGCCCCCATCTGCCTGGCCCCCGCCAACCTGGTTCTGCCCAACAATGCCCGTGCTGTCACCACTGGCTGGGGACGCACCAACCCCAACTGTACGTGTGCTGTGGATGCAGGGGGGGCTGTGTGTGGCTGCAGTTCTTCCTGGGGGCTCTGAGGGTCCAGGGGTGCCTGGGGGGTGACATGTCCTGGGGAAGGAGGGAGCTGAGCAGTGGAGTTACTCTGAGTGTGTACAAGTGTGCACACCCCAGGGATGACTCTGTGCAGGCACAAGCCTGCCCTGTCTCAAGGCTGCGTGCACAAAGTGATCCTGCATGAGGAAGAAGGGGTACACTGGGATATAGAGGCAAAGTGCTTTGCATGGCAGCACCCGTGTGTTCGGGAGCACCAGCAGGACCTTGCCCAGAGTACCTGTGCAACTCTCCGGGAGACCCACTAACACTGAGGTGATTTAATGGTGCTTCTTTTCCCCCAGCTCAAGCCCTGGCAACAGCCCTGCAGCAGGTGACTGTGCCCCTGATCTCCCAGAGCCAGTGCATGCAGTACTGGGGCAACCGCATCACCAGCGCCATGATCTGTGCCGGCGGGGCTGGTGCCACCTCCTGCCAGGTAAGGAGCCAAGCTCCTGCTGCACCACAGGGTGGGTGGGGAGCAGGAAGAAATGTGGGCTCTTGCTGAGCTCCCACTGCATCACAGGGAGGGTGGAGGAGGAGGGCATGTGGGGTCTTGCATCTATGGAGCCAGAGACTTCAGCTACAGCACCTGGCTGTGCCCAGGGGACCAGGTGGCTGGGGTGGCAGGGACCAGTTTGCAGCATGTGCCAGGGCACTAAGAAGGAGTCTTCTCTGCAGGGTGACTCCGGTGGACCTCTGGTGTACCAGAATGGGAACGGCTGGATGCTGATTGGCATCGTCTCCTGGGGAACCTCCAACTGCAACATCCGCACACCAGCCATGTACACTCGTGTCAGCCAGTTCCGCAACTGGATCGACGCCATTGTCGCTCAGGGTTAAAGCTGCTCTCAGTGATCCCTTCACTGGGATTAATAATAAAGTATCAGCTTGTGCCAAGCACTGCCTCTGCCTCGTTCCTCGTGATGGGGGAGCCTGGGGCACGCTGCACTCCTCTCCTGAACCCAAGCACTTCCCAGAGCTGGTGCAGCAGCCTGGGAACACAGAGCTGAAAGGGAGAAGTGCCAAGGGCAGCTCCAGGCCTTGGGGCAGGTGGAAGGGGGTGGCTGGAGAATGGCATGCTGCTTCACACCTGCAGACCTGCCAGGTAACAGACTGGGGAACTGATGGGCCATCCCAATGGAAAATTTGAAGATGGAAACAAAAGTCAAGGTCAGGTGACAGGTTTTCACTCAAATGTTGAGACAATGGCCAGAGCAAAAAAAAAAAAAGTCTTGTGTGACACGGGACTAACAAGACACATGTTCAATGAATTACAACCCAGTTCTTGGCTGCTCAAAATAGAGCTGGTGATGAGACACTGTGGACAAGAGCAGGATCAGACTGTCCCAACATGAGGCGTGGGGCTTATTTTTCCTTAGCAGTGATGTGAATGCAATACAAAACCCTTCCTGTGTGAATCACAGCCCCCAAAATGATGTAATCATTCTATGAAGCAGCTGCAGAGAGAGTGTGATGCTACACAGGGACATAACCTTGGGAAGGGGTATGGAACACCAATGGAAGGCAAAAACAGTCTGGCCCATATGATTGAGTTTAAAAATCATCTGCTCAACTAAAGCCCAGGGCTAATAAATTTAGCTTGGTCAAATAAAACTTAGCTTCATTTAGTGGTCTGCTCTGCAGGGAGCTCCAAACTGACCTTAAAGCCAGGTGAGTGTCAGAGATGTGGGAATGGGCCATGTGGGCAGAGGAAACTGGTGGCTGCAAGGAGCTTCAAACAGGAATTGACAGCACTAAGGGTCATCTGCTCCATGTGCTCAGGTCACTGTCAGCCCTCCCACCACCGGAACAAGGTCTCCTGCCCCTGAAAAATCACCTTTTCAGAAGGAGGTGGCTCAAGAGGGGTGTACATTGACCATTTGATATTACAGGTTTTCCTGCTGGTTCATTAAAGCTGCTCAAACTGTACAGGTGAAAAGCAGCCGTGTGCAAACCAGAGCATTTCTCTGGCCCATTTTGCCACCTTGCAGCCAGAGAAAAGTGAACAAAATGTCCCAAAGTGCTTGTTCAGCCTCCCAACCCTGCCTTCCAGCAACAGGCTGAGTTGCTGCCTCACCCAGAGCATCCCAGCCCTGCACAAGGTCTCCCTTGGGCAGCTTCTGGACTGGCAGCTGCATTAAATCAGCAAACTATTTTATGGGCACTTTGGTACCTTCTTGCTGTGATCCACGGACGTGTTAGAGACGTGAGCAGCTCCTGGCCTTCCACATGTTTACATTTCCCAGCCTGGAAATCAGCACCTTCCAGCAGTCAGCCCAGGAGTGATCCATGAGGCAGAAGTAACGACAGCAGAGCCACGGAGTAACACAGAATACATGAACATGTTTTAGCAGACTGAGTACACCAAATAAATAATTCTGTACACTCTAGTTGTAACATTATAGACTAATTACAATGATTCCAACCTCATCCGACACGACAGTCCCTAGAGTGAAGTCAGGACTCAAAAGGCAAGTCACAGAATGGGACACTTCTCAGAACAATCCCACAAGGAGACTGACTGAATATTACCGGAGTTACTTCCAAACCGTTCCAACCCAGCACCGGAAACCGGGCAACCAAAAATAACATCGAGTGCCGGAAGATCTCTGATCCCAAGAGCTTCCCGGGAGGTGTCTTTCCGTAGTGAAAGGCAACAGGAAAGCCCAAGGCATCTGAGTGTCCACACAGGAGCTGCTGGTTTGCGACACACCTCACTGGGGCCGTGGATCTGTTCCGTGATCTCTTCCACATTCAGCAGACAAACAGTGCAATGATATCTGTAAGAGCAGCGAGACGCTCGCCCGTCACACACGAGGGATCTACAGTATTACCAGGCAGGGGGGGACAGTGGGAGAAGGGAGAACTGACACCAGGCAGAGCTCCCTCTGCCCTCGGGACACCGAGGGCAGAAGGTATCAAGCTCCATGATGCCGTTGCATCCCTGCTGCTTCACATTTATTTCTTTGGGAAGTTTCCTGCACAGTAAGGCACAGCTGACACGCAGGCACCTGCCTCCGGAGCACCCAAGAGCTGCATTCTTAATCCAGGATGAAAGGGGAGACTGAGTGGTCAGAGAAAGCACCATAACCCTCCCGGGAGTGGTGAAGGCAACTTAGAGCTGGGTATGTGGCACCAAGTGGTACAGGCACTTTGTGGTATTTTGTAGGAGGAAGCAGAGTGGGTGAGAGGCTGGGACAAACCACCCTCCCTGCAAGTCCCAGGGCTCACAATGCTGCCAGAGAACAGCTTGCAACTCCTCTTCCCAAAAAGCTAATCTCTGTGTTGCTTTGCATCATTTAGAAAATGAGATAAATCAAAAAAATTGAGATTTTAATTGATCCCACCTCAAAGCTTCCAAAACTTTAGTATCATTACTTAAAGTAAAACATGGCACCGCACAGCATAATGAGAGGCCTTTAACAGCCACACACTATGTGCCCTGTGTGGTATGAGATCATACTGAGCTGAGCCTGCACTGCAGGTCCTCAAGGGGAGCCTTTTCCCACCTGCAAGGCAACACATGGATGCTTCTACCTTGCCCCAGGACTCACCACAGCTCCTGCAGAGCCAAACCCAGAGCTGCTGCCCAGTAGCTGGTGAACCAACATTCCTATTCCAGTTTGTGCATTGGATAAAAGTTGACTCTATTAGTACTTCAGCCAAACACTTGGGTAGAAAACAGGATTGAGAAATAGGGCAGGGTGTAAGAAAGAACGTAAATTACCAGGACAGAAAAATCTGACCTACAAGAGGAAAACATCCAGATTCCAAAGGAGTTTAGAGTTTTTAAGAGTCTGAAGGTTTATCACATCCAAAACAAACACTTAACACAGGCCCTGCACTGCAGCTGGTTTCCACACTGCTACTGAAGCCAGTAGGTCTGAGCCCTTTAGTCTGGGCTTAAGCTCCTCACAAGGCTCCAAAGCTTTCCTTCACATAGGGCTGTACACTTCCAAGAACAATCCAGACCAGACTGGCAGGAGCATCTGGATGCTATCACAATCTCAGTGTTAAATAGCACAGACTTCTTCTGGATTGGGAGGTTTCAACCACTGGGTTGACACGTTAGTTTTTTAGAAGCCTGAGAAGGGTGAGAAGTAAATCAAACATGGACCAGCAATTGCTGTTTTAGCAAAACACACAGAAAAATACATTACAAACTCAAAAATCTGGATGCAAATCTGTGGAGCCCCTAACACTATTTCTGGAAGACCTTTTCACATTCTTTTCCAATAACCTTAAAAAAAAAAAAAATAAAAAAAAATCAAGAAGTCACCAGGCCACATTCTTTGACACTGTAATTCCCTCCCCCAAGAGAGCAGCCAAACTCCCAGGACAAAAGGATGGGATTGTTTTACACAGTACTGCTAAGTTCCAAAAGACAAGCAACCCTAATTCCCTTTACTCCTTGAAACCGCATTTCCCTGAAACAGAATACTCTGGGAAGCAACACCCTGAGCTGCTCCATCGTGTCTCAAGGTGGGAGAAAGCCTTACTGCCCAGAGAAGCTTTGGGTGCCCCATCCCTGGGAGTGCTCAAGGTCAGGCTGGATGGGGCTTGGAGCAACCTGGTCTAGTGGAAGGTGTCCCTGCCCACGGCATGGCAGTTGGAATGAGATGAGCTTTAAGGTCCTATTCAACCCAAATCATTCCAGGATTCTGTACTGGTTCCAGCCTCAGCATCTTTAGGCTTTGCTCTCCCAGTGTCCCCCAGCATGCCTCCCCAAGGGAGGTGCTGGTGAGCAACTCGAGACACTGGGGGCGTTGACTGCACACGCTTTGCATCCCGTCCAGCAGGTGCACGTGGCCTCATGCCCATCCCTGTGGAGGCTGCTAAAATGCTGTTCCTCAGGATCAGGTGCCATAGGAGAAGGGTGATGAACATTTAGGACTAGGTCCAAGACCATCACTCAGCACACCAACACCCGATTTCTAAGAGCATCTCAGGAACAGTGGGAACGTGGTTAGGAGAGTGTTGTGCTTGGACCAGGACACACCACAATTTGCCGCTAGGTGTCCTCCCAGCTTCATTTTCACTGCACAAACCAAAGAAAGGAAAACAAAAGTACTCGGAGATCTGCACCCCAGCTAACACAAAGACTGCACTCAGTGATGGTGTGGAACATGCAGTTGTTACCTGTGCTCTCCCAGCACACTCAAGACCAAAGGAAGGCTTTCAAAAAAACCCTGTGAGCCAAATTAAGAGCCACTTTTAAGAGCCAAAGGAGATTAAAAAAATTACATGGAAGAGTAAGGAAAAAAAAACATTTTAGAGATATTTTAGCTTCTAAAATCCTCAAACAAGGCACTCCTGAAAAGTGTAAACTCCTGAGACTTAAGACCAGCTGAGCACTGAGGCACTCCTGTGGAATGATGACAGATGATGAAGGTAATTCACAGTGAAGAGTTTCTTAGAGGACAGATTGAAGGCACCTGGACTATGGCTCAGAATTACAGCACTTTGCCTGTCCCTCCCCAAACCTGACCTAGCAAGGATAAAAGCACCCAAGGAATTGCTTTTGAGCTGGACCTTCTGATGTGGCATTTGGATCATCATGGTTTTCCAGAGTGAATGAAAGATCACTGAGGACTCCAGGGACACTTGGATGGAGCTCTGCTCATCTCCCCTCTAGCCATAAATGTTATTCTCTGGGTGCAAGAATTCCTGCAAATACTGAATTTAGAAAAAGAACAGTGCATGAGCCAAGAGTGTTGTAATCAAATGATAGAAGGAAAGCCCATAAAGCTTTTCCCCAAGTTTACATTGATTTTTTCCATGCAAACAAGAAAACATTGAATTTGTGAAGAGAACTAAGAGTTATTTTTCTAGAAAAGCTAAAGCCCCTTACAGGATGACCCTGGTCCTCTTGCTGCAATTCTCAAGCAGGAGAATGCCTGAGGACCACAAACACCTCTGTACTATGGAGAGGCAGGTTGCACATATCCAATATTGCTCATGTATATGATGGATCCTCCCTTTGGCCAATTCACCCCCAGTCAGAGAGCATCACCACGAAAACCTGACACTTCCAGGAGCCTGGACAGTAATATCTCACTTCCCAAAACATTTTCCACCCCAAAGACATCATGAATGACATTGCTCTGAACTTTTCCTGGTGAAAAACCAGTTGTGGAAAAGAGCAACGAAGCAAAAACTGTCTCAGATGAGAAGACTGTTCTTCCGCTTTGCAAAGCAAGCCTGATCGGCCCAGAGCTCAATGTCTTGACCTCCTCCCCACCTTTATTTATCCCTCATCCTAACAAGAGAAGGATGAAGGAACAGTATGGGCAGACAACTGCACACTGCCTGTGCATTTTGATGGTCTAGTGGTCAACAGGAAGGGTTCTGGCTCAGTTCATCAGTTTGATCCCCTCACACTGGAAAAATACCTATTTTACAGACAAATATGCAAAATAATCTGGGGAGGGCCATGAGGGCACCCAGGAGGTAAGAGAGATCACAGTGCTGGGGTGTGATGCTCCAAACACACCCAACACTCTTCAAGTAGTGGCTTAGAACCAGAAGTGCTCTGAGGGAGGATCCTGCCATCACCTCATGTGCAGGGCACCCACAGTCTTACAGGAGGTCCTGCTTTCAGAGAACTCTTTGCAGTAACACGAGGGACACCGAATCCTTTATGAAGCAAAATGTGGCAAGCTGGCTGCTCTGTCAGAAATCACATCTAGTTTACAGCTCATGGTAACAAACTAGGAAAAATCATGTGAGGAGGTAAAAGACACTAAAGACAATTTTGTTTGCAGTCCAAGAGTTGAAAAAACCCAGTTTTGGGGAATTCTGTGGTATCTGTTAATGCCGATGCAAGAAAGAGTGGATGTGATGTGGTAGGATGGTCGCACAGAGAAAGGAGAGCCTGCAAAAGATGCAGAGTTTTCAAAATAACATGCAAAACCATGCAAAGATTTAGAATTCACCCTGCTAAACACAGTGGCTGTCCTCAGGTTTCCTCTGTATTCCCCACCACATGCTTGGGCACGCCAGGCTGAGCTTGTTGTGGTTATATCCCATCCCAGCTTTGGGGTGGGAAGCACATCTCTAGAAATCTCCGTTTTCTTTTTTTCCCCTTAGCACAGAAAACTCAGTCTTCTCCCACTGAAGCTGCTTGGCTGTTTGCTGACCAAGAGGGACTGTGGCCACTACAGTGAGTGCTCCCTGGAGATGTGACAGTCCACTCCAGTCCTTGCTGACACTGAAACACAGGCACAAGCATCAATCCTGGGAAAACTCCATGCTCAACAGCCCCTTGAGCTTGCACAGCCTGCACCTCTCAAGCAAGCCCTTTCCAAGTGCACAGCATGAAGCAAACTGGCTTCATATGAAAAGTTTCAAACCCAGCATTCTCTTTTCACTGCAGATCTTGTCTCTACTACCATGAGAAGCCAAATCCACCCTGGGACCGTGCCATCAGCCCTGCTTTCCTGATCTAACAGTTGGGAAGATATCTCAGCAGGCTTGCTCAAAGCTCAGCTTTGCAGCACCCATCTCCCATGAGAGTCCTTCACAAGAGAGCCCCACGTCACCCACACAGCACAAGGACACCTGAAAGGCAGCTTTTTCCTGATGAATTTAAGTCACCTCTAACAGCTCTAAGGCATTTGTGCAACATCTCCAGGGCATTGTCACTGGTGACACTCCCAGACTGGGCTTCCACTACTTGAGCCCTTACCTTGATGCCATGGAGCAATTTATAGCCATCCCAACAGCTCCCATCACCACTGTTCCAAAGCAGGAATGGCAGTGCTGGGGCAGCACAGGCACATGAAGTCCTGTAATCTGCAAACAGGGAACAGCCTGGAACCACTGGAGTTCTGGTGCAGTGACATGGCTGGTAACACTCACAGTGGTTATACCCCATTCCAGCTTTGGGGTGGGAAGCACATCCCTAGAAATTCCTCCCCCCTTTTTTTTTCCCTTAGCACAGAAAACTCAACTTTCTCAATCTTCTTTAGAAGGGTGCAAGGTGTGTAACAGACCACAGACATGACAGAGCCACGGCACAGCAAGAACAACAAACCCTGCATGGCAGGCACTGGTCTTGCTGCAAACAGGGCAAGGATAATTCAAGGAGTAAACCCTTGACGTCATCAGGCGAGTAAAACCCTTGACATCACCAGGTGGATGGCAGCCCTTGGGGGAAACCTCACAGCTTCCCAGCCACCATGGAAAACTGCTGTCTGGCATCTCTTTGGTGAGGAGCTGGTGGGCAGTCAGTGAGTCACAGCTATCCTACTTCTAACTGCAGATGACTCATACCAGCTCTGCTGCAAAGGCACCACGGAGTCTGACTAAACCAGCTCAAACTTTGTGTGTATATATAATTTTCCAATATATATACACCCCCACACGTGTATGTGCACACACGGACGTGCATGTACAGACAAGTGATTTGGTGGGTTGGTTTTTTTTTCACACGCAAGTGAGAGAAAAGTAACGCTCTGGAATTAATAAATAACTATGAACAATCAAGCTTTCCTACAGAAAGAGCTCTTCTCCCCACGTGGCTCTGTAATTTTTGTATTACTTGATGCTCTGAGCTGTGCTCTGAGCCCACAGGGGCTCCCCCCGTTTCTGGCGCGGCACAGCTCGCAGGGTTCCCTTTCCTCCGCACGGGGGGACAGCTCCTCGTGGACGGGGGGAACACCTGGAGGGAGCGAGGGAGGGAGGGAGGAACCTGGATGTTCCTCGTGGAGTGTGTGTGTGTGCACACCTACACCGCAGAGAAGGCATCTGGAAGGGCGCCCAGCGGGTGCCAGGCGGGTGCTCAGCCCGTGTACTGCTGCTGGTAGCGCAGGTTGAGCTCCCGCAGCTCCCGCTCCCGCACCCGCCGCGACTTGTTGGATTTCGTGGAGCGGCTGGAGCGGGTGGACTGCGCCGACTTGGTGCTCTGGCAGCGGGAGGATGCCCTCTTGAGAAGGTTCTGGGAGATGGAACGGTGGAGGTTCTTCATGGAGGACGAGGCTGCCATGCTGACCACCCATGGGTGCTTCAGGGCCTGAAGGGCCGTCATCCTGTCGCTGGGGTCCACCGTGAGCAGGCGATCGATGAAATCCTTGGCCAGGTTGGACACGCTGGGCCAGGGCTGAAACACAAAAGAGCTGATTACAATGAAACATCCCAGCAGGGCTTTGCTGATTAATCAATTCCTCCCATGCCTACAAGGCGCTTTGGGGCATTCTGCTGCTTCTCTTCTCTTTTATCCTCAAATCTCCCAAGCTGCAACTGACAGTATCTGCTCAAGGAGAATGAGACACAATTACCTGAAGTTAGGGGGAGAGGCTGAATCAGTGGGAAATGCACTGTAACTGTATCCCATTGAAAACCCTCCCCAATCCAAGTGTTTTCTATCTGACAAAGCCATTACTGCATGAACATGAGAACCATCAATCCAAGGACAGATCCTGACACCAGATCCCTGGGGCTCTTCTGACTCTTCATCTTAAGGCACACATCTAGGGAGCAAGCACTGACCTCTGCACCAATCCTGGAACCAAAACTAGGGAGAATTGTCTTCTGTGGAACTTGGTCTCGCTCCCACATGGAAATTTAGACATTGCTACTGGTCAATCCTACAACAGCATTTCAGTCCAGCTGGAAATAACCTCATAAAAAGGTCCAAATATATGGAAACGTTAGGTATAAGAAACTTTCAGGAATGTTTACCAAAGAAAGAGGAAGGAATTATTTTATAAAATGCTAATTTTAAAGAAACAAGCCCAAAATAATTAATTAGATATAATAAATATCCTCCCAGCACACCCAAGAATGGCCAATCAAACACCACACATGCTGGAATTGTTTCATTTCTGACAATATACTGTATTCACACTAAGGTGGGAAGTGAGAACATTTTCTTCAGCATGAGGTTAAGGCTGGGCTGTGGACAAAGCAAGAAAAACATGGCAAAATGAACTGTAAGGGTGGAAAGGAGGAGGCAGCACGGCCAGCAGAAAACCCCAAGTGGCAAATGGAGCTGGGCAAGAGCAGGTTTGTGTAATCTCAGGGTGTTGTGTGGGTCTCAACCCTCCTGAAACCACTAGTACTGAATTTTTTAAGTCCATGGAGCCAGCATCTCAAACAGCATTGAAAGAAAGCCTGAGCAGATTCCTGCAATGAAGATTTTGATACAATAATGGTGACCATGTACAAACACACAGGTGTAACTGAGTGGAAACACCATGCATGGTTAAAAAAGCAAAACGCTGCTCTTCTGTACCTCTCATTCTCCTCTTCGTTGGGTGAGAAAGAAAAGCACCCAGCTGTTTTAAAATTCAGGGTCCACTGACTGTACAGCCAGATATAAAGCCTTTTTCTTGTGCAATAGGTCTAAAAAAGGTATGTCCTGATTTTTTTGAGGTTTGCAATTCATTGCTACTGAAAGCAATTTTTGCTTTCAAAAGACTCAAAGGCACCAGCAGGAGAGCAGACCCCTGGGAGGATTTTATAATGAAAAGGAGGATGGCCTGAGAGCTACAGCACTGCTCCCAGCCCACGGCCAGGAAAGGTGAACTCAGGCTCGAACTGAGGAACTGGCTGTGAGGGGGATCAGGGTACACACAGTCTTCTTTTACAATGACTAAAACAGTCTGGCTTACTCAGCTGAAGTGGGATATATGATCACTGCCAGTAACCATGCAAGAGAAGAGAGTGAAAATGGTATGAACTACTTGATATAAAGAAAATACTGCTACATGAATAAAAAACTATAAATGTTCCTGAACACATTCAGGATAGAAATGGAAGTGGCTCCAGAGTGCTCAGGAAGGAAGCACAGCCTTCTCCTGTGGATCAGACACCACTTCTGTGCTTTGAAACCACATCCAAAATCCACTCCCCTCCACATTTCAAGACTAAATCGGTTAACAAAAAAATTCTTAACATTCAAGCTGCCAGCACCACCATGTTCACCACTAAACCATGTCCCCAGGTGCCACATTCACATGTGTTCTGAACCCTTCCAGGGATGGTTACTCCACCACTGCCCTGGGCAGCCTGCTTCAGTGCCTGACCACTCTTTCAGTGAAGCAATTTTTCCTATTGCTCAATCTAAACCTTCCTTGGTGCAACTCAGGGCTATTTCCTCTTGCCCTGTCTGCTACTTTCAAATAATATAATACTACTACTATAGGTAAATACAATTAGTTTGCCATAACCTGCCTTAAATTCCTTTTTCTTAGGCTGATGAAATGTATCTCGACAATGAATGGTAAGAGAAAAGCTGGTGCTTGTTAGTAGAGCAAGGACAATCTTTGATCAGAGACTCATGAGTGTTTATAAAGAGGATAAATAAAATAGCAAAAACCCTTTTCAAATTTAGTAAAAAAACCCCCCACAATAAAGGTTCAATTGCAACTGAACATGTTGGTTCTGTTTTGCAGAATGATGGACCACTGAGGAGTTCAGCCTTTACACTTTTCACAACAACAGAACCAAAAGGCCAAATCTGCCCTGCCACAGAGGGATATAAATCACATTTCAAGCCTACAGATTTCCTACCAGACTTCTGGATAAGGTACTTAATTTGTTAAATAACAGTGAAGGGAATCAACTTGCAGGATTTAGTCTTCATTGGCATAATCTCAGCTAATCCCAGGTGGTACCATATGTCAACTGGCAACACATCACCTTCCCTTCACACTCAGGATCTCCAGTTACAGGCCTCTGGGTTCTCTCTTCCACTGATGGACAGATCCAAACAAAACCCAGCAGCAAGATGTTTTGCCTCCACTTTTCCAAGCTTGCCTTCAAAAACTTCTGTATTTCTCTAGCTTTTTTTATGAATCACTTTCATTCAATTAATATCACAAAGTCATCATTACCTGGCTACACCCCCATCAACTCGCAATCCTTTCTTTCCTTCTCCTCCTCCCAGCAGCCAGAGCTCAACTCATTCTGTTTCCTTCACAGAGGACTCATTTGCCACTCTCCAAATAATTCAAATGAGATGTCCAAGCTAATGATACATCTGTTCAATTTACCAACTTTAACTCAAAGTGACAGTAAATGCAGTGACAATTCTTCTCTCTGTGCAGTAACATTTTATGAACTCTTTACTACCATCTTCACTTCTGTTACCAGCAATTGAAACTACTTAAGACACCCTGAAAGAGCTTTTGTCCCACTAGAATGGAGAAAACACATTCACACAACTCCAACCTCATTGTTTTTCCTGGGGTATTTCTTCCCCTCTTTCCCTAAATTCGTTAACCTTTCTGAACAGCATCCCTCACAGAAACACAATCACACCAGGACCTCCATCCTCTCTTTCTTAAATCTAAATAGAAAGAGATGCACTCACATGAAAAAAACTTGAGGACTGACACAACAGTACTTGGAAATACATCTTCAGGACATGCAGGAAAGCATTATTTCCTCTTGCAGGTGTTAGCAACTGCACAGACCTGGAATTTGAAGCAACCCAAAAGCTATTGTGCCGTTCAGATGCATTTAAACTTCAGTCAACTGAGAGTCCTGTGAGTGAAATGAGCCTCTAAACACCAGGAACGACATTGCTTCAATCTTTTCAAGTCTTATTAAAAGACAGCAAATGCGATGATTTAGAATTTGAAGAAATCCATGAAATCTGAAGAGCTAGGAACAGTGATACATAACCAGCCTAAGCCTTGAGAGGCCCATCCAGTTTAATGACTCCTAAAGAAGAATAAACTCCAAACAAAAGCACATTGGATTTCTCATTATTCCAATTACTCTATATTACCACAAACGTTGAATATGGAGTACCTGCAATTAGATTTTTCTTCCGGTCAGCAAACACAAATCAGTTTATTGATCTGTTTATGCAGCCAGAGGTTTGATTTGCTGCACCACACGCATCTTTTTTATTTCACTGAAGCTTTTTCCTTAAAAATACGTAAAAGGCTACATTCTGCAGAAGCAATTTTCAACTCCAGCCCCTGGAGAAATGTATCCACTCTCCAAAAACCTTGTATCAGTTGGCAAAACAGCAGGTTTAACTGAGCAAAACTCCAGGAACTCTCCCAGTTAATACAACCAGGCAGCAGTAGGGGTTTGTGTAGGAGCTGAGGAAGGTCGGCACTGGGGTGTTTGGGGAACACCAAGGACATGGGTGCAGGACACCAGGTGTGCTCGCATGACAGGGCTGAAGCAACCTAGAGGAGATTCTGCCCCTCTGCTTCTTTGAGAGGAGACAGAAAATGGCTTGGAAGGAAAACACTCCCATCCAGTGGCCATGAAACATCCCACCAGCTACCCCCCAACAGATAGCTTTGCCTTTAACCTCACCGCTGCAATGACAAATCCTGCTCTTTTTGGCACAAAAATGCAACAAGAGAAGGCACCAAAACTTGTTCACCGTGCACCCCTGTTCCTCTGGGAAATGATTTCTGATGCGATGCTGTTTGAGTATAATTTCTGTGCCTCTGTTGGACTGTGTGGCCATCCGAGAGGTCTCCCCCACTCCATGGGCACAGCACTGAGCACACAAGTACCACACACACAGACACTGAAGCTCCTTGGCCCTTTCCCTAGAGACACAAAGGCGTGGAGTGATCTTCTCATTAGTTGTGTGCGAGTAAAAGAAGAAACCATCATCTGACTTCCAAACTTGGCTTTTTGTTCTCGACAGTACCCACCGAAGAAAAATATTGATTTCCTGATTCCTACCCAAGTTACGTGTTGTTTTCAGGAGAGCTGACACGAGCTCTAAGGGTAAGGTGATGAGGGACACTGAGAAGTGCAAAGGCCTGGGTCTCCCCTGCCAGTCAGCCTTTACAAAAACATGAAGCACAAAGCATGTTAGCACAGCTGCAAATAATTGTTCTTAGGCCAAAAATACTGTATCCCAGTCCCACTGATTCCTAGGATGAGTCTGACTGAGTGCTTGGAGAAGCCTCAAAGCACCTGAGAGGCTGAGAAGCCTTACAGCAGTTCCTTCCAGGTTCCCCTACAGAAAACCATCAGACAGCTACTTGGAAACTTTACATAATAAAATAGATTTAGTGGGAATGAGCTTGCCCAAACAAATAGATTGGGTTCAACACATCCACCTGGTCAGAGGGAACTGCCTTCACATCGTGCCCTTATCACTGTTAGCAGCAACACTCTATGCCACAGAACATGAACGTGCCATTTCTGTTATCATTCCCACTTCGGTGCTGCACTCCCAGTTGTGCCAGCACAGACAGTTTGGTTTGTGCGAACAAAGTGAGCCAAATCGGGGAGTTTTGGTTAATTTTTCAGCTGGGGTTTTCAGCCCAGCCATTCCTTGGCATGACTCACCAAATGACTGCAGAAGCAGCTACATCAGCCCAAGCAAACAACTGGCACGGAGTCCAGAATTAGCAACACTTCAACCAAGTATGAAATCCACACCACAGCCTGTCTTACAGCCGTAATGACAATGGGAGAACTCTCACCGTGGAGATCTGTAGCTGTGGTCCCTCAGGAATGCCAGCTGCTGCCTCTGAGGTTCACCAGCATTCCCTACAAAAGCATCTCCTGAACTTCTAAGCTGCATAAAGCACAGGGCTCATCGCCCATCTGCAACTTCAGCCCTGCTACACAACAAACTCAGGGGAAAGCAGCCTCCTTTACAATGCCTTAAAGAGCTCTCAAGTGTGTTATGTTTTATTCAGGCTCGGGCTGTGAGCCTGGAGGGGGAGGAAAAGAAAGAGATCCTCCTCTGAGTGTCACTTAGGCTGGGTGAGTGCGTGCAGCGCCCGGCTCTCTGTGATTAAATCCCATCACCACCCCTGCTTGTTATTCACATCAGCATAAAAGCTATTGAGGCGCCGTCCACGCCGGCATGTGGGGAACAAACAACACGTTGTTCTCTGGTTTGAACAACCAACCCACCTCTTCCCCCTGCAGCTGACGCCAGCACGGACCTGGCTACGCTGCAGAGAGCTCCCCAACACATGTCGGAAACAGAATGCTGTTACTGGTGTGAATCTTCTCATCCAACTGGACTGTGCCTGGGGGGGGGTGGGAGCCAACACTCCGGAGCCAGAGCAGCTTTCAGGGCCGACTTTGGATACCAAAGCAGAGGCCCTGAATTTTACTCTGAGCTGCTGTCAAGTGGTCACCAAAACCTGCACTGCAAACAAGTTAACTGTTTTATACCAGCTTTTTACTTGTTTTTACCTAAAAAAAAAAACCAAACCCCACAATGCAAAGGTTTATGACATATTTTCCTGTTGGATACTACTTCTTTAAAGTATTTTTACTACATTCAAATTTCTAAGTTACGTGTTTTTCACCCCCCTAAGTACTTCTTTTAATCATATTTCAGCAGTGCAGCTTCCCCCAGATACCCACTTGTACCCTTATGAGGAGAGGCTGTGCAGATACCAGTCTTCAAGAAAACGTAAACACCACCCCTGACCTGGGCAGGGAGAATTTTTAATATAGAGGAGTTTATGAAGGATGAGCTCTTCTTGCCCTGCAGAACCTATGTGGCTCACAACACCTGCATTCCCTCCTCTAAGCACACATGGCCATACCACTGCTCGGAATTGTGTACGTGCCCTTGTATATATCCACAGCTTCTCTGGACAGCCTGTGCCAGGCCCTCACCACACTCACAGGGAAGAATTTCTTCTTAATATCCAATCTAATCCTGCCCTCTGTCAGTGTGAAGCCATTCTCCTTTGTTCTGTCTTTCCGTGCCCTTATCCAAAGTCCCTCTCCAGGTCTCTTGGAGCCCTCTTAGGTACTGGAAGGGGCTCTAAGGTATCCCCAGCACCTTCTCTTCTTCAGGCTGAACAGCCCCAACTCTTTCAGCCTGTATCACAAATGTGAACAGCAAAGGCTTTTTTCATTCAATTTATTTTCTTTTCCCAAAAATGACTCAGTCTAACACAAATGTATGGTGCTGGGGGCAGGGCACATCCTTCCAGCTCCTACCATTTTTCAGAGTAGCTGCATCTTATGTTTATGGTGGTAGATAAGCAGCATGCTGTTAGTTTCGAAAAGGAAATTAACCGGACTCGATAATCTCAGAGGTCCTTTTCAACCTTAATGATTCTGAAGGTCCCCAAGAATCCTTTCATTGCATCCTTCACCCCGTTCACGCTAAGGCAGCAGTTTTATCTGACTTAGGAGATTTCCCACATGACTTCAGAAAATGGAAAGTGTCAACTCCAAAGGAGATGCAACGTGGCAAACCAGACCAGGACTGTTCCGGGGCTCTCGTAACACCGGGCTTGCACTGTCCCAGGCATCATTCAGCCCCTGAACAGTTGCAAAGAGATGATCAAAACCAACCAGTTCAAAAGAGCTGGAACAAAAAGTTTCCAATGAAAAGATGTAATGTGCTAAAGTCTGCGCAGGACAGATTCCCAAGCATTCAGCATTAATTTGTTGATGTGGGGAGGAGGAATAAAGGAAGGATGAAAGAGGAAAATACAACAGCCCTTTAATAATCCAGAGCATTATAAGTATGCGCAGCCATCTGGTGCTGTGAACTTCTATAACCCAGCTTTTCGAATGGAAATAGCCAGCCCATTTTCCCTGTACAGCCACTGAGTATTCAGCTGGAATCATGCACTAAAATTACAGCAGCTACAAAAACAATAAACACAAAGCTTTTCTCTGCAGCCAGGGGTGGCTCTTCTAAGTGCAATGCCTAGGGAATAGCTGTTAAAATGGGGTAATACCACATCTTAGCTTGCATTGCATCACATCTCTTAAAAACGTGTCAGCAAGTTACAGTCACACATAGGGGACTGTAACCACTACCTTCACTGAGAAATTGTATATTGAGGGAGCTCAGGGTCAAGACACCTGGGCTTAGAAGAATGAAGGTGAAATGGTGAGATCACCAAGTACACACTGCTGGAGGCTGCCATCAAAGCAAGGAAAGAGAGATTTCCAAAGGTACTGCTATAGCACCAGCTCACAGCAGCATTAGCAGTAGCTAAACTGGGAAATACGTTTCCCAATCTGTTCCTAACCTCTGGGTATCCTGACACCTTCGGTGCTTTTATTCTCAAAAAATTCCAATCTGAGCTGAATTATGTTCTCTTGTTCTGAGCTATTGCCTTAAGCAAGTATTGGCTGCGAAGTGGAGCTGAAGCCAATATGTGTTTCTACGCACAAACTCAGAGTAACAGTTTAATTAAGAAATAGCAGCTCCTGACAGGAGGAAAAAAAATCTTCCCCAGGGAGGAAGAATATCTTTCATCGTGCTGATTAGTGCAGTGGTGGGGGGATGAACAGAGAAGCTTATAACATCCCATGTACACACTCTCCCCCCTCCTGCAAGCTCCAAGCTGTCAGTGCACAAGCCCTGGGTGCTTACAAGGGAATGAACAAGGGGGAGTAAATCCTAAGACAGTCTTAGCTGCCAGTCCAACCGTGGCCTGTGCCCCAGCAGGGACCAGCTCTCCTCTGCTGCTCTGGACAGCTCCTTTAACCTCCTCAAGCCCAAACACAGCACATGGATGAATCACAGAATATCCTGAGTGGGAAGGGACTCACACAGATCAAGATGAGAAGCTGTGCCTCAAACATCAGCAATGTCCAGGCTCCAGCTGTTCCACTGCCTGGCTTGACTTGCTTTCTTCCTTAGTCACTCTTTCAGTTTTAATCATAATCCAACCCTGGTGGGGGTCAGAAGAGGTGAAATGCCCCTTCTCTCATCCGAGCATTTTCTCAAAGCCCAGGTTTAGGCACTAAGTGCTTCCCAAGTTAGGCCAGAATGGCTCAGTCTAATGCTATTCTTGTTTCTCTCCCAGAAAGCACTGATTTGGGTAGGTAAGGTGGATATAACCTATTCTGAAGCACACAAAACTTCAGGAGACAATATAAATAGGTTTACTTAGTTTACCACAGTTCAGTCCTGAGCGACAGGTTTAGAGTTGCCTTTCCTGGCACTATTTGGGATGTTTTTGTTAGAATCCAGAGCAGGACAACTGTTCTGGATCCCATTCTCAATGCATTTCTCCTTATTTTCTTCTCAAATTTCTTTTTAGCATCCCAGCTATTCACTGATGGAGACAGAGATCCTGCTGAACAACAAAGTATGTCATTGACAATGTACCAAACTGCATATACACAAAAAGGAAAAATTCAAGCGGCAAGGACAAATCAAACATTCCTCATTTACACATTCCTAATTCTGCAGCTATAATCTTACACCAATGTGATTTTTTTTCTCCCCTCTTAAATCCTACCCTATCCTTTCCTGCATTGTTGGGGTAATTTTCTTTCTGGAACAAGATCAAAATATTTCAGTTTGTTATGTGAAATCATACTAACTATTGTCAAGCCTGGTCATTCCCAAGTTAAAAAGGCTGCAGAGAAAACCCAGGTGAGGGCTGCCAAGATAGTCAGGGATCCTGGTCACACAGCCTTCAAGAATGGGTGGAAGGAGCTGGACTTGCCCAGCCTGGCAAAGTGAAGTCTACAGGCAATCTAATTGCATATTACATTTATTTAGAAGTAGTTACAAGGATTACAGAGCCACCACATAGCAGGCCCAAACAAGGGGCAATAGGGAGAAAATGTGCCTTGGAAGGTCTGTATCAGGAAATACCAGGGGAAGGGTGGTGCAGCCCTGGAAAAGGTCACTGTGGAGGTGGGGGATGTCCATCCTTGAAGCCTTTCAAGACTGAAAAAGACAAAATCACAGCCAAGATGATCTAGTGCTGGCAACAGTCCTGTCTCAAGCTGAATGGAATTAAAGCCCTCCAAAGGTCTCTTGTAACCAAGGTTTCTATGGCTCGAGTGCTTCTCCACCCTGTCCCCAGCCAGCACTGTCGTCTCCCCTTTGTGGCAGCAGCAGCACATCCCTCCTTCCAACACGTATCCCTGCCCAGGCTCCACCCCACATGCTTAAAAGGGTCAGATGTGCCATGAATGGTTCAGAAATAAACATGTGCTGGTCAGCTCTGGGTAATTTTTGACCCATACTCAGTTATCTTTCCTGCAGCAAGGATGTGCTTTAGTTCTCTCTCCTACTGAGCCACCGACTTCCATAAACTTCACAGAAACATCTGGCCTTTGAGTCCTCCACACTGCTCAGTCTGGACTGACACTGACCTTAGAATTCAAATGGTTAATTCTGGAAGACTGAAAGACAGACAGCCCAGTTCCATAAGCTTTGCTTCCTTGGGAAATCAGGGTGAAAACAGGGCTGCAACAGACATCCAGGGATCATGCAATCCATCCCATGGTCCCCAAAGGATCCACTGCAGATGCATCACTCCTGACAGATGACTGCCTCACTTGTTCTGCAAGACAGCTCAGCAACCCTCTGGGTAAGTATTTTTTAGGAGCAGGAGACGCTGGTGTTGTAAAAAGTCCAGAGTGAATCTTTCTAAGTGCAATTTAAGACTCTGATTTGACATAATCTGGGAAAGAGATTATTCCTTTTCCTCTTTGAAGCAGCCTTTTACATATTTGCAAACTGCTATGACAACACGTTCTCCAGGCCAAACAGCCAAAACTGTTTCAGTCTTCCGGAGACTGTGGTTTTTCGACTCACGATTGTTTTTGTTGATCTCCTGTCAAGTCTCTCCGCTTGGCCCATGGTGCTTTTGGAGTCTGCTGCCCAGAAGTGTCAGAACTTCAGCTTGGCATGCAGCACCAGCCCCTAAAATGCAGCAGGATCACACCACACACAGTCTGTTTTTCTGCTCATACACCTCAGCATGTTCATCTTCTCCCACAAGTATGATACTTCTCTCACATAATAGTTTGTGATTCACAGACAGATCCTTTTCTGAGAAGCCAACACCTCCTAATCTTCTGTTCTTCACCTATTTTTGTGCACTAACTTACTCTTATTTTTTTTTAAAAAAATACACCTGCTATTGAACTGCTCAGATTTGTTAGGGCTATCTGGAACTCAATGCACTTTGCAACTCTTTCAATTCCACATCATCTGCAAATATAATGCCCTCTGCTCCCCTCACGTGGGTTGGTCAATAAACCCTCAAATTCCTCTGGACCTTCAGCGATTTCTAGAGAAGCACCACCACTATATGTTCTGCTTTACTGATGAGCAACCAGGAAGCAAATGCCAATTTTAACACAACAAGTATGGGGAAATACAAGATTTGGTCCCCACGCTCTCCCTGTGGCAGATTTTGAAAGCTCCCTACAGAAGAACCTGCCTGCTGGCTTCTGTCCCCAGAATGACTGGAGAACATTATTTTCCTCGCTTCCAGGTAACAGAAGTTTTGCTCGGTATGAAGGGCAAATGAGGACAAAATGATCTGTAACAGTAAGTGGAGCAGCACAGCTTTCCTGGTGCCAAACTCCTCTCCCACAGAACTTCTCACCCATTGACACAGAAGACACCAGCTGATGCAGAGGACGTGTGAGGCAATGGTGCTTGCCCAAAGTCAGGCAGAGAAGGCCCCCCGCTTCCAGAAGATGAAGACTTCAAACCCTGCCTCTCCGTTGCCTGCAGACTGGGGTAATTCACCACCTCTGTTCCTTAAGAACAGTCATCCCACTCACCCATTGGATTTACCCATATTGACTGCTCAGGAGCTCCATGTGCCTGGCATACCTTCAGGGCACACAGAAGGTTCCCACAGCAAGGCTACAGCACATTTCCAAACAGGGAGTTTTCACAAACCAGGAAACGTGTTCATGAAATAGCTAAAGATCCCTCCAATATCAGACCCATCCTTGTCAAGTCCCTGTGCCAGACACTAAGAAGCACTGAAACTCCTACGAACTTTGGAAGCCAATTTGCCATGAAATTATTTTTCTTTCTTATCCAAGGGTCAAGATGATTTTCCTTAATTTTGCAGTATCAGTATCTTGAGCAAAACAGTAGCTTAGAATGTCACCAAGAATCCCTGAAGCTTGTAAAGCTAAAAGCAAATGGAAAAAAAAAATATGAAGAACTAAGTGTGAAGAGATAAGAAACTAACCCAGGCACTCCTATCAGCAGCTGATATAACAGTATATAAAGTCTTTTGAGTCATCCCATCTGTAACAAGAAACCTTTCTTACATCTGAGCTACATAATCATTCTCATAATGATCAGACTGTGAAAAAATCCCTTAGAAATTACTCTTCAGACACGGACAAAAGGCAGGAAACACAAAAATACTTGTATGAGAAAGCTCAATTCTACCTTTTGTGAGGTACAAAATCAAGCTCTCTGGTTAATCACTCGAAGTGCCTGAAGTGCTGGTGAATTGGATGTGTAGGGTGTATCGTGCTGATGGAAGAACACAAGCTACAGACACACGGCCAGTCACAGGTCCACACCAGCACTCAGGTGCCCCCTGCATGAACAGCAGGTATCTCTCAGCAGCCACCACCAGAACGTTCTGCCTCCCCTCAGCTTGTGCCCATGGCTCCCATGTCACCAATCAACACTAATCTGGTGTATTAGCAAAAGCTCAGTTTTCAGGAAAATCCATAAAAACATCCATTTAAAAATAACAAAGGTATTGGAAAACATGCCTGGGATTTCTACCTTGTCACTCACTCGGGGCAGCAGGAGGGCGAGGCAGGAGGGTGCTGAGAGTGGAGAGAGCAGGAGAGCTCGTGCTCCAAACCAGGGAACTTGGATGCACCACTGCTGGTCTGTGCCAGCCCTCCCAGCTCCAAACAGCAAACCCAGTTCCCTGTGCCCACAGCCTCAATGCCTCACTTGCAACCTTGTCAGACTTAGGGATTTTGGGGATTAGGTAAAGAGACTGCCAAGAAGACTTCCAGATGCAGAGATCACCTTTTTAGCCCTCCAGGTCAGCACAAACAGAACTTCCCCAAAACAGTTATTGCAGCTGAAAAGGGATTTGGACTATCTGAAACCAAAACCTTGACTTCCTACCTATGTCATGTGTGCTGGTTTAACTCCCCCTTCATTGCATCCCAGGGCAGGAGCACACTGCAACTGCTGAGGAAATCCCAAATTCTGGTCAGAGGAAATCTGAGACATCCTTCAACACCAGACTGTTCCAAACACATCAGGTCCAACTGCCTCACTCTAAGGCAGGGTCAGTTACAGGCCACAAGGTGATTTACAGCAAGGTGCATGTTCACAGCCCTTCTCCACAGAGCTCAGTTTTGACTAAATAAAACTGGCTTTTAACCTGCAGCAGGGACAGCAGCTGGAAATACAGCCAGGTGCCAGCTCTGCAAAACCTCAAAGCCTCAGCCCGAGGGCTCAGAGGGAAGTTAGGAAGACACTGTAATTTTTTCCACAGTGCAACACTTTGACAGCACCCACCTGAAACTTCACTTTAAAAACGTTTTACAGTCAGTGTTCCTTGGGTCTCCAGGATTAAATCAGCCAAAGGTAAAAGAGGAAATGGCCTAGGCTATTTTTAGGGAAATGCAAAGGAGTCAAAGATACCAATGCTAGCTGATAGCTCAAATCCTTTCTGTTAATAATGTGCATTCTGTACAGAGGCAGCTTAATATTCTGTTTCTACCCCACCAATGTCCCTTTATCCCTACATCCATAATTCTGCAGAAATACTATTCCACCATTAACAGGATTTTATAGGGCCCAGAGATGAAGGAATGAAAATATATGTCAAATCACAGCACTATTGCAAGTCCTCTTCCCTCAGATGTGGCTCCTGTCTTCCATCCTTATATTATGTGCCGTATGCTGTGCACCACGTCCCCAAACCCAGTCATTCACACAAAAACCTTAACCAAAATGGTCAGCTGCTGCCCCTCACCCTGCCTTGAACCTGCAGGTGCTACTGGTATGGACAGCAGTCCAAAGGAAAAAGGGCTGTGAATGAAACTACTGGGAAAAAACTCCACATTCCTCTTCTCCATGGAGATTCCTTCCCTGCTTTCTTTGTTTCTAGGGATCTTGGGGCTTAGACAGACCTTCCACCCCGTGTTGATGTCGTGCACAACTCTATGAAACATAAACTGCTAACACTGAGCGTTGCAGACTGCAGTGGTATGGAAATGACAGAAGTATGCAAAGATCCCTCCTGTCCTTGTTTACCCTGCTCACAGTTGAGCAGCAACATAAGCTGAAGTAAACAGTAAAAAGGCAAAAGGACTAACTTTGGAAAAGGTCCTTGTGACACACCAACTCCATCGGAGGAAACCACCTTCAAAAAGTACCTCAAGAAGCAGCCAAAGCGAAGGGAGGATTGATTTTTAAATGCATGCAGTGGTTTCAAAGCCCTTTCACCGGGAAGAAGCGTTTCTTTATCTGTACCCAAACTGTTTACCCACACCACACAGTAAAGTTTTGCAGGGGGATGGTCACTGATAGCTGCAGGAAGCTGGAGGGTTTTCCAGGCTCTAATTGAGGTTCCGGCGTTTCCGAAGACGCCCGCTCCCGCAGCGGGAGAGAGCTGGACAAACACTTCAGCTCTGGGAGATGGAGCGACACAAACCCACCCGTATCCTCACACCCACCAAGCCGGTGCATTAAAAGAAAAGAAAGAGCAGAAGCCAAGAGAAGTACATTTACTGGGCTGGCCTCTGTGTTCTGTGCCCAGCTCGGAGAGGCGCTTTCATCCTGTTCAAGTGCCTCAGCTCTTCAAAGCAGAGCATAGTGCCCTTTTCAGCAGAGCCCTCTGACTGCAGCTCGCCAACACTCTTGTTGTTCTACTTAAAAATCACCGCTTTCTCACAGCCGTATGAAATGCAAAAGCACATTCCTCTGTAAATTGATGGGGTTTTTTTACTTTTTCCAGGCAAAGGGCTCAGCAATTTATATAAAAAAAACCCAATTCTTCCCTACACGGGGAAAAAAAACCCACCCAACTCTAATTTTTAAGAAAAAAAAAAAAAAGCCTGCATTTCTCTAACAACAGGACTATTGTAAAACACTTCTAACATCTAATGTGGCTCACAGGAGAAAAAACCAGCAGATGCTGTAAGTAAAAAGCTCTTTCTTTTCCCAAGAAGGTTAAAACGTGGTCCTAGAGACTTGTATGCTCATGCAAATAAGTACTGCGAATGTGGTTTAAAACCTTGCCTTCAGCTGCCCTGTCCCTGTTTTCCTTGTTACACTAGACTCAACAGCTTGGGACACTCAAACTCCAGGGAGAACACTGGAAAACTGGCCACCCTGCTGGTTCGAAATCTCTCTTCTCTTCTGGCATAGAGATCAGAGGCCAAGGTGATAACTCTGTCTTGCAAAAGCCCCAAATGGGCTTCAAGATCATCTGGCACAGCCAGGGAGAGCAATGTCATGAGCTCGTGTGACCAGCCAGGGTCCTCACGAGAGAAGGGTCCTGCTGCATCCAGACCCTTTCAGGCACTGATCCCATGGGGAACTTCCAGAAGAACAAGGTGGTTTTGCAATGAGCTCCTCTTAGAGCAAAGGGCAGCAGAGGACACCATGCAAAGGTAAATCTTTAATAAATGGGAGGCACCTACCAGCTTTCCTGGCCTCCTGTATATACATGACTTTATCTCCTGTATTAAAAGAAATATATAGGATCAGGGGAGCATTAGAGGGCGGTGGTGCTTCTCTGCTCCTGGCTATAATTTAAATCTGCTTTGAATGCTTTTCCAAATACATACTCCAGGCCAAGCTTGGGAAAGCCAGGCTGCCTTACTGCCCATCTTAAACAGGAGATGTACTTGGAGAAGATAACCAGAGGCAGTTAGCCCTCTTTCAGGGCAGCTGCTACCCTGTAACCAATTTAATTAGCAGAAAACACATTACACAAAACTCGATGATATATGACAATGTTATAGGCATGAATTGCAGGAAAATAGGTATATGTAATTAATTTTAAGTGACCAAAAGTGCAAACACGCAGGAGTCATTCCAGGAGTGGCAGCCAAAATTTCAGAATATTTGTTAAACTGACTGAACTCTCCTGCAAAGCAATAAGGATTATGGAGAGATTTTATGTGATATGCAAGTATAATTTTTTTCCTCTCCCACAGGAAATCAGTTTCTCCATTAAAATACAAGTATGCAAAACAGAAAGTTGAGTTGCCACTACACAATTCCATCTGCAACTTTTAAGGGAAGGAGGTTACCAAGAATAATTACAGTTTCTTTTTATTGCTTGTGCCTTTTTTAGAATAGGTTTGTCATTTGATAGGAAATCCAACCACAGTCATCCTAATACAATGACTGATCAGTCCCTTTGGAGAGGGATGGGCGATTCAGCAGCCAGCTCCCAAGTGAGTCAGAAGCAGTCTGGGCTCAATTCTACCCCACTCTCTCTCAAGAAGTTGAATAAATGCAGGAAATTAATATTAAAATTTGACAAGCCTGTCACCTGTCTCCTCCATTATATGTCTCGAGGGATTTGAGGGATTACAAGTCCTCCACAGCCTTTTAACCAGCCTCCACAAGGAGGACAATTACAAGGATACTTTGAAAAGGCTCTACAGACGTTCCAATGTACTCTGGTAAGGACTCATCCTGTAAACATGCATCAGTTGCCTTGAAATGGCTTTATTTTTATCTTGCTGTCAGGTAGCACATGCACAGTGTGTTTGCTACTGCACTCTCCGTGTTTCCTGCTTCTCCCATCACCTGCAGGCAGCAGGGAGACTGCTGGGGGAGAAAGGGTTTTATTTCTTTGTTCACAAAGACTGCATTAGTTATTGTGGGAATGCCACTCACACGACTCCACTCAGCTACTCCTCTGGAGTAACTTGGTGTTCCTGTAACTAAGGGCATTCTTCCAGGCTGAGCCTATCCGTGGGGGATCTGCAGAGTTTACTCAACACCTGCGTTTAACTTGGGGCTTTAAACTCCAGGTTAGGATGGAGAATCATTAAGATTCTGAATGTTCAGGGAGAGGAAAGAAGAAATGCAATGCACATCCAATCTGCACGTCAGGCCCCTCCTTTAGCTCTGAAGGCATTTGAGCTGCAAATGTCTCTTTATCCTTGAAGTTTTTAGTGTGTGCTTCTTGGCTGCTTCTGACAAGGATTTGGAGGAGCTGTTGATATGCAGGAGGGCAGGACCACCATCCAGGACCTCAGCTAGCTGGAGAAATGGATCTAACTGCATGAGCCAGCACTGTCAGGGCAGTTAAAGAGGAGAACATCCCATCAGATGTCTCAGAGGTGTCCAGTGAAAAGGCAAATGGTGACTGTCAAGCTGAAACTGGGTAAATTCCATCTGAATGTAAAGAAAAACCACAGTTCCCACAAGAACTGGGCTGCCCCGGGACAGAGTCCAGAGAGGTGGGAACATCTCCATCCTCGTGGCAGCTGGAGTGACTAAGATGCTAAGCAACCTCATCTGGCCTAAAATTCAGCCCTTCTCTGAACAGGGGTTTGGTCCAGACATTTCCTGAGGTCCATTTGTGCCTAAATCTTCCTGTAATTTTCATTTCAGTGGTAAGCACTGGAACACCACTGCAAGAAGACAGGCCAACTGTTCTCTCTGAGTGGCTGCTCAGTCCCTTGCAGAGATCCTACAGACTTGCAATGCCCAACTTCCTTCATATATCAAATGTGTCTCTCCTTACATCCCATTTATCAATGCATCCACTAGCACTAGTATTTAGAAGAAGCTTTTTAGGTTGTTTGATTAAGAGATGTTCCCACAGCAGCACACACCTACCCCACCTGCTGTGAACATACCACAAAAAAGCTGATTCTGTTCTATGAATAGGAAAATAGACCATGAGGGGGAAATGATTTGCCCAGATCAGATATCAAAACCAGAACAATTCTTACACTCCAGCTCAGCTTCCCAATTTAACCATAACACGTATTACCTTCCACTTCTTCAGGCTATTTTCCCAGGTGTGTAGAGCAACATAAAAGTACTGGTATTCAACAGAAGGAGAAGCTTTGAAACAGAACCAGAGCAAGCCTGTCCTAGCAGGATAATGATGGTCTGATGTGCATTTCTGCACTTTCAAATTCAAAGGAAACTGTGAATGGAATTCCAGCTTTATTCCTCAACCTTTTTAAGCTACAAAGAGATTCTCAGAAATCAGCTTTATCCCCAAGATTTCAATTAAAATGTTGCCAAATCTTCTTTTTAGTAAGTTCTAACAAAGCAAGTGAAATAGAATAACTTTGCAGCAGGCTACATCGAATGCAGTGTCAACAGTCTACCTAACCCTTACTCAGAGATGCTCAGGTAAAAAAAGCACACTAAGTTACAAAGCCAGCTTTCCTTCATTCCTCACCCTAGCCATTACTCCAAGCAGTTCAAAAAGTACAGAAGGAGACATAAGAGATAATCAGAACGGTGATGTCAGCAGTACCTGAATAACCTATTGTGGGAGACCTCTCCTATTGATCTGCTAATGGCCTCTTCAAAGAGACCTCACACTCCAGGAACAGGAGCCCAGGGTAAGAGGGTCCCAGCCAGAAAGCAATTACATTTGCTGGACCTGAGATCACTTGTTTTTCCAAGAACATGGAGCTACTGCTCAGGTCAGCGTGCATTTTGGCTTTTGTTCCTCTTTCAATACAGCTTTGTCCTCTCTGACCAGGTTTTGAGGCCAGATCTTTCAAAAAGCAGGACTCAGCACTGAGACTGTGCAAACTCAGGGTGCTGCTGCTGCCTGACAGGGTGCAGCTTGAAGACACTTCTCTCCTTCCCCACTGGAACTTGTCTGAGCCACACAGCTCAAGCTGTCAGCTCTGGGCACTGTGGTTCACAGGCTTCTTTTAACATTCCCTCTTCCATTTCACATCCTCAAACTTCAGATTACAGACAAGAAAAGCAGTTGTTCCTGTGAAACCTCTGCTTCTGCATCTATCCTAGACAGACACTTTCTGCAATGCACTCAAGTATTCTGCCCACTCTTGCTCCAAAGAAACCAGGACTTATGACTCTTGTCATTACTATTAGTCCAACAAACTTATCAACAGCCTCATTTCTGACATCTTTCCACTTCTTCCAGCTTAAAAGACAAAAAAAAGGGCAATTTTCTGTGAACACTAGAAATTTGGAAGCATTTAAAAGCCTAGAAGACAGCCTTTACGACTGCTGGCAAGGTTGTGGGAAACACATCAGACACCTCTAAATCTCTGTCTCACTTTGTTTTCTCTTGGAATTTATTCACAAAATGAGCAGTCTTTTTACTGCACCTCCTGCCAATACCTGGCTACAGTCAAACACGTCTGCAATTTAGGGGCATAGGCTTAATTACATTGGTAAATTAAAGCATCCATTTTCCCTGGCTCTAGAGGAACAGAAAGCACACGGGCAATGGGCTGCTGGCTGACACATATTTGCTTTCCAAGCAGTATAACATTGACAGCTTTCCAAAACAACCACTCATGTCACACACAGTATCTGTAATATCCCCCTAAAGTGTGCAGTTTGTGGTGGGATAACAAGTAAAATGCCTCAGGCTTGTGCACTGGCACTTTCAAAACACACAGTCTAACACCTTCTCTGTGCCACGTGTGCTACCTCTGCATCTACAGCCTACGAGTATCCAGTGGCCCCAGTTGCAATGAATTCAAGGAATTTCTCAAAATAAGTCCCTCCTGGCACCAGGAGCAGCAGAAACCAAAGTAAATTACGCCAGGGAACCTTCAAAACAGTTGCTCTCAATTCACTCCCTCCAGAGTCCCTATGGCTGCACTGAATTCACTCAGAGACTTCTCTCAAAGGTTTATTTTTTTTGAAGCAAGGGCCCTGGTTTGTTCACTCATTCTTCAAATGGAAGCCAGCCCATACCTTTGATTATTCACACTGCCCTTCTACACATGCTTTTCAGTTCTGTATTTTCATCCAGAGGATGCAGAACTGCACTCAATATTCAAGGGTGTGGCACAGCAAGGACACCTGCAATAGCAACACTCGTTCCTAGTATCAACTAGCTTTTGGTCATAAGTATCAAGATGATATTTAGAAGTATTGAACATCAAATTGTTTCTTTTTAAGAGCAAGAAGCACCTTCAGGGCCCCCCATAATTTACAGAAAATCCAAACTGCCCATCTCCTCAGGGGACCAGTTCAAGTTTGTCCACGCTGAACATCAGACAATTTTTCTTGTGATCCCTCACTGCTTCCTCAGCTTTGTTTTTAACCTTAACAGCTCAGTATCATCATTTATTGGGTGTCAAATGAATATCCCACCACTTGCTTCTAAGATCCTAAAACTCCAGGAATTACCACATTCCGTAAGGACAGGCAGAGCCCGTCTTGGGCAATATGCTAAACTTAATTTAAAAACCCGCAAAAAGTAAAAATGCCAAGTGACAAAGTTGAATGGGTCATAAAATTCAGTGTTACTAAACACAAGATCACCCACTGAGGAGTGGAGACATTTCAGGGAGTACACCAAATTATCCAGACACCATGACATCCCCAAATCAGCCGTTAACAGGAAACCTCTTGAAGTCACAGTGGGCCACTTTCTACATCCTCAGTCAAATGAGCTGCCTGACAAATACAGTATCAAAAACCCCATGAGAAGAAGCAGCGAACAACCAGATTGAAGAACTAGGTGCCCCTTGCCTGCCAAAACCCTGTCTTTCAGCAAAGGTATTTTTCATACTGCACTTGGATTTGTATCAGAAATCAGACCGGGTATGTACATGCCACATTTCAAACACCCTGGCACAAGTTTCTGCTGTAAAGCCTCAAACAGCAGCTTACCACGGCCAAGCTTCCCCCAGCCAGAAACCCACAAGCATCCCAGTTCTGTTCTACAGGAAGAGTCTCCTCTTTCTTTACGCACAGTTTTTTTAAAGGAGTTAAAAAACCGGGAGCAGTTTTGGAAAGCAGACAGAAAACGGGAAAGGATTTTAAAAAGCCAGAGTCACAGATTTTGTTAACCCAGGTGATGTTACCCCTCTGCACATGACAAACAGCTCCTTGCCATCACGAGGACCCACCTAGGGAGAGCTGCTTGCACACTCACCTCGCCTGAGTAGCTGTATTTGCCCTTGAGGATCTGCCGGTACAGGCGGGTGCGGTTGTCATCCTCGAAGGGCATCGTCCCGCTGAGGAGGATGTACGAGATCACCCCCAGCGCCCACATGTCAACGGAGTTCGTGTAGGGCTTCCTGACCAGGATCTCGGGAGCGATGTACTCCGGGGTCCCGCACGTGGTTTTCATCAGGCAGTCATCTCCCTTCTTCCGAGCGCTGGCCAGCCCGAAGTCCGTGATCATGATTTTGGAGTCCGTGCCCGGGTGGTAGTACAGCAGGTTCTCCGGCTTCAGGTCCNAGCTCCATCACCATGTACACGCGGTCCTGGGTCTCGAACACCTCGATGAGCTGGATGATGTTGGTGTGCCGGACCCTGCGCAGCACGCTGAGCTCCGACTCGCACACCTCCCTGCCCTCCCGGTACTTGGTCTCGATCATCTTGATGGCGTAGGGCTGCTTGGTGGCCTTGTGCTCCACGCGCACGACGCGGCTGAAGCTGCCCCTCCCGATCAGCGCCTTGATGTCGTACTTGGCCGTCACTCTGGGGTCAAACTTGGCGCGGTACTTGGCCACTTTGTTCTTGCGGGGCTCGGGCTGGTGGGCGGGCAGGGGGTTCCCGGGGTAGGGGTTGGCCTGCTGGGGAGGTGAGGGGGAGCCAGCTTTGATGACGGCCCCACAGTCATCTCTGATGAAGTGCTTGTAGATGTCACCGTGGCCTGTGTAAGGTTCAACTTTTTTCACCAGGTCTAGCTGCACATCTTTGGGGGGCTCGGGAAGCACTTTGCTTGTCCCACAGCCCATCACTGACTGGTGTTAATTCCCTGTCAAGGCATGTTCCCAGGGTAGCAGCAGCAGCAACCACATCCAGGACAATTTCCACATTTGAAGCTTAGGAGAAGAATGAGAAGAAACGAATAAATTGGAATCAAGGTAGTAAAAGTTTAAATGGGAAAAAAAAAAAAAGTAGGCCACTCTACCACAAATTAAGAATCTGGGATCGAGCAAGCACAGTGTTCTGCTGCTCTCATCACAAGCAAGGGAAGACAGTGCCTACAAACACACAGTCATGGTCAGAGCCATGGATGTGTCCATGGGAATCACACAGTATCTCTTTTTATTAAGAATAGCTTGTTTCCTGCTCCCATCTGAGCACTGACTCAGTCACAGAGTGGTTGAGGTTAGAAGAGACTTCGGGAGGTCTTTCTGTCAAGCCACATTTGCTTAATAAAAATGAAATTAAGGAAAGAGTCAGGCATTTTCCTTAGTTTTGTTTCATCTGCTCAACTTCCTCAGTCAGCAGCCACTGCAAATGTCATAGTTTTGAAATTTATCACTGGAAGCTCTGCAATGTACCTCAGCAACTTGTTCACTTAAGAAATCTTCCTGAGATTTTCTTTATATTGACCTTGTACAGTGTCTTAAACCTCTCACTGCTTTGCTCCTGGGGATCAATGGAATGGCACAGGAAGGGAATACAGAGTCACAGGCACCCTGGTTTTAAGGTGCATTTTACCACTGAACTTGCTGAAGTCTGTGGGCTTTGATATCTTTCAACAATCTGACTCAGTTTTGCTTTATTTGACATCTTCAGGCAACAAGTGCCACTTCTGGCTTTCCATATGGAGCTGTGTGTAGTAAGTGGAATTTCTACCAACTGTTCCAGATTAGTTCATAGCACTGTGCTCCAACAAAACCAAATCAGCTGCACTTGGGCAAGTCTTCATGCCCTGAATAAAGCAATACCACTGGCCGGGAGATGGGGAAGCTGCCCGTGGCTCTGGCTGTTTTACATCTGCACTGTTTGGCTCAGAGCCCATCAGTGTGTTCCTGTGTCTTTGCAGGAGGCTACACAAGACCATCAGCCTTGAAATGTGATCTCAGGCCTTACCATCACCAGATGAATCTCCACTCAGGCACCACCTCTCCAACCAACCACTCAGCATGAACAGCAGAAAAGGAACCCCAGCTGGTCTTCCATCATGAGAATCAGGTGGAGAAATAAGAAATGCTTTAAAGGGACACCCAGAAGAAGTTTAGACTCTACATCCAACCTGGAAAGAAAACCAGGCTTTAGTTAGGATTCAGTTTGAACATCAAGCATCACCAAAGTAACTTCCCAGGGAAGCCCTCCTGGCAGCACCCCGAGGTCAACCACACCAGCCATGCACATACATGTAGAAGGGTGCAACAGAAAAGCAACAACAAGAACAGAAAAAGCCAAACAACTTCACAGGAAGCTGAGCTGACTTTCAGCAAGTGCTACCCTGGAAGTGGGGGTTCAGATTGAAGTACCATGACAAAATATAACGAGCTATGGGTAGTCCTGAATCACATCTCCCATGGACAGTTTGTCCCAGAATTACTGAGCCTTAAAGCATATTAAGTTAACAGAGAAATGAGGTGAGAGCATCCACAAAAAAGGGCTATTAAAAGAGTAATTCAACATGTAGAGAGGCACTTGTGGAAAATGTCCATCCCAAAAATAAAGCTAAAAAGAAGCATCAAATACTTGAATCTGACATTAACTGAGATCTGGCAGCAACTCCAGCATGTCAGTAGTTCCTCCTCGTACACATAAGGGCCCAGTGAAGCCCACAGAACCCCAGAGCTGCACACCAGAATCAGCCACCAAAAGTCACACCCCGTGTCAGCAGGTGGAAACACTCCTGTGTCCTGATCACCAAGAGTTTGGGAAAGGGAATTGGAGAAATGGGGCATTACGAGCTTGTTCCAAGCAGGAAATCACACACTCCTCAGGTGCCAAACTGTCTGAGAGAGGAGAACACACCTGCGTGGTGGGAAGGAATGAGGGGTTTGTGCTGCTCCCCTTGGACACCCAGCATGTCACTTCCTGCAGCCCAGCAGGGAAACACCTCAGCTCTTGCTGATTCAGAAGTGTCCTCCCTCTGAAAACACCAGGGCACGAATGGCTGAGTGTCCCCGTGGGTAAGGGGTGTCAGTCCCCTGCCTAAATCCCCCCAGGCCAGGCAGATCCTCCACCCCCAGGCAAACACATCGCAGCCTGGAGCTCGTTAATGCCGCTGTTCTGTGAGATGCCAGCATGGAAACCTGAAGGCGGCAGCTCTTAACTGTGCTCAACACAGCTCACACACAGCAACCTGCAGAGCACAGCACCCCCGAGAGCACCTCCCCTGCCGCCTGACACGCCAAACTCGCCCCTCACCCCCGACATAAACCTGGCACAGCCTGGCATTCCCAGCGGGAGCCTCCGGGGGGGTCTGGAGGGGAGACCCGGCGCTGGGGCTGCTGCAGCACCGCAGGCAGCTGTGCCAGCTGTGCCCGAGCCGGGAGGGGCGGAGCGGGCTCGGCCACACCAACTGGGATTTCCAAAACTTTTGACTGTTTCCGTAACTCATCCCGAGACTTCCAAAACTCCCACTGCTCCCATAACTCATCCCGACCCAGGCCGTTTCTCGCCCGTGCTGGAAAAGGTGCCGGGAGCCCGTCCCGCGGCGGACTCGGCTCCAGGCCCGGTCCCTGAGGGGACGCGGGCAGGGCTCGCCCCTCAGGCCTCCCGTCCCCGCGGCCCAGCGCCGCGGCTGAG
>VXBX01007083.1:123341-156152 GCA_013400415.1 Scytalopus superciliaris
AGCTCTCTTGGAGCCCCTTTAGGTACTGGAAGGTGCTCCAAGTTCTCCCCAGTCTTTTCTTCTCTTTTCCAGGAGGGAAGTGCAGTAGGAGACTTTTGCTGTGAAAAGGGGAATTAGTGTCCCCTTCCCACAGCCAGCAGTCCACCACCACCTCCTGGCTCTGCCAGGAAGCAGAGAACAATGTGTCCCACTGAAAGTGCATAGGAAAGCTTGAACAGAGACTTAGGAGAAAATCTGGGAAGAGCAAGGGCATCTTGGCCTCTCACCTCGGGCTCCAGCCTGGAGCTGGCTTGATATGCTCAAAGGTCACACAGTCTTCCCTCCATCACACAACAGAAGGTCTCCACCTTTTTTTTTTTTTCTCAAAAAGTTTTTTATTGAATTGTTCTTAATGTTATTTCAAAAAAACAAACAAACAAAAAAAACCAAAACCGAAAACAAAAAGCCAACTGAAAAAAAAACAAAACAAAACCCCAAACAACAAAAAGCTTCAAAATTTAGATAAAAAGAAAAACCTTGGTGTAAAACCAAAACTAAAGTCTGAAACATGGACATGCTCCGATGCACAACAGAACCGGTGGCCCCCCGGGGCTCTCACAGCTCGCTGGCTGCCCGAGCACCCCAACCCAGAGCCCCTCCTCGGGGCACTCCAGAGGCACCACCCCTGCCCAAACCTGCCTCACTGTGCCAGCTGGGCCAGACACTGAGGATCTGGAGTTAACAGCCTTCAGAGTAACTAACTAACTAACAGACTTTAACTAACCGCTCCTGCTCAGCTGGGCCTCATCCCCATAGGGAGGAGCAGTCTGAGCCCTTCACTAAGATGTGGGTACAGGTATCTGGTCAGTGAGGAGGACGTGCCCCCGGCACCCCCGTGCTCGGGGCTCAACACACACCTCCCTTCTCCTTTGCTGAGGGCAGCAGACTCCAAAAAGGGGTAAGAAATCCATCTGCTTCTGCTGCGTGTAACTTGGACAGCCAGCTGGGCCTTGGGGACGGATGGGCAGGTGAAAAAGAGATTTAACTCTCTCAAAAAGAGGCTATTTAGGAAAAAGAAGCCAAGTGAACGTTCAGTGACTATTTGGAACTATACACAGATGGCGTTTGCCTTAGAGACATCACATGTGTCAATAGATTTCCTGGCAAGAGCTCTTATCACAAAGCCATACGTCATTTGTAACTACTGATCTGTTGGGTGGGCTTTGGTGGAGCAGCCCACAAGGCAGCCAGGTCCTCCTAGGTCATGCTGGGGGTGACCAGGCCCTGGAGCATGATCATGAGGCGACGTGCAGACTTGCTCAGAGGGTTGTGGGGTTCCACCTGGAGGAACTGGAAGAGCTTCTGCCGCACCTGGTTCATGACTGACCCCATGTGGTCTCGGGTGATGGGGTCACTTTGGTCCAGGTGCATCACTGCATCCTCCAAGTAACTGAAGGAGAGAGAGCCAGGTTAGAACCAAACCCAACAAATGATCCCAATCCGATTCAGTTCATTTTAGCATTGAGGATGCACAATTCTGCTCCCCACCCACCCAAACTCTGCAGTATGTTCAATAGTCAGGAAATAAATGTTCCTGACTCACAGCAGAGTCCACCTATCCCTTCCTCAACATTTAAGGGCAGCCTACAGCTTCCAGCCAGCTCCACCTGCCACACAATCTAGCTGCTGGAACCAAAGCAGGAGCAAGAGCAAGAACTCCCCACAGTGCTGGAGGTGGCTCTCAGTAGATATTTTCTTTGATGCCTTTATAGCGTAAGCAGAATTAGTCACTCATTAGACAGTAAAACCCCCCAGCAGTGAGGCTCAGTTCATGTAGGGTTGTATTTAAGGTCTATCTAGGAAGAAGTGGGGGAAGAGCAACAAGGCACACTCTGAAGTTCAGACAAGCCATCAGCTTTCAAACCACAGCCTGAGTAAGGCAATGTGGTCACTGCAGAAGGTTTTCACTAACAGACCAGTTTAAACTTCGCAGCAGCAGCTTTAACCCCAAGTACCAGCTCACTTTTCAGTATTTCTAGCTTGTTTTATCCTTATTAACTTGAGTTAAAAACTCGATTTAAGTAGTTTTTCCATACAAGCCATGACAAAACCTATAGGAACCTTAAAAAGTTAAGTTTTTTAGGACAGATAACAGGGTTTTGACTCATTCACTAAAAATGTTCACGGCAAGTATCAGCACAGTCACTATTTTGTCACACAAGCTTTGCTTGGAACATCTACAGACATTATTCGAGTAGCTCCTGCTGCCACCTCCCACTGAGCCTTTCTGGGAGTCACGACAAGAAACTGCTGACACGAAGTCCAGTGACAGGTTAAGAATTGAGGACAGAGTAAAGTTGCTCTGGGTATTATACTATCTAGGGAACATGGCACTATCCCTACCTTTGCCTCCACAGAGGAATTGTTCCTTGGGGAAAGGGGATTGCTGCACAGACTGCAAATATTTACAGGCTACGATCCCAGAGGCACCAGCACCTACAGCTGGGTACTCCTTCCACTGCTCCCTCTGGGCAGCAAAGCTTTCCGTGGCAATGCTGACGTATTTTTCCAAGTTACTGGTTGTAAACATGCCAGTAACAGGCTACAGAAACTCCAACTTTTGTCAAAGCACCACCTTCCACTTCCAGGCAGTGAATTTAAAGCCAGTGCCAGGAATAGGACCCAATGTTCTGATCATACTCACTTCAACTTCAGTTCTGTACGAGTGCCCAAATCCGAGGAGAGCTGCTGGATGAGGGAGAGCAGCACAGGCTGGGACAGTGGGCACGGATGCTGCCCAAATACTTGCTGAGTATCCACAGTCTCACAGACATAGAGAACCAGGTTGAGATCAGCTGCTGTTAGAGCCTGCAAGGAAGACACAGCTGGCAACCCAGAGGAACCACAGGCAGGTGAGAGACATGGGACAGAGTGTGGCCCTCTGCCCTGGGGCACTCAATGGCTCAAGAGCATCCTCTGGGAGCAAACTCTGCACCTCTGCTAGACATGCCAGCAGGACTGTGTTTAGGCTCTTAATCTATGCTCTGAGAGCACCTGTGTCTGTTCCAAGCTGAACAGAGAACAACCAGAGGGGACCAGGTTACTGTCAGCAGCATGGAGCAGGGCCATGCTTGCAGCCCCCACCAGCTCAGTGGCATAGCAGTGCTATCATTCACAGGGCAGTTTGTCTGCAGCAGCTCAAAGAGATCTGCCTATATATTCAAAGGCAAAGGCAAGGTCAGGCCCCAGCTGGTAGATCTGCCTGGAGAGGCTTATAAAGCTGTTGCTGTTCAGGGGTGCACCACGTGCCACTGCCAGTGGCAAAACACGCTGGTTTACTGGAGAGCTGACACTGTCCTGACAGGGCACAGGCACAGAGATGAAGGAACTTAATTGCTACCAAATCATGGAACCTGCATGGCTCTGGCTCCACCTGCATGAGAGCAACTGACCTCTCAAGCTGTCCACTGTCACAGGTCTTTTCAGTCATATCCTGTGTGAGCTGTAGTGGAATCATATCCCCACCCCAAGGAACCCCTTTTCCTCCCCATTCCCCAACAAGCAGCGATTCATTGCCAGAAAAAAATCTAGGTACCTGCTGGAAAGCCTGGTTGAGGTGTCCCTGCTGGAGCAGCTGAAGGATGTGAGTCTGCTGGGACTGGAAATCCAAGTGAGTAGAGGGGATTGGTGTCCCGGCTGCCGAGCGCATCGCCTGGACGATGCTCGAGGTGACAGCTGCCTGCTGCTCCTTCATAGCCAGGCTCACTTCTCCTTTAATGACTCTCTGCACCTGGGCCAGAATAGACTCCTGCAAGCTAAAATAAAACCAGAACAAAACAGAACCCATGGGTATCTTGGAGAATGAAGAGCTGAGGGATAACACTGCACAAAGCTGGAACCAGCAAGAAAGCAAAAGGCTGATTTGCATTTCGTAGTGTGGCTCCCAAAGGGTTCATACAAATAACTCTGAGGCACAGGCATCAGAACTCTGTGGCCAACACCACAATGTCCCAGGGTGCACATGGAAGATGCTGGGATTCTGTGCAGGAAAGTGATGTTTCAGGTAACTAAGTCTCTCATTATACAGTGTTTTAAATCTTTAATGTTTCTGGCTTACAAGCAAGGTGATTGAGCTGTGGGGTCATTCCCCAAATGCGCCCAGGTTCCTACATCAGATCCATCAGATGCAGTTGCCAACATGCAGATGACATCTTTAGAATGAAAACACACACTGTGTCTGTGACTCCTCCACAGAAGAGCAGTTCACAGTGCAGGCTCTGCTGCTGTGTGTGACACCTTTCCCCCCCACGGGCTGGATTCTCTTCTCTTACAAAGGGCACAAAGCATCAAATCTGCTCTACTGTTGGCAGAATAGCAGTACTTCCCTGGGCGCAAGCACAGCCCAGGCAACAAGACCAGGATTTAGTCTGGTGGCCTTCCTAGCAACTCTGGCCTGCATCAAAGACCCCAGTGTGCTCTGACATACATTCTAGTGGCATAAAATAGGGACATTTTGCCCTGCAGGTGACCACCAGCCAATCTTAGTGCCTGGCAACCGGCCACCAGCCTCACGGCATGAAGGTGCTGAAGGCACTGCTGGGATCACATCCTAAAACCAGGAGGGCCCAGGGTGAATTGCTGCAAAGCTGCTGGGAGGAGAGAGAGTAACCTGTAGAAACCATGTGCCTGAGACACAGAGTAAAGAAAAGCCTTCAAAAGACTTTTCTGAAGTGATCTTCAGCAAGTGTTCCGATTTGAGTGTGCTTAGGGGCTGCCTTAGATCCTTCTGTCCTCCACTGTGCACATGGCACCTTGGGAAAAGCATGCTCTGATCTCCCAGCTATACAGCTTGTTGTCAGAAACCTTCAGTGAGCAACAGTTCCACCAGCCCATGTGCTTTACCATACCGTGCAGGGCCAACAAGCAGCCCTACAGTACTCGTAGCAAAGAGTTTCCACAGCCAAGCAGGGACAGGTGCTTGTGACACATGCATGTACCTCTCACTGATATTTCTTTCCACAAGCCCAGCTGCCAACTTACTTGCCCACAATAATGTGCAGCTGATGCTGCACCTCAGTGTGGACACTGGCTGCCACAGTGGATGCCAGCTGCTCCGTGGTGCTCTGGAAGGTGCTGATGAGCTGTCGAAGCTGATTCAGCAGCGGGTCCCGCACCTCCTGCTCTCGTACCTTCTTGTTCTTCAAGTGAGTCTCAAGCTGCTGGATATCTGCAACAAGCAGAGGGGGAGATGTGTGGGACAGCTGTACCTGTGGAGATGGTCAGGGCAGAAATCCAGCACGTTCTCCAGCACAAACAATTAACGTGTACAAGTGCAGGAGAGGGTAGAATGCACAAGCCTTGTTTTGGGCTGTGTTACACTAACCTAGAAACCCTGCTTCCAGCCCCCTCATCCCATAGGATCACACAACACAGCAACAAAGCCATGAGTTCTCTTACAACAGACATTTACAGGTGTTCTTTGTTCAGGGGAGATGAAGGTGGGAGTGAGGGTGTTTTATTTCATACACAGTGTGAATTGTGATCTGTGTTACTTCAATGGTAATGAAGAAAGAGGGGGAACATTTCTGAAAAAAAAGGAAATAATGTCTGCAGAGACTAAAATGCTCTATCTGAAGGTATTTTATGAACTGGTCTGATCAAAAGGGAGAAGAACATAAGCTCTAGTACTTGTGGGAGACTTGTGAGGAAGAGTGCAGGTGCAATATAAACAGCAGCTGGAGACACTCTGCAGATCTAAGGCCAACAGAAGGCACTGGCCACACTCAGGTCCCCTCAGAACCCAGCTCTGCAGAGTAATACCTGCCCAGCCTCCCAGAAGGCCAAGGACCTGGATCCCATGCCTGAGAACAGGAAAGATCTTCTCCAGTGCATCAGTGTATCCTTACTTAAGGGTATACTCTTCTTTTTTCCAGCCTGAATGTGTCTACAGTGTTTAGCCACTATTTAACCTCTGGTCATCCCTGTTCCCATCTCTAAATCTTCTCTAATCCATTATCCCTCTGAAATGAGGGCCTAGCTGCAGGACTGCTACCCTCTCCCTTCATCATCTTCCTGACACCAGGATGGGGTCACCCTACAGCTGGGCTTTACTATTCAATAGATGAAGCCACAGACTCACAGAACGTGACCAAATGTTTCTCTACACGGGCTACAAAGACCAGAGGTGACTCTGTTCTAACAGCGCCACCCACAAAAACCTTCTCACTTTTCTTTCTGCTTCCCAAGCGTGAAACAGAACACACGGATGGGCTAAGAGGTTAAAAAGTCACCAGTGAAACTCTGAAAGGCAAAGGCCTAAGGCCAGTGTGTTGTCAGCGAAGAGACTGTGCACTTTCTGAGGAAGAAAACCCACTCACATTCCTGTGTGCCCTGCTTGAAGGTGTCATTGATTTGCTGGAACATGGACTGGCAGCTCTTCTCGAAGGCGGGCAGCACGATGCTCTGGAACGCGTCCCTGTACGCCGACTGCATCGGGCCCTGCAGCGTATCGGCCGTCGCCCTCACAACAGTATCTGTAAGGTTCTTAAAAGCACACACAGAAGGTTCCAGAAGATTAACAACAGCCTGCTGCAGACTAAGAATGTGAACACTGCAGGTCCCCGCAGCACACCCACACCGGACAAGGACAGCCCAGTTTCAGAAGTGTGTGTTCCCCCAGCTCTTCCCGTTGACCAGGCTGCAGAACATCTGCCTGCTGAAGGGGTGCCCAAGAACATCACCATTTCCCTGCAGTTCTGCTACAGAGCAAGGAAAGATGGCACATTCAGGCACAACTCCTTTCCCCTTTCCCTCCTTCCCTCCCACAAACCACCGCTCTGTGCCAAGGTAAGTTAGCAGCTTGTGCTCCCTAAATAACACAGAAATGGAGAACAGAGTGGAGCCAGTCAAACTTTCACCACTTGGCAGGCTGAGTCGGCCCTAAAAGCCACTGCTGTGGTGAGAATCTCTCCTCTAGTAGAAAATGAGCAACTTGGTAAAAGAAAAAAAATGTGTTAACAAGGAAAAGCAAGGAGGAGAGCATACAGTGAGCTTGTTCTCCTAATGAGACCAGGACAGAGATTTGACCACTGGGAGCTAAACTGGCACTACCCAGAGACAGAGGTGAGGGAAAAAGGTATAAGAAATTGCTACCCAGGCAGGTGACAACCCAGTGTCCCCAGAAAAAGCTTTTCTGGTTCTCCTTACCTTTGATTTCACTAGCTTGGTGATATTCTCCTTCAGTGTCCCCTCAACAGCAGTGAGCTTGGCAGCAATAGTGTTATTTAGCTGGCTAACAGTAGGGTCCATGCTCTTGGAAATGCCTATGCACAACACAAACATGATAAAGTTGTAGTTTTAAGCCTAAAGTCACACTTCCAAACCCAAAAAACGAAAATGCAATCAAACCATTCTTGGATACAACACATGAGGGACAAGGGTCACAAACTCTGGTTGGACATTAGGAGAAACTTTTTGCTACAAAGGTGGTACAACTCTGGAAGTCAACAGAGAGGCTGTGGAACCTCCAGCCTTGAAGATTTTCAAGACGTAGCATGACAAAGTCACAGCTGACCTGATCTGAAATAGCAGGTAGCCCTGCTTCAGGCAGTTACTGGCTGAAGGCTTTCCCACCAGCATTTTTCGGAACATTTCTTTACATGGATGGTGCCAGTGCATCAAAGAAGAGCAAAGACAGGTTGAAATTTGCTCCAGCCAAGTCTCAGCATTTCCGAACTCATTAGCCTGTGTCACCTTCCTCCACTGAATGGACTCTCAAGGCTTTATGGAGTTATAATGCAAGGCCAGGCCACACTCTCTGGAAAGGCATTCCCCTCTGGGAACCTCATACTCCTTCTAAACCACAGCTCCTCTTCTCAGATTACAGTGGTGCCCACAACAGCCTGATGTGCAGTGACTCTTCATGCAACCCCTACTTCATACAGTACCGACTCTTAGGCAGAGCGCTCTCGATCCCTATGGAGCTAACTAGGGATCCCCCTCCCAAACCCAGGCAGCAACACTCACACTGGGGCACACTCTTCTTCATCTCCTCACGAATGGTCCTCTCCAGCCGGTTGCACACAGCTGTGGACAGGGACTGAGAGAGCTGCTGAGACAGATGCTCCTGGAGCTGCCCGTTGCGCTGCTGCCCTTCCGTCAGCACTCGGTCTAGTCTTCTCTCTAATGGGAACACATGTTAAGGAGCACAAACAGTACATTTCCTCTCTACTCACAACACTCCTATCCACACAGATGGGCAGCAGCCTCACCTCAGTGAGAGCAAATTCACAGCGCTGATGAAAAGGGGGTTGAACAACGTTACTGCTGTGTTCCTGTAAACAGGGTGCTCTTAAACAAATGATCAGGGTGAGAGAAGAGCTCTGGAAGATGTGGTAGAAAATCCAAACAGCTAAAGGAAGCTCAACTAGTGCTCCCTACATACTGTGGGTTAATTTAGCTGCCCCATAGACAGCTCAACTCCAGACAGCTGCTCACTCACTCCTCTGCAGCAGGACAGGGGAGGGTAAAAGTGAGAAAGCTCACAGGTTGAGATAAAGAGTTTAAGAAGTAAAGCAAGAGCTGCACATACCAGCCAAGGAAAATAAGGTGTGAGCAGGTGTTCAGCCATTCCCAAGAAAGCAGGGCTCCCTCATGCCTAAGAGTGACTGGGGAAGACAAACACCATGTCACTCTCTCCCTCCTTTCCTCCTGCCTCTACTGCTGAGCACATCATCATACAGTGTGGGACATCCCTTTGGTCAGTGGGGGTCAGCTGCCCAGGCTGTGTCTTCTCCCAACTTTTGCCCACCCTGAGCCTCTCCCTGATGGAGCAGCATGAGACACAGAGAAAGCTTTGACAGGGTTTAGCAACAGCAAAAATATCAATGTGTTATCAATGTTGTTTTGGTCACAAATCCAAAACACAACACGTATGAGCTGCTGTGAAGAAAACTAACTCCATCTGAGCCAAAACTAGGATATTACAGAAATGAACAAGTCCAATATCCATAAAAAGCATATTGATAAAAATGTTTCTACAGGATGGAATTAGTGGACATAAGGGATATAGTGCACAGGAGCAGACACAGGCTTCAGGCTACTCAAAGCTCATGAAGCAACCAAGCTCTCTGAAGGAGCCAGCACACAAACACATCTTAAACAAACAAACAAACACCAAACCCCAACAAACCAAAAAATGAAAGGCAATTCAGCTGCTGACAAAATTCAGTGCAGACACAAAGCTGTGAAGAAAGGGATAAATTATTCTAGTTATTACAGTATAGTTCTAGATAGTGAGATCCAGTAGAAAACTATCTAAACTATGAATATCAGCCTGATGGTCAAAAAAGGAAAATCCAGGACTAATTAAGAGAGAAAACTATGTTCATAGAAGTTAAGAAGGTAAGACATGACACAGGCTAGAGCTGCTCAGTTTGGGGAACATTCAGTGCACAGGAAACAGACTACTTACAATACAATAAAAATAATTGGATACCAGGGCTGAAGGCAGCAAAATACTTTCCAGAAACACATAAGGGACCTGTAGACCATCAGATGTATAAATTCTTACAGACAAGGTAATTCTATATCCAGCTATGCAGTATGGCAGTCAGATGCTATTTGTGGTACAAGTACAGACTTGCCTTAAGGAGGAAAGGAAGGAAAGGATCATTCCATAATTACTCTTGTGCAACTGGCTACTGCCTGAGGTTGGATAATGTACCAGGTGCAGCTCTGGTCCATACCAGCACAGCAGCACTTATGACTTAATGGGTAACTAAGATTCAGTGCAGTGGAGAGTGTCAGTTCTTCTCTGTCGTATTTCTGAGTTTCTTGCTCTTAGAAAGGGACTGAGATGAACTGAAATAGTTATACTGCAGCCAGGCAATTGTACTGCACCCATGGCCCCACACTCCCAAGATCCCTGAACTTCCTTTGCCTTCCTCATGCCACTAGTCTGCCTTGCAGCCTTCCACTCAACTGCCACACAACATCTGCAAACAAGGATACGCTCCTGCTCCTGCTGGGAGTCAACCACCCTCTCCATGTGGCCCATGAGGGAGCTCTGAACGGCATCAAGGTGGTCCGTGAGTCTCTGCAGCAGCTCCATCTGGTTCTGCCGCAGGTCGGAGAGCTCCCGCTGTTGGCTCCTCAGTATGCACATCAGCTCATCCTGGAACTCTGGTGTCACCTACACGTGGAGAGGACAAGTATTAATTTCTAACAGGATCAGAGATCAGCCCAGCTTTTTGTTCAGTATTGAGTCAACCCCTGTTCCTGGAATTGGGGCGTAACACACAACGCAGGAATCAGGGCCAACCTCTTTCTAAGAACTTTTGTCCCAAGGCATGAACTGATAAAGCAAGGTTCCTGCATGGGATTAGTAAATGGTTACTCAGACTATCAGCTGTTTAGATTCAAGACTCCCTTCAAAACATCTAAAAGAAGACAGAAGAAAACAGATTTTACTCACTTCTGGCCAGGTACTGATAGAGTGTTCAGGCCTCCAAAGGTAAATAATGACCTCCATCACTTATGAAAGAGTTGTGCAATCAGGACAGTAAGGAGGTTTCTTAGAGCACTTTTTCAGCTCTTTCACTTACTTATGAATAACCAAACAACTGGAGAATTATAGATCTATATTTTTTTGTCTCTTCACATGCTCAGAGTAGCTCAAGGAGGCACACAAAACAAGGGCAGTTACACATACAGGCCAGTCCCACTACAACCCTCTCTTTGGCGTGAATAGCTTGCCTTGCTGCCAGTGCAGGCACAGGCAAAGGTGAGAGGGAAATCAACAGTCTGAAGAGCACAGACCAGCCCCTTCTCTGCTGTGTGTCAGCACAGAGCAATGCCAAGCCCAAGTGCAGCCCCATCTTGACCTGCTCGGGCATGACCCACGGTACTTCAAGGAACTGGGATGAACTTTCTCTAAGGTCTTTAGTAAGACAGTAAATAGAGCTGAGGCATCACACAGAGCAGCTCTGACTCACCTGGTTGTTAGAAGATCTTGGTGACTGGTTCACATCCCTGAAAAGAAAAAGAGAAATAGTAACCCAATTATGTCAATTAACTTCAATTATTATCCAAGTCTTCTGCCAAAACAGATTGGTTGCTTTAGATTTTAGTCTTTTACAATCCAGCTCATACTTCTGTTTTGCCTAGTGTAACAGGGAGAATGAGGGGAAGGTGATGAAATCCCAGTCTTTACAGCACTGTGACTCCATCATTTGCACTATTCATAGGCCCTGGAGTTCCTTACAGACTGATCCATTTGCAGGGAGAAGACTTCAACCAAGTGTTAATGAGGACTGTTACAAAGAACAATACACACTGCTTTTTCAGTTTTGTCAAAATTCGAAGCTAGGGAAGACATTTTCAAATAGCTTTTGAAGGTCTGGTATTTTACCAAAGAAAAAAGAAGTATACATTTTTTAAAACTTAGAATTAACTAGCTTCAAATCATCTAGAGTGATGCCTGTTCTCAAAGTGAAGAATGTACTGATGCACTTCAGCTTATACAGCAGACTAATGAAAAACACTGAACTGATCCACTTATATTGCATGTCTCCATTAAATTCAGACCTACGAAGGAAAGTAAACATTTGTGGTTCCCAGGCAGCACCCACTCAGCAAACTGTATAAGGACTGAGATAAAATGGAAGGAATTTGAGAAGCCAAGGACTTCTGGGTGTCATTGTGCAGAACCACAGCCAGAAATTTAACGCCATAGTCCATCTTTGTTGTGATCTGCACAGCTAGAGATCCCAATTATGGCACTATGGGAACATAAGAAAAGGAGAGAGCCCTGTGCAGGAGCTGTGCTGCTGTTCTCACACTGATTCAGACAGATTGGTCTAACATGCCATGGGCAGATCCTTCCAGCCATCAATTTTCACTTACAGGTCATTGACATGGGCATGTTTAGAAACACACAAAAGCATCAAGCAGGTAACAAACGATAGATATTGTTGAACAAGGGCACTGTGCCAGTGTTAAGAAGCCAATTAGAAATGGAGGCCACTGTGATATTCCCAGCATCACAGTTCCAATGAAGCTTTCATTGAAATGAGCAAAAGGACCCAGTGTCCCACAACTTCCAATTTACTTCCCACACATTCTTCTGAAGCCCAGGCTGTATTTTGGATTTTAAGTCCCAGTGGAACCATAGTGCAGAACCTATGCCCATGTCCCTGAGTGGCAATCAGTGGCAGTCAGTGTCTGAATAACCAGCAACACTTTTTGTGCAGTTACTGCCCTTTGCCCAACAGGGAGAGGGCTGTGAGCAGTTTCTTCTGCCCAGCCTGAGACCCTAAAGGCTACAACAGGCTGTGGCCCTGCACAGCTGGTCCCACAGCCACCTGTATATTCTGGCAAGCCCAGCGTACCCGTCATCTTTCTTGCCCTTCCGCTTTAGCTTTGGGGAAGCCCGGGGGGAAGCCTTGACTTTCCAGTCCTTCACAGGCAGCCTCTGCGCAGATGCTTTGGCACCAAATCCACCTGATGTAGAAGCCAAGCTTGCAACTTCATCATCATGGTCACTATGAAGGAACAGCAGGGAGAGGACATCACTTGCAGTACCAGACAGCACCTGTCTTTGCTAAGAGAGGGGATGCACACTCGGCTCTTCATCCACACACAGCCAGAGTCACACAAGCTAAGGACACCCCCACCCTGATCTTTAACAGACACACCTCTACAGCACAGGCTGCTCTGCTTTGGTCCAGGTCTGCTCAGGCTGAGCTTGAGTGCTGTGTATAGCAAGACTTGATGGGTTCCTGCATTAGGGACAGCCGTGGCTCAGGCAGCGTGGTGGAACAATGACTGTCCTTGCTGCACAGACACACACACACGTTCATGATCCCTAGGATGGCCTAGCAGGGAACCCAAGCATAGCACATCCTTACAGTTTACAGAGAGCAAGCACTGAATGTAGAAAGCATTACAGGAACAGAGGAGAACCAGGTGAGCCTTAGAAGTCTGTGGACCTAAGTACCTTGGAGGCTTTAATATGCTAACCAGCTCTCCAATACAGGTTGCACATTTCAGTCTGAATTTAAGTGTGGGTTATGAATGAACTCTCAGCTGTCAAACAGGGCTGAGCTTGTCAGGCACACCGAATATGCCCACAGAGCTTCAGGAGGGCTCATGAAGGAGGAAAGGTGACAAAAGCAAGAAACTAACTCTTGAGGCACCCTCACTATGTTATCTAAGGCACAGGGTTTTGAAACTGATCCCTTAATAGGTTTTTACTCATAATTAAATCAAGCTTGGTCCATGCTCTTAGAATTAGCAAAATCAAACCCTTCCCTGCAGAGAGTAAAGTGGAGAGTGCACAGAGGCCCATCCAGAGATCAGCTGCAGTCAGCAGAATGTTACACACATGTTAAGCAGCTGCACACACATGTTAAGTCAGGAGACAAAGCAGAGACATTCACCCCACATGTGAAGGCTTGCTGGGGACAGAAGTACAAATGCAGCCTGAACTGAGTCCATGAGGGGTAGGAGAGGGGGCTGAGCACTCTGGTACCTTTGTTCTGCACTGGCATCCTGGCTGTCGTGCTGCAGCAGGTGATAGCTGTGTCGATGGTAGGAAGAGCCCTTGTGCTTTTCTTCAACCTCATCCCTTGGGCTAGATGGGGAAAAGAAAGGAAAATTCCATCATGACAGTCTCTTTCAGCTTGGATATTTGCTCCCTCCACATCTCGTGAGAGATTCTGAGAGAAAGTCTAACAAAAACCAACAGCACACTGATCTCATGGATCCAGAAAGAAGCAGATGCTATTTAGAGGCACTAAACACTTGAACTCCTCCATCTGCTTTTCTGGTGCCCTTAAGAAGGGAGAAGCAGCTCAGCTGTGATTTCAGCACTAACCAAGAACAATCTCCCAACAAACATGCATTCAAGACAGGTAAGTCACTACTCAAACCTGGCAGCAGAGTGTAATTCTGTGAATGGCATGACCTTGGGTTTGTTTTTCCTCAAGTAATACTGATCACTGGAGCAAAAATTGTAAGTGCTTCTCAGTTCTTTCAAGAGTCTAACAAAATGCATGAATTTGATAGGTCAGCTCTAGCAGATAGAACAGAATTGTAACAGTGGATCCAGTCTGAGTTTTATTTTTGAAAGGAAACTGCTTATGCTTCTGGGTTCTAAGATAGGTCTGCCTGAACCCAGCTTGCAGGATGATCTTTAAACAGAAGTGAGCACTTGTGAAGTCTCAGAGTCAGAGACAGCTGATCTGATATTCTGCTATGAGAAATCCTGAAGAATGAAGACAGAGTGGGATTGAGGGGAGTTGCAAACTCCTATAAAAATATTTTCTCAGGTTCATATCATGAGTAAAAGCAAAAACATTGTGTAGAGACACAGCCTTGATGTCCTCCCAGAGCCATCAGAGGTGGGACTGCTTTCTGAAGCAGCATCCTCAGGTGTGAAGGCACAAGGTGAGGCCTTTCTCTTGCAGTTCTGGTCAGGGAACAGTCCAGGATACCCGAGGGACAACACTGACCTCTCAGCCTGCTAGTCCTGCTGAAAAGGAAGGTATTTGCAGGCTCTCATGGTGCATGTAGCCCTGGCCTAGACACCCCAGAGATGTTAGATGCTGTTCCTACCCCACTACAAGACAGGGACACTAATTGATGAATCCCAGAACTGCTCCAGCATAACAGCTTGCCCCTGGAAAGCAGGCTAAGTGATGTTGTACCATTCTGCATTCTTGCTCCATGGAGACACTGCCATTTATTTTCTGACTGCTAAAGTACTTTATTTATAACACTAACTTCACAGAGCCAATCCTAGAAGAGAGATACACAATTAACCTAAAACCAAACCTGTCAGTCATGTGTCAATTGATTCAACAAAAGGCTGCAGGAATGCATCACCTGGGGCAGAATTTAGCTTGTACTGGTTCAATTTCCAGAGTAGGAAAAAAAAAATTCTATCTCAAGTCTCCAGGCAAACATGAAGGCCAATAAAGTAGACTTTCCACTTTCCACCTTTTTAACAAAGATCACTTATGCTGCAAAGGGTATCAGTGAACAAAAATGGTTAGAGCTGACCTAGGAAGTTCAGGGCACAGCATACAGATGAAGCACACAGGAAGGCTGACTCACCAGATCCTTTAAGGGAAAGAGGGATGAAGAACTGCTCTTGATTAATCACAACTTAAGAGTTTTTCACCAAGCTGGCAATTTGGCAAGTGCAAAGAAATTGCCCTTGGCCAGACAAACCCAAGTGATTACCTGTCTGCCATGCTATTCCTGGTTTCTCTGGTTATGTCAGGAGCTGCTGGCCACGGCTGACTCACAACACTGTCAGAAGATGCGTTTTCCTGAGTTAAAGCAGTCTCCAGTAATGATGGAGCATTCAGTCTGTCCACCTCCACTGGAGGCATGTCCAAAGAGTGGTGGCTGTGCTCGGAATTGTGCCTGTTCCTGGGAGACAGCAAATGCAAGGCTGAGGCAGCAGAGGCCATGCTGTCTGCGTGGTGACTGGGCTCCAGCACCTCTGCGGGCAGCCCGGCCGGGGCGGCCGCGAAGCTGCGCTGCAAGGTCTCGGAGGCAATCTCTGGGATATCCTGGGACATGGCCGTGGAAGCAGAGGAAATGACGTCTGGTGAGCGCTCACGGGTGGGAGAAGCCTGGGGCACCACCAAGGGCTCCACCTCCTGCAGTTCCAGTGCTAGAGAGGAGTTTCCTGGAGTGACCTGAAGACAAAAGTCAAATAAGAGCCTTCAGAGTAATGCAGGGTCGCCTCACAGACCCCTAGTACCTTACAGCAACCACCTCTGGAAACAGTTTGCTGTATCCTATCCTCAAATAGGCTCCTACTTGTTCATTAGATGGAAAAGGGGCCTCAAGACTTGTAATGGACTGTCAGCTGGGCTAACAACACACTTAAGCCACTGCTAGTTTGAACCCACTTTCAAAAGAAAATGTAACACCAGTTGTACCTCCCTGCTCTGCTCCAGAATCTCTTCTTTGTGACATAAAACATTAGTTTTAACATTGAACAACTCCTGGACTGAAAACTTATTTCAATGTCAAGCTTTGCTAATGATCCATCTTATACAACACCTGGAAATTAAAATTTGGGGATAGGAAATAGCTATTTCAGACTCATCAGACCAACAAGCAGGAATAAACCCTTCCAGGTGGCAATGTCCCCTAACACAAAGGCTGACACACCCAGCCACTGTGACAGTGACAGTACAAGCCAGAGCTGTCTGTAGTTGTCAGAGACATGCTGTTCTTACACAAGGACAAGTTCTGTCAATGTGGGTAAGTAAACTGGTCTGCAGGTCTGTGCCAGCAGCTGTGTTTTCCACAGGGCAGACACTATCCCTGTTAATATCCAAATAAATGTAATTTCATGGAATTCTAGAAAGGTTTAGGTTGGAAGGGACCTTAAAGATGTTGTTTCAATCCCACTGCCATAACCAGGGACACCGTCCACTAGACCAGGTTGCCAAAATCCCCATCCAACCTGGCCTTGAACACTTTCAGGGATGGGGCATCCACAGTTTCTCTGGTAAGTCTGTTCCAGTGCCTCAGCACCCTCTGAATAAAGAATTTACTCCTAACACCAAATGTAAATCTACCCTCTTCTAGTTTAAAACCACTGCCTCTTGTCCTTTCACTATCTGCCCATGTAAAAAAAAACCTCTTCATCTCTTTTATAAGCCCCTTTAAACACTGAAAGGCTGCAATGAGGTCTCCCTGGACCCTTCTCTTCTCCAGGCTGAGCAATTTCAGCTTGTTTAAGCACACAGAGGGAGATCCCTTGACCCACGGGAAGGAACAGAGCAGCATTTGGAGCCTTACTGGAACGGGTGCCTTTGGTGTTAGCTTGTCAGGAAGGCCTGGGATAAGAACTGAGTGACTCCTAGGACTCGTCTGGAGACTGCTGCTACTGCTACTCAGTGTGAGGCTGGTGTCCAGCTGCATCTTGGGGCTCACAGTCAAGTCTTCTGATGGTCTGCAGAAACAGAGACACCAACAGATGAAGGAGGCCAAACAAATGATACAGATCTGAATCAAATACCCGAGGTGAGGAGATGAGACACATGGGTTAATGGAGGAGCCCTTGCTCTTTCCACCACGGTCAGCTACTCCCTGTCAATGAGCACCTGCATCTCTTAGTCCCTATAGAGCCCAAAGAGATACCAGGTGGAAACAACAGTGGGGGAAAAAAAAAGGGGGCATTGCAGTCTCTTAGAATTTGAGGGGTCAGTGAGAAAAGGGACCAGTTGTATCTTCAGTGGACACAGTACAGAGTTTAGGGAGAAAAAATACACTACAGGATAGGTCTGCCTCCTTTTCCCAGCCCTCAGAAGGGAATTTTTGCCTGTTCTGCAGACCAACCTACCGTGACACTGGTAAGATTTTCCTACCAGTCCCAGTTCTCTCCCTCTCCTTGGTGCCTGCAGTGTTCTCTTACCTGTAAACAATGACAGCCCTTTGGGAGAAGCATGCAAAGCAACAAAACTGAGATGCAATAACAGAATCCCTATGAGGCACACATGAAACACTCTTGTTGGCCCCTGGGATGACAACAGGCATGCTCCAAGCTGCATTAGGGATGCAAACAGCTGCCCATATAGGGACGTTGGGACTCAGGCCAGTTTCTAAGTCTGGTTACAATCTCCTCCCCTACAAGACGTGCTACAGCTCTGTGGCACCCTGAAGGCTTGTGTTGGTTCAGCTGCAGATGTATTATTTAATACATGTGCTAATTACCTGGGGATAGAGGCATCCGTGACAGAAGTGCTACTCATGGCTGTGACTGCAGTCAGGGAACTGACACTGCTGCCTGGAGAGACAGCAATCTGTAAGGAAATACACAGCAGTCAGGAGAGGACAGAGCCCAACAGCACAATTTAACCCGAGAATGCTGGCTCCAGAAAAGCTCCTAAAGAATCTCTGGTGAAGAAGGAATAGAAAATAAAAAAAAATAGGTTGACTTGTACTGCTAAGGTGCTCAGGTGCTGGTTAAAGGCAAGTCCCAAAACATCCTCATCAATGAACCACGGCTGCTTTTCTTGAAGAAGCACTGTCCCCAGACCAAGTGACATTCTGGTGTCACCTCATCAGGGAGGCAGAGAGCTAATGGCAGAGAGTTGGGGCTACTTCAGCTGAGGTCTCACAAGTCTGAACAGCCCCCATTTGAACAGCCCAGGTTTGCATGGCTCCAAAGGTGATCATTTCAGATGTGCATTCCAACAGGATCCCATCAGACAGGATGGGGCAAAGGTGGCATATTTTCTTCTGTTACAGTTATAACCATAACTGTATAAAGCAGTAAGAGCAGCCTCCCAGCTCAGATACATTTACTTAGCAAACTCATAATTCTACACAGCACAGCACTTTTGCAGCTAAACACAGCACTTACAACACAAGCTTAGGCCAGCTTAGCATTTCAGACATGCCAACATGTTCCTACTCAGTCTGGTTACATGCAGAGTTTCCTGTGTGCTCTGCATTCAGCAGGCATAGACTATCACAGTCATTATGGCCTAGAAAGGGTGCCCAAAAGTACCAAAATCCAACCCCACCCCTTGCACCACCACACCAGTGCTTATCTCTGGTTACCTGCTGAAGAGAAGTACTTGGTGTCATGAATGCATCTGGAGTCATCAGCTTGGGCTTGGCATCATTTGAGAGGGAAAGGAAATCAGCTGGCACAGGCAGATCAGCGATACGCCGCAGGTCTGGTTGAGAGCCATGCACTGATTCTTTCTCAGATCCCAGCCCTTCCGTGCTCAGATCAGCCATATGGTCTGGAAAGGCTTCCAAGGGAGAGATACAATCGATTTACAGGAACTTCCCCCCAAAACTAAAGCTTTAATTCTGCAAAGTATGAATTTATGCCATTGCATGCTCTGCTTGATTACAAAAGGAAAAAGCAAAAAGACCCCATCAAAGCTTAGGGCAAAGCAAATCCTGTGTTATGCTTACTCTCTGTATGCTAGACTGGATGTTATCAGGCTTTGATAACAAAATATCCAATCTTCCTTTCTTCCCTAAATGCAAGGCCAGTTTAACAGCCACATCCCAGCATGGTGAATGAGCAGAAAGAGCAGATCCCAGACAGCCCAGTCCCCTCTACTCCCAAAGCTCTGCTGTCACTCTAATCTCTTCCACCTGACAAGAGACAAACCTCAAGTTTCATGCACAAGTGCCAAATCATCTCTGAAGGTGAACTCAAGCATGCAAAATGCATTAGCACTCCTGGTCTAACATATCCCAAGGTCCAGACTCACACTGGGATCTAACCAACTTCTTGCTTCACTGCTAGACCATATTTAGAACCCTTCATGCAATTACAACACTCCAATACAAAGAGATACCCATCTGCCCTTCTGCTGCCCCTGACAACAACCTTTAAAGGCTCAGCAACACTGAAGATCTACTTAACACACATGCTCACCAAAGTCTTCATGAGAGCCATGGGAAGGCATGGATGCACTTGTGTCAGGGCTATGAAGAGGTTGGAATCTAATCTGCACATCCTGTAGGGCCCTGAAAAGAAACAGGCATCTCTGATCAGCTTATGAATCATCAAGAGAAGTCTCAGAAGATTTCTCTTCACTGAACTGACTCCCTTGGAAAATGCTTCAGTGTTTTCTGGCTGCCACAGAAGCAGCAGAAGCTGAACCTCACTGAGCTATGCCACCCAGGGTATTTGAGAGACCTTTCTCAGCACTTGCACATGAGCACAACTCTTAAGTTACTGTGTACTCATGGCCACAAAAATACTAGCTTGCCACAGCACCATTCAGGGCTACCTCCTGGGTAAGGCCATACACACCACAGTTAGAAGTTTCTATGGGTCCAAGTAGTTTTTGTTACGAGCAAAAGCTTTTAAGTGAGTTAAATTTCTACAGGACAGTGCAGACAACTGTCCATGGGAGCTGCCACACATACTCACTTGGTGTGCACACAGAAGAGTTTGATCAGCACTCCCGCTGCTGATTCAACAGCCCCAGTGCCCGGAGCACCTTCTGGAAGGGTGACAAAGGTAAAACATGAAGTTGCATGGTAACTACAGACAAAGTACTACAAAAATATCACTGTTTTCCAATGCTTGACAACCCAGCCACAAGACTGGTGAAGAAATTTTTCAAATATCCAATCTAAACCTCACTGGGTGCAACTTGAGGCTGTTGCCTCTTGTCTTGTTACTTGGGAGAAGAGACCAGCCTTTCACGAGAACCAGCCAGGAAAGAAATCCTGATCACACAGCAGCCAAATGTTCTTCATCACCTACCTACACTCAAGTTGTCCGTCTCCTCTTCTGCCGGGAGCACTTCGGTGTGCCTCAACCGGCAGCGGCTCACGGCCTGGATGCCAAAGCTTAGGACTGGGTGGGTAAGGAGGAACTCTGAGATAGAGCTGAAGTAAGCCTTGCCCTCCTCTTGGTTCTGCATCAGCTCCATCACATACAAGACCTGGAAGAATCAGAACAGAGAAGTCAGCTTCCAGAGCAGACCACGTATATGTGTGAGGACTCCAAAGCCTAGCACCTCAGCTAGATTTGGAACAAGGAAAATGATGTGAGGAATAAAGCCTGGGGCATTGAAATTGGAAACAGAACACAGGAAACCACACTCCTATCTGAGTTAAGGTTGATCAGGAGCTCAATCCTACTGTGCCAGACACAGGTTATGTCCAAATGAGAACTTTAGAGAGGGTGAGAAATAATCCTTAAGGCTCCCCAGGATTAATCAGCTGAATTGTTACCTTTTGTCATCTTATGATGGCTGAGGCCAACCTCTGCATTTTTAGCTAATAACATGCAGCAGTAACAGCCACACAGAAGGCCATTTCTCCTTCAGTCCCCACAACCCACACAGCCAGCAATGAAATGAACCACTTACTTTTCTCTGCACATCACTCAGTATCAGATATTCAGCGGAGAGGTCCAGACAGACTTTCAGGCTGGGAAGAATACTCATGGAGCCAAAGATGTCAGGAGAAAAGCTAGATCCACAAGTAAGAGGGAAGTGGTACAGAAAGCAAGGCAGATTAGACAATCAGACAGAGTACTATGAAACTGCACAGTTAAAAGAAAAACCAAACCAACAATATCTTGAGGAGTTCACAGCTTTAATACAGTTTGTTGTTACTTAACTTGTTCCACATTCATAGGAGTACAAAATTCAATGCTACAGATTTAAAGAAAAAAATCCACCAAACCAAAATAATCCTTCCATAGGTTTTGGACCTTCTGTAGTATAAGGTGGGAAAAGCAGCACTCAGCTGTGTGTCATATTATTCTCACTTTAAGAGGACAAATCAAAAGTGGCCTTAAGCATGTGTATGATCAGACAGGCCATGATCCACCACCAGAAAAATGAAATCAGTGAACATAAACTGAGTGAAAGGATGGACTGCAGCACAATTTGAAATTCTGGACCTACACGGCTCAACAAATGAGTTTTGAAAAATTGCTTAAGCTCTACCAGCATAGCAGCTCCTCATTCATTTAGATGAAAAAGAAAAGTATTAATAGGAAAAGATCCTAGATTGGTTACTGAATATCTAGAATTTTTAGAGAAGAAAACACTCAAGGTGTGCAGTTCTGGAATGCCTCTCCTCATGCTACAGGTAGGTCCATGCTCTGCAGAACAAAGCAAAGACAACAGATCTTGGTAACACCAAGTGTAAATGGATCAACTTCCACAGCCTTGCCAAAGCTTGAGCTGATAGTTGGCACAGCCCTGAGAGCTTTCAATAACAGTCAAAATGGCAGAGGAGGAGGCTCTAACTGGGGCTAGAGTAGACTCCACTGGAGATCAAGGATCACCTTTGTGAAGTATACCTGAAATTTGAGAGCTCTTTTAGGACCCCACTGCTCAGAGCAATCCACCCCTTCAGGGCAGTCAGCACATCAACACGTACCGGACAGTCTGCAGGCAGGTCCAGGACACAGTGCACCACATCTTCAGTTCTCTGTTCTGATCAGCTCCTGTGATGAGAAACCTCCAGAAGGGAACCCTGCAGGTACAACACACCCAAGTTCTCTTAAAGAAGATCTGGTCCTTCCCATAAGGACATTTTACAGAAAAGCTCCTCACAAGCTCACAGCTGATTCTGCCCAACCATATCTTAAAGCTCCCAGAAAATTCCTGCTCTGAGGAAGATTAGAAACAACTACAGTTCTCAAGAACCTTAAGGCCACAACAATAAAAACTAAATAAAACCCAATAAAAATAAGAATAAAAATAAAAGCTGTATTTTCATCAACTGCAGTAGAATTTCAGAGGATTAACAGGCCAGTTAAGACTGACCATACCACAAACCTGAGAGGACTCATCAATTTAGCATTTTCACTACTTTCATGGAATTTACACTAGGAATAAGGTCACTTTAGGCTGTGCTTCAGAGTCTTATTTATTTCTCCATCACCAGAAAACTGACTACAAAGAGGACAGGACTTGCTCTTACTACCAAGCTAAATTTTTACAAGTATAATTCAGCTACAAGAAACCCCCCAAAGGGAGAGTTAGAAGACACTGCTGAACTTCTAATACTCCGAGTATAGAATTGTGGACTTACTCTGGGTCCTGTTTTTTATGGTTGTCACAAAAGAGCAGGCAGGAAAGAGGTCTGCCATCATGGGGTTTCCACTCATGAAGACACCTGGAAAAAAATCAGAGCAAACATCCAAGTGTGCAGGGAGTGGTAAATGAGGAAGATGCAGGCTCTGGACACACAACTCCTCGTCCAAAGGCAGCACTAAGTCAGCACCCATCAAGCACTACTGACTTGTAGCTCTTTACAAGCTTATATAAAACAAGGAGATCAGAGCCCATACAGGCATATATTGTGACCAATAAATAAATAAAATTCCATGTTGCCATTTGGTCTGGTGCCTTAATGGGTAAAATACAAAAAGAAATCAATATTGAGAGGAACAGCTCAGAGCAGCTTCCTGCATTTATATGGACAGTGCAAAGGAGTTTGACTACAGCCTGTGCAATGCACAGAACTCCTGTTTCCAGACACAGCTCTCTGCTTTTTCCATAAGCCTATGATATTCAGTGGTACCATTCTTCAGCAACAAACTACTTTACAAACTTTTATCCTGTATCTTTATAACATCCTAAGAATGACCAGTGCAGATGATTCTGTACCAAGGAAATTCTCCCATAAAAAATGCTGCTCTCTGTTTCAAGACCCATTGTTTTCCAGTTCTCCTTACCTTGGCTCATCTTGCCCCTCAATATAGATCTGCCAGAATTTTACAAAACCATCATGGCTTGCTGTGGCCAACACAGTTCCATCTGGAGAAAGTGCTCCCTCACTCAAGCACTACACAGAGGGGGAAAAGAAACATAGAAAAGCAATTTTATAGCTTTTTTTATTTCACAGAAATTTCAAATTCAAGTACAAGGGATTGTGCTGTCACTGTTATTCATGTTATGAACAGAGCTCATTTTGGTTTAGGATCTTCTGGCTTTTCACAATCACAATTGTTTCACAACTGTGTATTTTTACAGCGAACTGTTCTAAGAACTTCAGCCCTTGAGACACCATAACCCAAAGAAAACCTAAGTGATTGGTTGCAATCACCTATGTGATGGCAGTAAAGAAAACAAAGCAGGTTTGTACCGTGCTGTGGCCTTTCACCACGATGAAGCCTTCTTTGATATCAGGGACTTCCACCGGCCAGGAGCTGTTGCTCGTTCGGATAATGTCCAAATCCCACACCTCTGCCTGGAAAACAAACATGTAGGCACACAGGTTTATTTTTACAACTACTGGTCTGGTCCTGGATCCTTATCTTATATCCTGACATACCAACCCAATGGCAAGTATGTGACACAGGCCTTCCTGTTCCCACTCAGTTTGGCTGTTGGGTGCTTTCCTGACACCCAGCTGTACACACATACATGGAACTGCTTTGGGCAGTTGTAGCTGCTGCCCACCAGGCCTCCCACCCATCCTGAATAGACCAGTGATGCCTCTTGCCCTTCACACTGTTTCCAGTGGTTCTTGCTATTTAATGGTGAGCAGAAATTGTTATTTCCATCCTCCTGAGGCCCAGAGAATGACCTGTATGACCTCTCCTCGGAAGAGAGTAATCCCACATCCCATTACAGGAGGATGCCCGATGTGAACTAGACAGGAGCCTTGGCAGCTGTAACCAAATCAGCTCTTTTCTCCGTTAAATTCTCTTCCTCTAATATTAAGGAATACATTTCAAAAGTAGGGTTTCCTTACCCTGTCCTCGTGCAACAATGCCAGTGTCTGACTTCCCTCTTCACCGTTCTCCTCGTTATCATCAGGGATGAAAGGGCACCAGATGATCCTCCGGAAGGTGTTCAGCGGGGTGTTGTCAGGTCGCTTGATGTTCACCAGAATCTCCTCTCTGATCACCAGGGTTAAGAAACGTGACACTCTGGCTGTGTTACTAATGCCCAGCAATAACCTGCTCAGGCTTGATTCTCTGTTAAATACTGTTAAACCCAAAGATTTTTTGGGCCATAGATTCCAAAGGAAGCCAGGTAGAAGGATTCTGCTGAGAAAGCAGCCAAGCTAGCACTTCCTCACTGGTAGAAGAGCTTAAGCTTATAAAAGTTCATAGATGCTCACAATTATCTCTTGCAGGCTTCAGTGACAGGATAAACATGACAGGGACACAGCCACATCTGAACATGCATCCACATGACTGCTGATGATTAAATGATTTCTCTTAGCATTGCAACACCATCACAGAAAGACAGAGGAACTACCACATTGCCCCCAGCTGAGTGCTCTAGTGCTCCATTAATAAATCAGATCTTAACTACAATCACCTTTGCTCCAGTTGTTTTTGAAATGATGGTAGATAACTAAAATTAAGAAGCTACACCTTAAGATAACATATCTCACATGCTTCCCAAAAGTACTAACCAGTCACTCCTAGCAATTAAAAGGAAAATATTTAGGGCAATGAACACTGAAAATAAATTTCAGGACCACTGAAAGACGGATGACAGGTTTGGAAGGAAAATAGTGAGTGGAAGTATTACATCCTCTTCCCCAGATAAGTAACTGAACCAGACAAGACAAACCCCTGTCACACAGCTGAGGTGACTGTCCACATGCAGGACCAACTAGAACAGACTGACACTTCTCACTGACTGCTTTTGCCTGGACCAGCAGCACTGAGGTGCTAGAATTTCAAGACACATGCAATTTCAAGCAATGATTGTGCTGAATACAGGCAAAAGTTGAGTGATTTGATAGTCTGGAAGGGGCAGAACTACTGACCTTCCCCTTGCAAGCTGCCATTCTGCAAAGGCTACAAAACAAACCGTGATGCGAAGCTGCATTTCGCATCTACCCATTACAGAGGGAGCAACATGAGGTGCATTTGCACAGGATACTGGATTTTCTCCTTATCCATGGCCAGGCGCCAGACAAAGAGGTTGCCAGCCTCGTCCAGGCACGCCAGCTGGTTGGAGTTGAGATGAGCAAAAGCCAGGTCTGCCACGCCGCCCGTGAATCCCTTCAGCAGGGTCCGCTCTGCGGTGCTGACGCTCAGCACCCGCACCATGGCCGAGCCATTGCTGGCAGCTGCAGGGGAGACATGGGGAGAAGTCACTGCTTATGGCTCTGGCCTCCTCTCACAAATTTCCCATAATTCTATCAACTTCTCATCATTCCCAGGATTGTCCTCGTTAAAGATTCCTCCACTAAATGCAAGGCCTAAACCTTTGTCGCCAAACCTCCAAGGCTCACCTCCAGTGACAATTTGCAATTGAATTTTCAGTAACTGGAGAAAAGGAGTCACCAAGACACATGTACTGTAAGGGGAATGCAAAAAGCATAAACATTCACCAGGTAAAAAGCACTGCTTTTTGGCTTGCATGACTGAAAAGAACATGCTTCAGAATGTGTGCACACCAAGCGAAGTTTCCAGCTTCCCCTTTTCAGACACACATCACTATAAAGCAGGCAGTCTTATGGAGATCATGGTGCTTCCACTTCCTGCTCCCATGCCAGCCTTAGCAGACCACTCAGCTTCCCACAGTGTGACTGCAGCCAAGCTTTAATACTTTAAAATAGGGTGAGACATCCTTAAGCTACTCTAAAATAACCTCAGATAGGAAAAAACACAAGAGCAGAACAGTAGATTTCATAAAAGACCAGACAAACTGATGTCTGCTAGAACTAAGAAAGGGAAGAGCTGATGGAGTCCCAAACACTCTGTGCTTATAGGACAACAGAAAGCCACCTGTAGTGTCTCTAGGTGTTCATTTCATAGAATTGTTAAGGTTGAAAAAGACCTGTAAGATCATCAAGTCCAACCATCAACCTTGTACCACCACCACGTTCACCACTAAGCCATGTCCCCACATGCCATGTCCACAAGTTTTTTTGAATACTTCAAGAGATGGTGACTCTATCACTTCCCTGGGCAGTCTCTTTCAATGTTTTACAATCTCTTCAGTGAAAAAAATTTTCCTAATACACAATCCAAACTCCCCTAGCACAGCTTGAGGCCATTTCCTCTCATCCTGTCACTTTCTTTCCTATATATTGTGAAACAATCTTTGCCTGTGTTGTTCTGCTTTTCTCTCCCTGCTGCACAGAACACTGCATGTGCCTTGCTCTTTGGATCCTCTAAATTTAGCCTTAAACTCAACTCTAAATTTATGCAAGCAAATCCATCACAAACATTTATCTGCTCAAATTACCACAGGGCTGTTCATGTGCTTAGCTTAGTTTCTGAAGCTTATTTGCTGCAGAACTATTTAATTAGAGGAGGAATCTGAACATCAGCTGTTCAGTGAAACCAGCATGGTATTTCAACTTTTCCTCCATCCCCACCAAGTTCTTCTTTTATTTCTAACTCTGCCACATAACCAATTCCTTTCTTCACCTTCACTTATATTCCCTCCTACAACAGCACCCTGATGTAGGTGTTGCAAGGTGTATTTCAATTATTGTCAGTCACATTCTCCTGATGAAAACTTTGCCTCTTTTAGAGATACACAGAGCAAAAGAACACAAATCACATCCCAGAAGGTATCTCACCTCTGATGGCATAAGCCAGGTAAGAGTTTGAAACCGCTATCAGATTGCCATAATAGTATTTCTGCTCCCAGTCATATCTAGCAACGGGTTGGATTTTCACCTGCTCAGGAGAAAGTAAACAAAACATGAGAAATGTCTGGAATTAACTCTTTTCTGGAACAAACCTGTCAAACACAGAATTTCTTCTAGGGAAGACCTGTAATGCTTAATTTGACAGCATCATGGTTTAACCCCAGCTGGCCACCAGGACTCTTAGTCCCAAACCAGCACAGACAACCATTATCATTGAGCAAAGAATTAGAAATTACTAAGGAAATTAGGCCAGTGATCCTCCCTTTCACTTTTATCTTCAGTATTATCTCTGAAAAACAACAACATGGTGCAATGTCCACTTACTAACTTTGTGGTCCCTTAATGCACTGTACACTAAGGAACAAAATGGAATGGAAAATGCAAAAATGCAAAACGAAAAATTAAGGAACAATACGGGAAAGGGCTGAGAGGATCAAGACCAGAGCTCTTTCTCCTAATTACTGGCACTTACTCTGAGCATGGCTTAGTGCTCTGCTTAGCACTAGTTCTAATCTCAGCATATTGGTGCTTGCAGCTCTGACCTGCTGGCCAGAGCCCCTGGCAGGACTGACACCAACAAACCAGCAAGGGAAACTCCCCCTTCATGGCCCAGGGAGGAAACAACCAGCAGAAAAAGCTCGTTTGTGAAGAAATTACACTTTCCCAGGAACCTACAGCTTAGATCCTCAAAATTAGAGGATAACTTGGCCAGACTCTGGAATAACAGGACCAATCAACTACAAGATACTGCTCCAAATTTTCCCCCTTGTTAAACCCTTTGACAAACGTTTACTTAATTACAGTCACCTATAACACAAGAAAAAAAAATATTAATTTCTGTTTAAAAATATACAGTAATGAGGTGATGTCACTAAAAAAGGGACAGACTATGCATTGCCTTGTTCCTTACCTTGTTACTCCCTCTGGCCTTACTGGTGATGCTGGAATCACTGCTGGCCACTATCTCCACGTCTTTTGCTGATATCACTAAGCAAGTGGAGCTGTCATCACCAGAAAGGCAGCTTTAAAGAAAAAAGAAAGAAAGAGAGGAAAAATCAGACAGGACTCACAGCAACAGAACATTTACTATTTTATGCTAAATTCATAATTTTAACAGCAACACAGCAGTGTCTGTGCATCTAGGAGGTTTGAGCTGAACAACTGAAAAGAGAAACTCAGCTGAGTCTCCCTTCCCTATGTGTCATGGGTTTCAGAGAGCCCAACCTAGTTTGTTCAGTTTAAAAACCTCCAGGTTTTGACTTGACCACAGACCTACATTTGGTTAAAGTAGCCTGGACTACTACCCAGCATTGGAAGGTGCAAAGAAACCAAAGCCCAACCAGTCAAACTTTATCAACAGAACAGGGCATGCTGCTCATGGTTCTCATGGCACCATCCTCTCTCAAAACCAACGACCAGAGAACCCAAGCAAAAGCTACTTACACAAGCTCTGTAACCCCTCAGGTAACTTGGGCCCCTGAAGGAGTTCATCTGGAGATCTACAGGAGAATGCCAAGTTTCAACCAGAGCCCTGCTGATTTACTCCCATGCTGACCTGCAATTTCCACCATGGTACCAGCCCTATTCCCCTTCTCTAAAGAACTCTGCTGATATTCTTCAGTTCCTGATCTGGAAGGATGGCAGACTCCACGCACCACCCTCACAAAAGCTACAAGAGCTCTGAACTCAACGTAAAGCTCCTTGCCAGACTCGCAGCATGCATGTCCAGGCTCACCAGAACTTAATTTTAGCCGCTTTCTGTTCACCCTCAGCATTTCTTTGACAAGACTTACATAACTTGTTTCTCCTGCAGGGCTCCTAGAGAGATGCTGCGATGCACTGGCTTGGCCAGAGAAGGTCCATCTCCACTCCCAAGGGGGTCAGACACCAGCAGGCCATTCAGGTCTCCGTTGTACGAACTCGATGGTCTCTGGTTCTCATTCACCGAACCTGGGGAAAAGCACGACCAGCTGTGCCCAATACTCATTTAAAAGAAACAGCATTGTGTGAATTGCACCACTCATAGATGGTTTTTGTCAGCTTTTACTGGTCTGTCAGGCAGAATATGCTGAAATGGTTGGGAGAAGTACTCTCCAAAAAGGATGTGTGAGGGACCTGCCACGTGAGAAACTTACCTCCACACACTTGAGTGAGGTCGTAGCTATTCCTACACAAGCAATGCCAGATCAGAGAAACACCAAAGAACAGGTACAAGGAACTTACCAGACTCAAGGAGCAAACAGCCTTGGATCAGAAAGACTGGGCTCATAATTCAGGTTTACTGAATCAACTGCCAGACCAAAAGGTTCTTGACAGGACACTTCTAACCCTCAGGCCTGCAGAGAGACCTCTGTAGTCCAGCAATACAGTGATCAGTTGCCACTTTTGGGGCTGGCTGGAAATAATACATTTGTTACTTTCTAAAACTGGCTTCTGACTGTGAGACCTGACCTCAAAGTCCAGGTATTCAAGTAACTTTGCCATGAAACTGTGCAGATGCCTACAGGATTCCCGTGTTTTTAACTTAGTTGAACAACCACGTGGAAGTTTACAGCACTCAAGTTTTGTGTAAAGCAACCATTTGTTTAGAGCTTCAGCTATGCTCTGAAGAGTTTGTGTGCCCTGGCTTCGTGCATCTGGCCTAGCCCAAGTTGCCTGGTGAGCTCCGTGCCTTCTGAAGGCTTTAGAAGGGGACAGATGTAACAGGGGTGAAGGAGACTCTTCTGCTTCACTAACAGGGCCAGTAGCTGAGGAGCCCCCTCCACCTGCTCCCACACATCAGCACACCCAAGGCACAGCCTTCTGTCTCAGCAAATGCTCACTTGAAATTTTCACTGGTTCTGAAAACCGAAATTTCGTATCCTGTTGCCAGGTAACAACTGCTGCTGAGCTCTTGCAAAATGGCTGCTCCCAGGACCAGAAGCTCCCCCATCACGTAATAAACCTAAACATAACTGTGGGCAAGAGGCCTGTCCTTCGAAAGTAAGGCAAGCTTTCAATTACTGAATAGGCTTTAACAGATCAGGATGAGTGCTGCTGCCTAAAAAACAACTGCAACTATTCATTTTGTCAGAAGAACATTTAAAACTTGCCTGTTTATGAACAGTCATTAAATGAGTAACTACGCTACGGGCACAAAAAGCCTGGGCACTGGCAGGGTATCCAGAGGCAGAGACCATTTGGGCACTCACCTCAGTGTTCCCACACGGCATGTGGCACTCACACAGCACGAGGAAATTCAGTCCAGGGAATGTGATCCTGTGACCACCTAACACGGGTGCTGTGCTTGCTGTTTCAAGAATAAGATGTGCCCCTTATTCCTACAGCATATGGTGGGTGCTTGTCCAGTGGCAGCCTCTTCCACTGACAGCATTTTATCCTTTGTGACCAAATGCAGGAAAACACTCCCTACAGGAAAGGCACCCAGGCTGCCAGAGAAAGAGGATACATTCTTTGCTCTGTTTGCAGCCACGGGAATGCTTCTTGTCTATTGCTGCTCTTTTACAGAGAGCAGGATAGTGGCATTCACTCCATGGAAAAAAGGAAGGAGGAAATGCTCCCCAGAGGCTGATGGGCACAACAGTGCACTCAGGTTCAGGAATGGGCTTAGCTCAAGCACAGGTGCTGCCTGCACACAGCCCTGGAGGCATAAAAGAAGGGAAGAGGCTCAGTTTTCAGTAAGAACATGCACAAAACCAAAGGGTTAGCCCAGACTGGAAGATCTAGGCCTCAAAATGAAAGAAGAGTGTTCTTACTCATTACCTTTCCAGAGAGCAGGAGCAATCAGAGCTGAGACACTGAACTCCTCCTGCTCCCACCATCACCTGCACCATGGGCTGCCAGTTTGTACTGGGCAGGACACTTCCCTGATAAACACCACGAGCAGGGTGAGCTCAGGTAAGACCTGGTGATCATCAGAGATCTCTGTGTGGATTGAAGGACCCTGCCCATCACCAGCTGGGATGCTCCTCCACAGCATGGTGGCACTGACAGCCTGTCTCCAAGCTCCATGGGGAGGTCCATGGTTTCACCATGAAGCTCCCCTTGCTGAGGGCACAGTAGGAAAAAGGGCAAGGGCTATGGAAGCAATGGGTGATGTTTGCCAAAACTGTGAAGAAACAGTGGCAAGAGAGACTGGGGTAGCAACCACAAATAACATTTTCACAATCACCAAACTGAGCAGAATTTTAAAAGTATTGTGGCAGCTGTAAACTCTTTACAGCAGAGAGTGTTACTTGTCACCTGCCTGGACAGGACCCAGAGTAACATAATTCTGCTCAGTTATGCACACTTAGTACTGCAAAATTTTCTTCATGGCAATAACCTGGGGAAGCAGCTCCACCAGTGTCCACTGGTCATTAAAATCTGTAAGGGAAACCCAGGGTACAACAGCAACTAGAACCATCAACTTTTTGCCAGGTAAGATTAACCCTAAACATGGAATTCTTGAGGAAGCTTCTACTTTCTTTCACAAGCCTCAAAGGATCCCCCACTGTCCCTTTTCCTCTGACATCCTAACAGGAGTTCTAGAGGCTTTCAGTCAACATGTGTCTTCCTCTTCACCTTATGTCAGTTTTTTCAAGTCTATTTGCTATTACCCAGGCAGTGAATTCTGTTGAGAACCACCACAGGTTCCTTCTGGGGACTTACTGCCCACTTGCTTCTTCTCTCAACTGCTTTCTTTGTGCACTAGAGAGGACAGAGAAGGTAAAAAGAGAATGAATAGGGAAGAAGAATGAAAGGAAATAAGCCATACTCTGTCAATAACTCCTTGGCTTCAACCAGCAGGAGAAGCTGCTTCAGGGAAAAGTCAATCACCTTGAGCAACAACTCCAACCACTTCCCAACCATAACACATCCTTTCAGATCAGAAAGTGAAACAACAGTTCCCCATCCCTGCCCGGGGTTCTTTCAGCTGCACTGTGAAAGAAAAACGTATTTTTCTTACAAGAATTATAATGCAGGCGCATGCAAGCACTCCAGAAACATGAGAAACTACTCCAAGGAATGAGAAGTTTCTCTGTGGGCAGTAAAGCTGCCTTACTCCAGGTGTGCTCCATCACTCCCTGTGCCTCTACACCCCCTCCCACAACAATCCCACACCCAACCTCTCCTTTTGGCCAAGCAAAAGGCAGCACACGTGGAAACAGCACATTCCTGCTGACTATCAGGATACCTAAAAGCTACATTATTCCTGCCTTTCCCCTCACAGGAGCACAGGAGGGGTATAAATTCTTCCCCCTTACCAGGGGCTAAGATTTTTCTGCAGAGCGTTCACGGTCTGGCCTTCCTTCCGCCCATGATCTCATCAGGTTTGAGCGAAACGCCGTGGTAGTTTTAAAAAGCCATGAGGGGGGTGAGAGAGCTCAGGCTCGGGGGGAACACCACAGGCTGAGCTGCTGCTGCTCTTGCAGGCAGGGGGGAGCCCGCTGCACTCCGAGAGCAGAGAACCGCACCAGCTCAAACAGCAGGGACAAGGCTCACCAGCACTTTTAGGGAGGTATTTGTGGTCCCGCTTCGCGCACAAACAAGGAGAGGGAAAAGTTTGCGTGAGGGCGGACAGGGCGCGGATCCCGGAGCAGCCTGACAGCGCCTTCAGACCCGGGGGGGTGTGTGTCGGTGGCGCTCGGCTCCCGGCCCCGGCCCCGGGCCCTCAGCACAAGCGGCCCCGGTGGCACCGGGCGGGGCGGCGGCGCTCCGGCCCAGGGGGTCCCGCGGCCCGGCCCG
>VXBX01007083.1:156226-177970 GCA_013400415.1 Scytalopus superciliaris
CCCCCGGGACACCGGCACCAACACCCCCGGGACACCGGCACCAACACCCCCGGGACAGCGACAGGACACCCCCAGAACACTGACACCGGCACCGGCACTGACACCGACACCGACAGGACACCCCTGGGACACTGACACTGACACCGGCACCGACACACCCAGCTGAGTCTCTGCTGTGGAAGGTGCTGAGGGTGAAACTCCAGGCACCCCCCAGCGATTCCCACGGGACATCCGCAGCCACGCCACACCCGCCACAGCCAACTGATTAAAACAATTTAAACTTTTAAGAAAATCTCTGTTTTATTGTGTAACGTAGCATTGAAACATCTGAACAAATCAATAACTGGGCTGTACAGGCTGCTGTTCTTTCATTTCTTTGGGTTATAGAGCATCTTGTCAGTACATAAACAACAACCTTTTGCATTTATAAATTCTTTCCGAGGCATGCTGGTACAACACAAAATTTCTCTTATCAAATGCAGCTAAGTCTAACTTCCAAACATCATGCACAAGAAACTCATCTAGTGACAATGTAAACTCAGCAGAAGGGCAGGTCACAAGTCTTGCTTGCTCACGCTCTGCAGTGCTGCAGGTTTGTGTATGATATTTGGAATGTTCCGTGAGTGTGAATAATACCAGTTAGGAGGAGAGGAGGGAAAAAAAAACCAAAAAAAAAAAAAAAAAAAAAAAAAAAAAAAAAAAAAAAAAAAAAAAAAAAAAAAAAGAAAGAAAAGAAAAAAAAAGAAAAAGCACAGGTGCCTCGGGATGGGCAGCTCAGCCGAAGTTGTGCAATGCTAGCCTGAACATGTCATTGGTGCAAACCCAGGCATCGTTGATGTTCTTTAATAGAAATATCTGGTGGAATCCCATGATAGGATCTTCATCAGCCTGTGGAAAGAAAAGGAGGGGAAAGAAAAGTTCAAAATACTCTTTTTTGAGAACTTTATTCCAAAGCTCATGATAAGACAACTCAAAGCTATCATTAACAGTGACAGCACGTGCTGTAAGATGTGTAGTGCCTCAGGAGACACTAATGCCAGCAGAGGGTCTGTTCTGAAGGGCTTTGCAGGCAAACACCCAGTGCCCAGTGACACAGAAATCCTGAATCTGGGGTTTTCTGGAAGACTTGCAGACATGTCACTCCGTAGCTTCACCACACTGACAGAACACACCTCCCTCAGTGCTGGACTACAAACCCCTCGCCCAGGAATCAAGCTTAAAACAAAGAGGTTCCGTTTTTAATCTGCACTTTGGGTTGATGACAGAAGAGAGTTGCTGTAGAAGTTGGTATGAACAACATGGCCTGAATGATCCAAGTAATGCTCTGGGCTTTGAAAGCCTTCCCAGAGCAGGCACAGCTGGCCAGCAATGTTGTATTTCCCCCTTCCACTGTCTAGAAACAGCTGGCAGGGAGTAAAGCATTTGCCACAGCTGCAAGGGTGTCTCTGCAGCAGTGCCTCCACTCCTGCCACTGACAGTGCATCTGGGCACTCCAGTGTAGTAGTGCCTGGATATTTACAGGAATACTACAAAAGCAGAAAATAGGATTCCAGGGAGACTAGTTCTCCCACCTAATACTTATTTACCAGTCTTCTCGGAGACATCATGCAGGAATTAAATGCTCAAAATAACACAAATGATTTCCAAATCAATCAGCTGGAAATCACACAGCAGGATTTAATCTGAGCAGCACACAGGACCAAGCTACAAAACAACCTTCTGATACTGGCTGCAGTGTGTTCAATTCATCATCAAGCTTTATTCTTTCAACATAACTATTCACCTTCAGAAAACAGGGGAAATGCATAAAAAAGAGCCTTGAAGAGCAGCAGCCAGAGCAGCACATGAAATAGGCTGTCAAAGCATTGAACATTCACTGGCAACGCTCTGCTGCTGCTCACTAAGAACAGCAAATGAAAAGTTTGAAGAGCAAAGCAGACTACAAAATAAACCAAAAAAAAAAAAGAATTTTTACTTAAAAGAAGTAATATTCATTTAAGTGATAAATGGACTGTGAAACAAGTCAGCTTTGAGGAGCAACTTGCAAAGGACAACAGTTGTATCACAGAACAACAAGTCTGCCAGAGCACTGGTGGGTTCAAGTGTGTGGAAAAGAAACATTCAGATCCAAAAACCACTGCGAGGATTTCAGTGACAACTGCTCAGGAAGTTAAATGGTATGGGTGAAGTGCAGTTTCATTAAGTGTATGCTAATTCACAGAAGAAAACTGAAAAGGGCCTTAGATTGGCCCCTCAAGAAAGTGACTCTGAAATAATGATGGATATTTGTTTATTAAACCAGCTGAGAGCTCAAAAGCTATCAAGACAAGCACAGGGTTAGCAGTTATTAGGGAAGGAACAGAGAACCAACACCCAGAAATAAGCAAATGCATAAACAGGCAGAGAACACCCACATATCAAATCCTGCATGCATTCCTTATCTCTAAATAAATTAAAATGATACAACAAAGTCAGAAAAGGACAAGAAAAATTATCCAGCTACCAGACAGTTCCCTACTGAAGAAAGTAAACTGAGTACAACTCTGTAGCTTGCAAAAATGCAATCAGCACGGGCATCAGTTGGGAAAGACAAATAAATCACTATAAAACCACGAAGGAAACTAGTACAGCCAGAAATTAAGAAGGCAACAAGTAAGGCCAGAAATATGAGCAAGTCAGTGTTCAACAGATGAATGAAAGAAAAATCCTCAAAGCAAGATACGTGCCAACAGACACTGTCCAAGAGAGGAACTGGGCCGCTTGTCTCATCAACACACACCTCCTTGTGCATGAGGCAGAGGCTCCATAATAAGGAGCCCAGTGTGAACACAAGCAATTAGGCTGGATTAGCCCAGCCATCCATCTAGTTCATTAGCACATATGACAGCAGCCCTGCCAATTATTTCAAGGGAAGTATTATCCTTGCAGAGAGCCTTGCATGTCTGTGCTGCAGTGGTGGCCTGGGCCCTGAAACCAGCGGGTTTGTGCCTTTTCCAGCTTCTCCCGGGTATCAAATGTAACACATCCCAGTTCAGACTCACTACTGCTTGGGAGTTGGTAGGTTCTCAGCTCTCAGTTGCCCTGTGGTCTCTTGGTTGTGGATCACTGAGGCATCTGTTACAAAGTTGTGTAAGTAGTTTTCACACCACGTTGGAGTTTGTCATTATTGACATGAGTAGGTTTTAAAACGTATCTCTGAAAAAAAATACCACCACCAGCTCAGTTTTAGTGTAGGTTTCCTCAGTTTCTGATAAGCCTAGGTAGGCTCTGGCAAGAGCACTGCAGGTCTTAGTATTTTGGCTTGAGGAGAATTTCCTCCTTTCTTAAGCAATTCAGGACTGGACACAAAAAGAAAGATTAAAAAGGAATTCTTCCCCAAAACACTTGCTGTGGTAGAGATGGCAAATTCCCACAATGAAGTCACACACTATTGTTTTCTTTATTTCTTTCATGTTATGTCTTCACAGCACAGAGGAGTGGTATACTTTAAACACAAGGAAAATCCTAGACTACAGTAAAGTAAATATTTTATAGTCCATTCTCAAAATTTTGACTATGAAACATCTTCCCTTGTGTCCAGTCTGTACCTCCCAAGTTATGGTTTCTAACCACAGTCCCTTCTTACATCTTTTGGCAACACCAAGAAGAGTTTGCTCTCAGGTTGGAAGCACTCAACTATCTTCCAACCACATTTCAGGCAGATTGCCCTTAGCCACCTCCCCTCCCAGCTCCACAAGCTCTCCAACACCTACAATCTTGGCAGCTTTTTGACTTCTTCCAGTTTTTTTTACATCCCTTCTGACCTGGAGGCTCAAAAGCCCTCAGCTCACAGAGCCATAGGTCACGTCAGAGTTTTAGATGCAAGACTGCTTTGCAATCCAAATTTAGCTGCACAACTTTCCTTCTCTTGTTGGATCAGAGACGGTTTTACCCCTTCACGAGCATCCTCGGCAACTGCAGACTGAACTTCAGTGTTGCAACAACCCTTACCTCAAAGGAAAGGCTAATTACTTCAGATTGTAGGTTCTTTCAGATGCTAAGCCTCATTTAACAGGCTTTAAGCAATGCTTTAAGTGTTCAGCATGCATTACAAAAACATCCAGTGATTTTAATTGCAAATTTCCTTTTCCTTTTAAGACTAGGAAACACCGCATAACAGTTAGTTATTCACAATTAATTCTGCAACAATCACTTCAAAATTCACACTCTGGGGAGAGCCACAGATCTGCCACACGGGCTCTGAGAACGCACAAGCCACAGCCATGCTCCTCAGGGACAGAAGGGCAAGAAGAGAGCACTCCTTACTCAACCAGGACAGCGAGGACTGCATGGAAGACAGGTAAGGCAGAGGGTTAAACGTTGTGGAGGGAAAGCCTGAAGACTTCGTTGGTGCACACCCAGGCACCTTGAAAACTTTTCAACAAAAAGGTTTGGTGGAAGCCTAGAACCTGGTCATCATCTGCCTGAGCATGACAGGAGAAATATGTTATGAGGTGAAGCACAGTGAAGATACTGGGTGACATTCTGGATGAACATTGGCAAAGCAGCCTCACTCCTAAAGGCTTATTCTTCCTAGCTGAAGCAAGCAAGCAGCACCCAGACATTTAACAGCAATAAAAAAAGCAATAGGGTAAGTGGATGTGTATTTATTATACCTCTTCAAAAGGATAAAAAACCCCCAAACACTAATACCTATGTCAGCAACCATTAAAGAGGATCTTCCATATGTTTACTTATAAACACCTCTTACAGTGAAAGTTTTTCTGCTTTATTTTTCCCCCCTAATGGCTTAAGGAAGAAACACAAGATGTGCCCAAGCTTGTTCAGCGTGAATGGTGTTTCCACTGAACTTTTGGGACTAGCAATTCAAGCAACTGATGCCTCAGAAAATCCATTTAAATATAATGCCAGGAATGACAACTTAGAAAGGGCATGTTGCAGGTACATCAGTACTATTATTTTCTTGGGTCACTCTATCAAAAGCATTATGCATGCTCCTTCATTACATGAAACAATTAGAGTTTTGAAAAACTGCAGAAGATTAGAAGCACATGTGCTAACTGTCCTGGGCTTTGAAGAGTTTGGCTCACAGTTCCATGAAAAGGATAACTGAATAGTAGGCAGGAAGCACGGCTTTTCCTTTCAGATTCTGCTACTGATGGTCTTGAAAGTGCCCTTCCCTGTGCAAAATTCTCTACAGTTTTCCTTGAGAGCAACAGACGTGGGCTGAGCAGCCCCAGCATTGAGAAGGCAGTTTTAAATAACACCAAGTGTGCAGCTCCATGTTTGCATATTCAAGTGTTCCCTCCTCAACTGAAGCTACAGATGAGCCACCTGTTAAAACCCACAAACCTGACTCTGCTTTTTCTCAGTCCTGTGTTACAACAGCACAGCACTGGGATGCACTAAAGTGCCTGACAACATGTATGAATCCACACAAGGGACGACCAGGTTCATGTACTGGCAGGTTCACGTTCACATCATGCTACAGACTGTTACTGATGTTTCATTTGTCCACCTGTGTAAGTCTCACACAAGGCAGAAGCATGAAGTTAAAGTTCTGAGTTGACTTTGACTTTCTGGACACTTGTTCAGTGAGAAGCAGCATTGCCAGTGGGTAAGACGTGATTTTTAAAGCTAAGGTTTGAAACATATACACGTGAAGGGTGGAAAATTGCTTCCTCATCTACTAAAAATTCACAAACAAGTTGGGTTTGATCTGTCAACAGGCATAATTTAACCCTGTAGGTTCTTTCCAAATACTTAGATGCACTAGCACATGATCCTCAGATTATTCCAAGTCACTTCAGCAATCTGAAACTATTCAGAGGATAAAACCAATATGGTAGGAAATACTACTCCAAGTCAAGGTATTTATGGAAAGTGCTCAAACTGCATTTACAATCCCTCTACGTTAATGGATAGGAAAACCTAATAGCTTTACAGAATCTTTAAGAACTTGGTATCTTGCCACAGGATTCAACACAATCACTGTTGCAAGCTGTGATCTGCTTGATGATTATGCAATAACCTTAAAAACATGACTGTGCAAAACCAGGTGCAGATGTGACTGGCCCAAGACATTGGGTCAAAAGGTCTTGGTCCTATCAGAGTGGTGTGCACACCCAAGAGCAAGGCTGAGGGGATCAGCATGTTTGCCTGCATACCTGTCCTGCCACTCAGTGATTTCCATGGTCACATGTGGCTGTTTTTCCTCAGAGTGTGTGTGGGTGAGACTGAGCAACAGGAAGCTGGAATCCAACTTGCAGCTAGGAAGCAGGAGCCACTTTAATGAGAGCCAAAGCTGCCTATGTTAGGTTTAGAAGTGGATGCAATACACTGGGCACTGCTCTTCTCAACTGCCCAGCCTAAAACAAAGAGAACAGCTAAGCAAGCAGATTCAGACTAAGTCCTGCATTTGCTTAGTAAATAGATCAGCATCAGTGGAAGTTTGAATGCCTTGACACTGGACATGCCATTCAGAGTTAACAGGAAAAGGAAATCTAAACAGCTGTTTTAAAACAAACTGGATTCAGGTAACTCTAAAGACTGGATGGTGTTAGAGGTCTGACTTCACAGCATGGCTGGACCAAACTAACTGATAATTTTAACTACTGCTATGTAAATTCACACTTTTTAAACTAACACTGCCCACTGTGAGCAAGTTCTGCCTGCAGCTGACTTTACACACAGGATATTTTTTTCAGATTCCAGGACAACGTCTTTCATTAATAAGCAGTTTAATTAATTTATAAGTCTGTGGCCCTGGTATATTGGGAGACTGGGTAAGTTTACATGGTTCAGGAGTATCACTCACACAGCAATATAGTCACAGTACAGACTAGAAAATAATCTGATCCTGCAAAGACGAAGCTGTTTAAGCAATAAGTGCTTGATCTCAGGGGCAACATTCCCATTGCTGAATCAGTTTTGAGGTACTGGACTGATTAACACCAGGACTGAATTCTCATGTCTTGTGACAGCAAAGAAAAAGTCTGGACTCACTAAAGGGTGGTCAGCTACCAAAATGAAGTCTGCTAAATCAGAGCTCAATGCAAATATTACATCAGAGAGGACATTAAACCACATGTGCTTATATTGTCCAAGAACACTGCGATGATACTTTTAAATGCAACAGAGGGCATTGAAACATTACTACATCAGGGTCAGGGAAATACTGGTGCCTTCATAACCCACATGGTATTTATATGCACAGTAAAAATCATGGTGTTTTGCTTGACAGACCACATGACTGTCGAATTGCAGGTGGTTTCCTAGTGTGAGGTAGCTGGAAGGATGAGCAGTTTACAGGCTCGAACAGCAGAGGAATGATGTCCCAGTGAAAGCTTACCCATGTTCCTTCCTCACCCACAAGAGCATTTTAATGTTTTCAGAAATCAGATGATTTAGAAGCCTGCAAAAATCTAAGACATAAGCACTTGTTAGCCTGTAATGGAAAGAGTTTACCTTAAGCTGTCCCACTACCATACTGAGTATACAGCTGTCAGGTGTAGGCTGGTGGTCTTGTGCTGTGATGCTGTGTTGTATTTTTTGGAAAGGGAGGCTCTGTAATGAAAAGAAATCAAAATAAGGAAATGTACAGTAATTGCATTATTTAACTTACAAAACAAAGACTGAGCAAATCCAAACTCATGAAGTGTTAAGACTACTGCGGTAGGACCACACAGAGAGTTGTTGCAAATGATGTGTCAATTGTAACAGTTGTGTTTCTCAAGTACCAAGACAAGAAATAATGTTACCATACATAGTAAATGCAACAGTTTCCTCTCTAATGAGACTGCCTGAAGAGCTTCAGATCAGCTGTAAGCGAAAAGTTCCTATGATCAAGACACAAACCTCTGCTCCGAAAAGTGTTAAAAGATTTTATCATCTAGTACTTCATGTTTACCAGACAACTCTGAATTTGCTTCTCTGTTAAAGTGGCTATGAACGGAAAGGAAAAGTGGATGACCCAGAACCAGTATTCAAGACTTGAAATCCACATATTCACCTTTCCACGTCTAAACCCCCTTGATGCTCAGGTAGCCAGTGTCAGTATGTCTGGAGTTATGTGTGCAAGGAACACACCTTTTGGAACACCAGACACTGGAGAGTAAGTCCTCTCTTTCAGCTTAGACCACATTCATGTTCCAACTACAAACAATTGTAAGCCGTGAACAGCAAACATCTGGAGGGTCTCAGAGTCCTGTCACACAAATGCAATTTTGGCACTGTTCTCCCAAATGCTGCATTACTGCCAGATGCTTTAGTGGCAGTTCAGCATGGATGTGGCTTTAGGTGACCATGCAGCTGATGCCCAAAGCCCAGGCACTGCACAGGATGGCAGCATTCAAACCTCAGGGTAGCACTTTGATGCCTTTGCTACATTCCCCTGACTTGACAACAGGTTGAAGCAGACCCAGACCTGTACTTTGACAAGTTCTGCATCTCCCTCTAGTGAAAGGAGCCTCAAAGACTTCCTAAAAGGCCTAGGTAGAGACATGAGTCCTACTGTCATGGATGTGAAGTACAGTCTTGGCTCTACAAGCATAAGGCTCTAGGAAGAATTACAGGAAGCTAAATCCTTGGATAATAGAGAACACAGAAACCATGGAAGGATCAGGACCTGAGGGAGCAAATGAAGTGTACAGAGCAGCCCTCTAATTAGAGGGACACTATTCAAGAACCCTTTAATAAAGCTTGTAGCATTTCCTCTTGGCTGGGAGTACAATCCTAAGCAACTAGAAAGTGCAAAGCAGGCCAACTAGTTTGTAATATGGGATAGACATGTAGTAACAACCAGAAAAAAATCCAGAGTCAGTCTTATCTGAATGACCAGCAGACTATTTTCCAGGGTCAGCATCCCAAAAATGAATGTGCAATGCACCCCCACAGCCTGCACAAGCATAGGCTGGCACATTGCACCATCTTCCTTTGACAAAAAGAGCACTACAAAGCCCAGTCCCACTCCAACACAAGAGCTTCTTATGAACAAGGTCTGTAAAAAGAGTCTCTTGAAAAGGCAGAGGGATGAAGGGAAATAAAAGCAACTAAGTCCAGAACCCAGCTTTCAGTGTGACAAGAGAGGTGAGACTGGGAGAGAAAACAGGGAGAAGGAAAGGCTTTGGAATCAAGAGCTCTGCAAAACTGTGACAAGGAACCAAAGACTACGCTGGGTAAGATAGTGCCTGTTCCAAGTACCTAATTCCACAGGACAAGAGGAAATTACCTCAAGTTCCAAAGGGGAGGTTCAGGTTGGACATCAGGAAGAACTTCTTCCCTGAAAAGGGTGGTTAAGCATTGGAATGGGCTGTCCAGAGAAGTGGTGGAGTCACCATCCCCGGAGCGTTCAAGAAACAACTGGACTTGACACTTAGTTTAGTTAACAAGGTTGTTAGGTTAAGTTCAGTTCAAGGTTGGACTTGATCTTGGACATCTTTTACAGCCCTAATGATTCCATGATTGTCTCCTTCAGAGACAAGGACCCCAAATGGCTGTCCAGGCTAGTGAGCTACTCGTGATGCAGTGGGGAAAATCCAACTGGAAAGAGTAGGAAACTAGCTGACAGGAAAGCTCATTGCTATTTAACATAGGCAGAGGCTACCTCAAAAGGATGGCTGCTTATGGACATCCATCTGTACTGGAGAGAAGGATTTTGTGATATGAAAAGTACAATAAATGTGTCCAAGAAGCATGAAGTCACACAACAACCAAGGCTTTTAGCATCCTCTGACACTAGAATTTGACCAGGTTCTCACTAGCAAACCTATGGAATCCTCCTTGAAATCAGGTAAGAAAAATTACTCAGGAATAAAGTTGAGTAGCATAAACTCACTCCTGACAAGACTAATCATATCTCAGCTTCTTCCTTGGTCCAGTATGTTCACAGAATTAGGTGATTATTATCTCAAATGCTCAATGTAAATCAGGAAGACAATAAATAAAAACCAAGACAGAAGTGAAACAATTCCAGCACCAATTAGGACAGAAGGAGCAAGTGTCATCTCCCACACTGTAGCAAGGTACAGGTGTGCCAGCACTGGCAGAGCAATGCCCATACACCCTTGCCCTACTGTATTAGACTGAAAAAGTGCCACAGCAATGCTGTTGCACAGCAAAGAATTTGATGTAAAAGAAAATGCCACCTCTTTGTGCTTACATTGATCCACCAGCCAGACACCGAAGGATGCAAGACTGCAGAAATGCAAAAGAATTTCAGTGTCAAACTTTCAGGGATCAGCTCAACTGAGTGAGCAGCTCCAGAAGCAGAGTAGGGGAACACATGAAGCTGAAAGAGCAAATGGAGCCCAGGCAGCTCAGTGCTGACAGGGGAATGCTGAGCGACAGCAGAGTCACAGTAAGCTGATACAGCCCCATAACGAGCCCTGGCAGTGCAAGGGCACAGAGTAACTTTACTGCATTTCTTCCTTACTTTAAGCAGATGAATATAAGTCAGCAAAAGCTTCCCTAAAGCCAAAGTGGTGTGTCTTCACTCACCAGTTAAGACTGCAGCAGGCACATAAATCCAGAAAGTCCAACTTCCACCACAGACAGGGAAGGTAAAAGATGAGCAAAGCTGTGGTGAGAAAGGGGCTGGATCTGCACTGGGCTGGATCCAAGGCAGCAGTCAGACACTGTGACCAAGCAAATGCTTAGCTGGTTGGGTATCTAAATGGCTGCTAGCCCAGAAGTCTAAAGAACACTGAGTACACAAACAAACAACTCTGGAGCCTGAGTATCTCCTCACCTACAAGTGAGGAGTTACAAACTGTGCTATTTCCGAGGTGTGTGGCCCTCTCAAAGGCAACACAGGCATCTCAAACACAGACCCAAGGGCAAACCTCAGTCTTTTCAGTTAAAGATGCCTTGGATGAAAGGAGGGATTCCATAAGACAGGAGCAGTAGCTGTGCAACAAGAAAAGTGTCAAGTTACAGTGATTTTTCTTCTCAATGTGAAGTACATCTGTCTGAAATGTCACGCTCTGAGCAGACTGTCTGATGACCTAAAAAGCAAGTCCTCCACATATCTTGAAAGAGAAACAAACTTTCTAGTCTCATGACAACTTGTAAGTACACCGAGTTTCATAACAGAAGCATGAATTTACTCAAGAAGATAAAACTTCTCCAAGTTTAACTAAATGAACACGGAGTTGCGGTGTCCTCTCACTTGCTGAAGAGGAAACACATGTTTCAAAGTCCTGAACCATACCTGCTCAAATCTGAACTGCTGACAAATCTGCATTGAGGATAAGTCAGCTTCTCCACTATAGAACTTATTTGCAGTTTACGTATCAGAAAACAAGTTGTTCCTTGCAGTAATGTGTCTAGGCTTTATCACAGACAGATCCAAGTAACAGGCTTGCTATTGCTTCTTCCTTGGCATGCCTTAAAAGAGCAAAGACACCTTTCATTCCTCTAGATCAGAGGCAGCTTATGCATTAGACCTTTTAAAAAAGAATAAATCAGTGTCAAATACAATTGCAGTCACAAAATAGCCTTGCAAACTACGGTGTCAATTAACATTACACCATTAGAGCTGCCAGTGGAACACCCCACTATGTAGAGTTAAATCACAACATTTTTTGACAAACAAAGTTGGAAGCACAAGTTCCATATTCAAGATTTTTAAACTGCTTAAGTCTAAGTCAAATTTTCAGAAGCAATTATCTTACAGTCTTGCAAACTGTCTCCCACAACACTCAGTAGGGCTTACAGACTTACAGTGAGTTTTTCAACAATGGCTGCTTTGCCCTGGAACTGCTGTCCTTCCCATGTAAGGCATGATGCATCAATCTGGGGGGGGAAACACAGAAAGTCATCAACCTGCTTAAGAAACCTTTGAGCAAACCTGGTAGGAGAGATGTTGGTTATTTAGGGTATCTCCTTAGAATCCAACTGTTTGAAAACTACCTCAAAGGGAGATAGAAAGAAACCACCAGGAGCAACTAAAAAAGTTTGGAACAATCAATTAGTAATTAAAAATACATTATCATGATTCAATCTGCAAAAAAGGTCCTGCCTTTGGATGAAAGTTAGCTTTCAGAAGAAAATCCAAAGGATACAAAAAAAAATCCTATGGACACAAAGTCAAGCATGTGGAGAGATAAAAATATATGAAGAAAACTGACAAAAGGAGTTGCACCACAAGGGTGGTACTCCAACTAACTCAAGCAATTCACAGCAAAAGTGACTGGCCAGATCTCTGCCTGGGATAGGTGACAAAAGCTTGATTGACTTGGATTACACCACTAAAGATAAGCTGAATCTTGTGATGCAAATAGTGATACAGGAATACAAACCAAATCCAAGAGCTCCCTGCTGCATTCTGGTACTGTATAAAATTTGTTTGCTCCCACAGGGTCTCTGAAGGCAAAAGGCTCACCATTAAAAGCTCATTTCTGCAGAACCTCCCCAGATTTAGACAAATTGTGACCTTGGTGCATTTTAGCCACACAAAATGGGGTCCTATCCTCCATAGCTTAGGAACCCCACAAAGTGACAGTGTCTCTCCATGGAATGATGAGAGGCAGAAAGACCCTAAGGGTGAAAAAAAGCCAGGAGTTCACAGTGTGGAAGGCCATGGCTCCAGGCATTTAAATTAGGCTGTACTTATCACCAGTCTTCTGAGGACTGAATGTATTTTGGTAATAACATGACAAACTGCTAAAAGCCTTCATATTTAGAGCTGTGCCTTCAACAGAGACTGCTTGGTTTTCTTCCTTTATATGCTCTGTACACAGCTTCTTGGGCAAAATAAAGCAACAATCTGGCAGGTAGCAAGTACAAGCCATCCCAAGAGCAAATGCTATCAGTGCTGCTGGAGACTGCTGAGGTATAAGGAGGGGTGTCAGAGGGTGTTTAACAGTTTCAATCCCAAAGAGCTCGCTGAAACATCACACAGTTCACTCAGCAGATGAAAAAACAATCAGAAAAACTGGATATGCTACTAGAAGACTTGTAAGACTTGAGTGTCTTGCTGGGACACCTCAGGCACCCATCAGCATTCCTCACCATCACTAATCAACTCCACACACAGAGCACTCCGCATGCTCTGGAACAATCCTCCCCCAAAATGAAGAGGTGATTTTCCTTGGGTTTGCTAGTTACAGCCTTTAGTTTTGGAATCCAAATCTACTTTGCTCCAAATAAGATGCAAAAATAAAAAAAATAATTTTTGAGGAAATTTAAACTAACCTTAGATTTAACGGATTGCACATTTTTAAACAGGATTCAAAATTTTAAATCTATTTTAATCTTCAGAGGATTAATAGAGCATGAGATCCAAGAAACACCTGCAAAAACTGCTAAACCCAGGGTAGGACTTAAATCACATCCCACTTCAAGAGGGATCCAAGCAAATCCATGACTAAATTAATGGCAAACTGAGACAAGAATGTTTGCTTTTACAGAGCATTTCATCACAGGATCATCACCAACCCCCTCCAATACAAGTCACTGTCTACAGCCAACCAGGGTTTCTATGAGACTAACTGCCTATAAGGCAAACAAAGCTCAAAACAGAAGCGAAACATAAAAAAAAAAGACAATAAATAAAAATTCAGTAAGTGTGATTGTACTGACTGACGTTCTGGAGTCAGTATAAAACCCACCATCCCACCCTGTGTATTCTCACACACATCAAAATAGGGAAAAAACCAAGACAGCCCCAGCCCCCTTTCTGTAGGTACTTACATATATTGCTCCTAACTGAGTCCTGTCTGCATCAAAAAGCTGGTAGTAATGTTGTATGAAGCTGGACCCAATCTGCTCCCAGATAGGCTTGTCTCCCATTCTGAATCCTCACCCAGAGCCAGTGACTGTGAAACAAACAACCAACAAAATCATCAGAAAGATCACACGAATAAGCATAACACTTGGCTCAAGTATCAGCACTGGCAAACACAAATCCTGTCAGCTGGCCTGGATTTTATTTTGGGATAAGTAAGACAAATCTCACCTCTGTATGCTAGACTTTTGTAAATAAAAAAGTCTCGGACACCAAATGGTTTAGTTACTTATTATAGCATTTGGTTTGTAGTGCTATTTCAGTGTGAGGTCACATCTCACGTACCAAAGTGAACGAGAACAAAAATGAGTGTAGGCACCTCATCTTCATATGTCACCTTATCTTGACATACTGCAGAAATCAGACCACCTGAAAAAGCTGGCAGGCATTTGCTGTTTTGACTTGACCTGTTAATATGGATTGTCTGCAAGTGGCTTACACCAACTGATTCATCTACTGAGCTCCTCAGGTATTTCACCATCCCCAGGCCCTTCTGAGAGTGCCCTGTCAATGGCACGTAACAGGAATTAATTCACTAGTTCACTGCTTAACACAACCTTACTGCCCATCCTCTTCTGCACTGTCACTGAGGCTGAAGTACACTCAATGTTTATCTTTGAACCTGTAGTAACTTCCAGACACAAACCATGATTTTTCACAGTGGTGAAAATCTGCACCTCCCAGTGAAGGTGCTGGAAGCTCAGAGGCATCCCACACTTCTGAACACGAGTGCCTCTATTCTAGAGGGATTAAACATACAGCCTGCACAGCAGTCTAGACAGACTCTGCCTACAAACCATCACACACCATCATTACAGATGGTGGCTTTACAATGCCATTACATTTTTCAAGAAAGCAAATCCATTTTTGTTTATCCTGATCTCTCTCTGAACGACTGAAGAATTGTGCTAAAACTCTAAACACAAAAATGTTGCATTCAAAACCCCACTGCATTACATTCTAAGAACTGAGTTTATTTCATGCAAACTACACGTGCTCAACATCAAGTCCTGTCAGACAGCAGTCCCTCTTTGCAATCCCTGACCAGGAATCCTGGAGCTACAAGTTTAAATTGCACTGCCAAGTCTGGAAAGGCATGAAATTCTGTTTGAGGACACAGGACACAACAGTTATTTTGGCTTCCTTTAGATGTCAGTTACTTCCACACCTGTTTAAGATTTGACAAATTCCGAAGGGAAGCAAAACACACATTCCCAAGATCTTCCCAGAGGGTATTCCCAGGCCTAGTTTTCTGTGCACAGTTGGACAAGAAAGGTCTTTTTGTATTTCAGGCCTTTGGCTGCCTGAGTTTTACTCATATAAATGGGAACTAATATGGGTTCAGACTCTAGGTTGGAATTTTTAAGGTTACATATATTTAGCCAGACTTACAGAAGAGCAAATCAGTGGCATAACAGCAGGTAGCATCCATGTTTTCAGGGTGGTAAATTCAACTAACAAAGCAAAATACAAATCAAGGACAACAGGTATTGCATTTTTAAACATCCTCACTTCACTATGAGACACTCAGACAGTATGCTCAACATCAAACTCAACAGCCCTGCACACTAACATAGACTAAAAATTCAAAAACCTGTTGCCACATAACTAGTATTTCAACTGCTCCAAAGAGATCTACAAATCTGGCATCAGTCACCCTCCAAAGTGCTCCACTGAGTACATGACTCAGTCTGGAGGATTTTACCCAGTGTGGTCACTACTCTGGGAAAACAGATCACAAAGGAAAAGAAAAACAGCCAAGTACAACAGGTTTAAAAAAGAAATCACACCAAATCACACCTCAAACAACTTAAGCCTCCTTCTTTATAAGAAAAACAACTGTATTGATTGCACATCCATAGCAGCCATATGCCAGCTTAACCTGGAGCTGATGTAGAAATCAAACTTCAGCCTGTATCAAGGTACTTTATGTTGAAAGAAAACGACTCTAAAACCATTGCACAAACTCCCTGGAAACTCTACCAAGTGATGCCCACTCTGCTGACAGGGAGGACTGATATCCTGTTTGGAAAACCAGAAGTACTAGGGTTTAGTTTTGATGCCTGCTGTTTGCAATCCAGTCCTGTGGGTACCCAGAGGTGTGTAGTTTGGGATGGTTGTGGTGGGCCCAACAACCAGCACAGGTGAAAATCGCTTTGATTCCCTTTTTATGCATCATCACAGCCTCAACTTCAGCCCATGAACTCAATCACTATTGGATATAATTCCCAAACATTCAGGTGCAAATCTAGTTGACAGCATTTGTGCTCAACAGTTGAACATCAAATATTAAAATGAAGTTGTGGACACAAGGAAACCACCAGCTTGTTCTCCTGAAGCTAAAGCAAGTGAGCTGTTGCTAATTAAATTTCACCACACACACGATGTGTGTTCACCCTGAACAGCTCACTGCACCATCATACAAACCCAAGACCAAGCTGCACACCAGCACTGCACCTCATCCAGTCCCTCAAGGCACAACAGCCTCACTCAGGCACCAGATGTCTCCTGTGCAACCCTAAAACTGTGAGGAAGCCTTAGAGACCACAAGAAATGAAGGAATTCATATTTTAAACATGAAAAGCAGGATTGCGGTTTCTAAATTCAAAGATTAGTATGCTAGCTTGCTGTCTCCTCCTAAAAATGTACTTGTATTTTGGTAGCTAAAATATATAGGTAAAATAAATAAAATAAATCAAAAACCAGCATAAACTGGACTAGTTGTAATGTTGATTTTGTCAGAAATGAGAACAAGCTAAAATATGTGACTGAAATTAATGATCCTTGACTAATATTTTTTTTATTTGTTACAACCTTACTCTCTTTCCTGTGCCTTTGATATATAGTTTTGCTGAATAGTCTCTCCCTGGAAAGGTTTTTTATTTTCCTCTTCTGATTTGTCAGCTTTTCCTCCACACTGTCTGGTGTTTTCTGCCTGTCATTACAGGTCTAAGAAGCTTAGAGATGTACCTAAAGAAAGAACAAGATGGGAATGATCTATTTCATCGAGCCCAGTCCCTTTCATTGAGGCACAACCCATGTAAGATCATATTGAGACACTCAGCAGTACAATGTTTTAATGAGATAAATGTAATATAAAAGGCTTTTAAGACCTATTGCAGAGCTGGGAAGACTGCACATGTCCTGATATTGTCAAACACTAGGACAACACAGAAGTGCTTCAGAGCAATCCAGCTAAATCTGCCCATGGTTCACTCACAGTTTGGTTACAGAGACAAGTATATTCAGTTAATATAAAGCCAGACAAAAGAGGTTTCAATGAGCTAGAAAGCATGTAAGATGTGGCACACCTGTCCTTTTAACAGCACTGCTGAAAGTTACTACTGTCTAAGTGTATTACCGGATATTCCACCTTAATTCCCCATGGAAAAGGAGATAATTTGCTTAAGCTAATTAACTTTCTTGACTTTGTCACTTCAAACATAACCTACCTCCTCACGTTCACTTAAGAACATCACAGTCCATTTGATTAACAATTTCCTCACAAAACCAGAGGAGCAAAGCTGAGCTACTGACACAGAGTGCAACGCTTTAACTCACATTATTGACTCCATTTCTTGGAATCTGCTCATACTAGAGAATTCATCCCCACCTCAAATACCACCCAGCAGTCAGTGCTGAAGCTGAAACCCAACAGAGTGCACAAAAGCTGCAGCTCCCAGCAGTTCTTGTCTTCAACAGGTACATGCTGACACTGCAAGAACTGGGACTGCTGCTCTGCAGGGGACTTCTGCACTGTGACATCTAAATCAAATTTTCCAATACCTTTGCCAGGCCACACACTGACACATCAAGCTTAAATTCCATCCCTCTACTCATCTCTTGCCACAACTCCTACAATTCTCATCCAACAAGGTGTCACAACATCCCAAGTATCTGCTCTGGCACGTGGCAGATGGCACCAATACCAAGTGAAGCTGCAGGACCCAGCAAAGAGTAGCACCAAGGAGGAAAATGCATCAGGGTATGAGGCAGAGGCCTAGAAGAGAAAAGAGCCTTCACATAGGCCATGAGTGACTAAAATTAGGGTTACACTGGCCTCAGGCAGCAGGTTTTCTGTCCACAACATCCAAAAATACAGCATCTTTTCAACTGCCTGTCCCAGTTTTGGTGTTCCTCTTTCTTCTCTGCCTCAGCTCCAGGCATGAGAGATTAGCATGAGGACACCAACACTGCCCATAACTCCTAAAGGGAACACAGTCCTTGAGAGACCCATTTCTGCCACAGGTCTGGCCAAAACCTTCTCCTGTTGCTTCCTTCACAGGCAGGAAACCATGAAACAACCTGCAGATGATTCTCAGTCAGCTGCAGCACAAAGTCCATCTTTCTGCTCAAGCAGCCTCAGCAGAGCTACTCAGAGGTGTAACGTGAGGAAAAGCCACCTTTTCACTGGGAAAAAGTAGAGTCACCTGCCAAAGGACAAACAGATTCCCTTCTCTGAAACACATAAGCACCAGAGACATTTGGAGCAGGTGGGCTACTGTCACATCTCTGCAGCACAGAGAAAGAACAAAAAATTGCTCTGACCAGCACTTCAGCTTTACTGCACTATCAGACCCAGACATATGTAAGCTTGCTGCTATCAATTAAAAAAAATAAAGTCATTCTGAATTGGAGCATGGCAAGGTTGCTCTTCTAAAAGAATACTACATTTTCTGAAAAAGTCAACAAAAACTAGTGTGAGCAATGGTAAAATACAAACTGCTAGATAAACCACAGATGGTTTGCCAGGGATTGCCACATTTAAAAAGCAAAGCTGTATTCAAAGAATCAATGAACAACCATCACAGGCAAATAAGGTCAGTAAAGTCCTTCTAGTCTGCAGTACACCAAGACAAAAAGCCACTGAATTCAAAGAGGAAAAAACTCAAACCAATACATTCTAATATGCTTGTGGAGAAAACTGCCTTCTGTTATTCAGTTATGACTATATTTATTTTGCAAATAATCCCAGCATAAATAAACCATGGTTCCTGTATATTAAAGCTGGTCCTACACATCGCTCCACCAAAGTCAAACTCTCTTAAGACTGAATTCAAGCATGTTTTTTGGAAGATTTGAGAATTGGTGTAAAAAGAGAGCACCAGCACAGTCTTTAAATAGGTGCTGCTGGTACAGAAGTACATGTGAATTCACAGCAAACACGGTTCGGCCCATCAGCTGCTGCACCCTTCACTACTGATTAACAGGAGTAAATACGGACAATGGAAGAGCTCTCGGTTGTTTCAATTCCTGACACTCCTGCAATTTCTGCCATGCAGGTATTTCAGATTGCTCAGATTAAAGAGCGAGCAGTCTTTAGACTGTGGTAAAAAAAACCAAAACAGCAGTTTCAGACTATTTTTCCTTCAATCTCTTTTCTGTTGCTGGTAAAACTTGCAAAGACAGGAGTGTCTTCAGTATGCACTTTCTAGGAACACAACGAAACCAGCATCACAGGACCAGTTAATCTCTCGGGTCATCTGTTCAACTCCACCAACGCTTGATAACAGATCATTCTCCTTTAGCAAAGGATACACACCCAAGAGAAGAAGCTATGCAAATTATCACAGAATAATGCAGGTTGTAAGGGACCTCCTCCAGTTCAAAGGAGGAGGACAAACCTGTTCCACTGCCTGACCACCCCCATGCAGAGGGCAGCTCTCCATATCCAACTCAAATCCCTTCCATTCCAATTTAAGCCCCTTATGTCCTGTCCTCCCAGTGGGTACCCCTGTGAAAAGCCTGGCTCCCTTCTCCTGATAATGGCCTGACAGAGACTGGGGCTGCCATGAAGCTGCTCGAGCCTTTTCCAGACTATACAAGCCCAGCTCAGGCACAATGCACAGTGACACAGGGATGAAGAAATACTGGAACTTACTGAGGGACACCATGAATCATCAGCCATTTATCTCCAACACTCTGTACCTCTGTCTGATAATGCCAATTCATGGCCACTCTTTCTCTGTTTGAAAACCTTTGAAATTTCCAGTTGAGGAGCAAATTCATGCATTCAGAGACTGAAGGAAAGAAGTGCTTCTCTCAGGTGTTTTCACAATCATCTCCACAGTAGCTGACTGATCCATGGAGGCCAAGCCTCTGCAAACTACAGCTCCAGACCACTCAGAAACTATTGATTTCAACAGAGACCTCTACCCAGTTAGTGCCATGGGCTGCACAGTGCAAGAATTCACATTATTCTAAACACGCTTGTAGATCTAAAAATAACAAAGTCCACATATGTGAACAGCAAAAGGATGGAAAGGGAGAAGGGGGAATTAAAAATCACAAGGTGACAAGGTGCAATCTGCTTCCTTCTGGGAAATACACGGACTTTCCCCTTCTTAATGTTTTTATTCCTCTAGTCCAACTCCAGTAAAACAAATTAATGCAGGAATTATGCCAACGTGCAGTATAGTTTTTTGGTTAGAGACGTCAGCAAGTAGAAGGTCACTGGTACACAAACCACATGGGGAGGACTCTGGGAAAGCTTTCACTGTGCCTGCTGCTTGATGCTCATCCTGACTGCAACCTGACAACCCAAGAGTCACAGGGTCAATCAGGATGATTTTCAAACATACAGACACACGTTACACATAACTGGAGAGGAAGACGTCATGTTTTGTTGTTAAGCAAAAGCCACAATTGCTGCACATCTGCCTTGTTTCAAGCAAGTCAAAAACTGAATTCAAGTTCACAAGGCTGAAGCCAGGTTTCCTTTCCCCTGGATGAATCCAAGACCTCTCAGTTTTAAAATAACAGAAGCACTGGAGAATCACAGGGGAGAACCGTACTCAGTGTTTTTCTTTACCTTACAGACACAGTAACAAAACGTTTAATCACCAAAAATTGCCACAATATCTAGGAGTTTTAAAACAACCAAGAAGAATTATACTAATAGCTGGTAACACTGCAACTTCTACACAAACCATACTCTACACTGTCACTAACTAGATAGCCCTGTTATTGACAACGACAAAAGAAATCTCAGCAGTTGTTACCATTTGCATTTTTCCAAAGACCTGAACAAACACAGATGTTAAGCAAATACATTTCAAATCATCTAGCAAATAACTTGCAAGCTTTTAGACATGAAATAATGATTAGGATCCCAGTGGGAAAATAGTCAAATAGTCCAAAAGTGAGACAAAATATCACCAATTTAAACGAGATCAGGCCTTTCACTACTTTCACTACTTCTATGTGGAGATCTGTAAAATGCCTTTTTTTTCCTGTTGCTGCTAAAATAAAACTTAAGGTCACCACATACAAACATTGCTTGAAAACAACTCCTCAAGTCAAAACAGTATCAACTTGAGAAGGCAGCTGATTAAAGAATCAGATTTAACTTTCAAGCAACAGTTCTGCAACCAGTTCAACTGCAATACACTGTGTCCAACTCTAAAAGATACAATTACTCTGGAAATTATGGACTTCAAATGAGCTGAAGCATTATAAAAGCCTGCCTTGGGCAGGAAGTTAAATTTGAAATGCAAGAATGGTGTCTTGGCAACTTAAATGTACTCAGAAAGCTGTCTCGTATTAAAATGCTTCTTGTTACTGGACACCTTTCCAGGTTTTGATTGTTTTTTTGAGTTTAAAAGTGACAACAGCCAGAGGAGTGGAGAAGAAATTCTCTCTTGTGGATCATAGTGGAAACTGGCAACTCAAAGTGAAAAACTAGCTGGCCGCAGCAGGTCACTGAGCACATGCACTTGGCTAGCTCTGCTCCAGGGAAGCACGAACCCTCCGTTTTCAACGTGACAAAAGACTCAACGGGGTCAGGTAACTCCGGTCCTCGCACAACCTTCTGGCAAGACAGAAAACAGCAGGAACATCAAAAGGCACTGGAAGCGGGAGCGGAACCGAGCGCGCCTTCCGCGCCACACACCCCGGCAGCTGCCGGTCCATCCCCCGGGCCGAGGGGAAGGCTCTGCGGGGGCAGCGCCCGGGGCAGC
>VXBX01007083.1:178137-219708 GCA_013400415.1 Scytalopus superciliaris
GTGGGTCATTTGAATGCGGGAAGGGGCCCCGCGGCGGCGCCCCCGGGGCATTGTGGGAGCGCGGAGGGGCGGGGTGCGGATGGGAGGGGGTCATCCCTGTGGGATGGGATTGTATCCCTGTGGGACGGGATTGTATCCCTGGGGGACGGGGCTGGAGCCCTGTGGGACGGGATGGTGCCCCTCCGGGACAGGGCTGGGCCCCCTGGCACAGTGTTACACTCCAAAGCGGGGCCCAGCGGGGTGTCCGCGCTGAGGGCCCCGTGTGGGAACCCAAACGATCAGCCACAGCCAGAACCGCAGGGCCTGAAGGTAATTTTAGTTCCCCTCACAAGAGCTATACCAGCGATGTAATGGACTTTTGCTTGTTGTTTTTCGGGGGGATTTTTTTTTTAAAGTAGTCGCTCGGCTTGCCCGCAGTGAGAGAAGTTGGCACGGAAGGTGTGAGGTGGTAGAAAGACGACTTGAAATAAATCCTTGTGAAGGGGTAAGTGGCCTAAAAAGCACCGATGGGGTCTCACTGGAGGCTCCCCCACAAACCCTCAAGCAGCAGCAGAGAGGACTGGAGGGCACAGGAGTGTTCACTGAGGGCCCAGGCTGAGCCTGGAAAGCAGCTCAGGGCTTGTCCCATTCTCACTGTGGCAGCCTGACCCGGCCCTGAAGGTTCCCAAATCCCTGGTGGCAAACCCGAGTGTCACCTCTCTGCTTCTGAGACAGAGCTGGCATTGCACAGCCTGGGAAGAGGCGGGATCCACAAAGGGTTGGCCCGGTTTTCCTGCTGATGGCAGTCCTGGGAAAGGAGGTACAGGGTGTCTGACACTGAGCCCCTCTCCTGGACTCTAATGTTGCACTGGCAATGTCTTCCAGCAGGTTTCTCCTGTCTGAAAAAGGCAAACCTGAGTGCCAGTGCTGTGACAGTCGCTGTTTCATGGTTTCTCACCCCACGTGGCCTGGAAACAGAGACTGCAGCTGATGCTCCACTGAATCCAGGTGAAGAGTAGCTGAACAATAAAAAGGTGGGATTTTCCCCCCCCCCTCCCCTCACAGAATGGGTAAGGTTGGAAGGGACCACAGTGGGTCATCTGTAATATTTCTGTGGGGAAATAATCAGCCCTTTGGAGAGAGAGCTGACTGGGCAGCAGCTGAATGATGCTGATTCTTCTTTTTCCTGGAGGCAGGACATGAGACAGGGAAATAGAGGTGGAGTTGGCATCAGGACACACTGACTTTCAACACAATGGCTTCCAATGATGAAAGAGAAGAACTGCAGATGAAGAGTTTGGGCAGAACACTGGAGACTATTCCTTGTGGAGGAACCCACCCTGCCAAAGATGCTGTGTCAGAGGTTATGAAAACAGCTGTCTGCTCCATAATTTAATGGGAGCCATACTGATCTCTTAAATAAAAGTGATCTGAGCAAACCTTATATGTGTGCAGAGAAACCTTTAAAAAAATCTAAAATATAGGTATAGAATCCAGAAATAGAGCTACTATTAATCTCTAGGGGTCATTGTTATAAATATGAACTTAAGGTTTTCCCTTAGAACCATAAAAGCCATCTAAAATAAACATTCTTCAAATCCCCTTCTAGGGCTGACATTTGATAATACACACACAGAAGAATGTGGCAACCAAAAATAGTCACAACTGGTAGAAGAAAAATATTGCAAGGGTACAGGCCGGATTAGAACACAGAAAGGTGAGGGTTTCAAATGGAAGAAAAAGGCACTTGCATTCAGCAGCAGTACAGGGGGTTTTGTTAGCATAATAAGGTGCCTTCCTACAGAATTAGCCTCTTAATTCCCTGTTGGTGTAATTGCTTACTTCCTTAATTTAGCAGCAAATGGGGGAAAGTGTGCATGGGGAAAAGTGTTCCCTTTTATCATAGAGTTTATGCCCCATCACAGAGACTTTCCACAAACACTCTGTTTCTGCCTGGGCTACACAAAAATTTAGCTTGTAGTTCACAGAGTTCCAGTCCCACCGATGGGATTGGACAGACCTTGCAGACTTACAGGCCTGCTTTAATAAGGGGCTCCTTTCCTCCAACTCCCCCAGTTCTTCAGAACTACCTGCATCAGAATCTCCCCAAATATTCCCATCCCAATCCTCTGGGTCCACAAAGGGAACATATTTGCTATCAAATGGTCATCCATGATCATCCTAAGGGTGTCACTTGCTTCATGATATGGGTTTAGAGTATCAGCTACCTAATTCCATTGGCAAGGGACACAGTGGGACTTCAAGTAGTGATTGAGACTGGCTATAAAAGCTCCAGGTGCTTCACAGAGGTGGACAGAATTCAGTTCTCCATCCTGAAGAGCTTCTTTGGGAAGAAGAGGAAAACTGCACAGGATCTCATGAAATTTGCACCACGCCTGGGTACACAGCTCAGCATTCACAGATTTCTTCACATGAGACATTGCTTTCCCTGCTTTATTGGTAAATGAGGTGTGCCAATGCCAGTCCTCCAGGTTCTTATTCACTCAGCTGGTTCACGACCTGATTCAATGAATTCAAAGGAATGTACAGCTGATGTGAGCTCTTCTATTTCTCCTTCCTCAGAGGGACCCTGAACTCGTAAAATAATGCTGAAGAAGAAACCATGTCAGTCCAACTATACAGATAAAGAAATAGGCAAAGCACATTCTATAGCACTTCTCCAGGTGTGGGAGATGCTGCACGTGAATGGATGTAAATCCTGCTCCAGGCTTGGCCCTCAGCCTGTGTGTCCCTGAGCAAGGAGGTGATTTCCAAAGGGTTTACATCCCTCTGGGCATCCCTGGCACTAGGCGGTCTTGTAACGAATTCCCCCAGGTAATGCTGTTCTTGGGAATACGCTGCAAACCCCTTCATACTCCTGCTCATTCTCAAGCAATTTTCCCCAAGAATGCTTGCAGAAATCATCATGCAACCCTCTGCATGGCACTTTTTCTGCAGACCCTGCTTTTCTGTCCCTGGCAGCTTCTCCCCATCAGGACTGACTTCCACCAGCCTGAATATGGATTTTGACACCATTTCAGATCTAAAGAGGAGCAGGTGACATGAATTGGAGTTTTTGGAGGGGAGAAGTGGGAGTGAAACACATGGGAAAAGAAAACCCACAGTCCCTTTCCCTGGGATTAGAGCTTGCTCTCAAACTGATGACATCTTGTTTGCCACCAAATGGAAGAATTTCTGTTGTCTTTTGGCTAGGATTCCCTTAGAAATCCTGACAGAAACAGCAGCACTGACAATCTCAGTTCCAGACCTCCACTGAGGTCTGGCAATCCTATTTGGAATAGGCATCTCCCAGCCTGCTACAGACTTCTACTTTCTGTGGGCAGCATCTGATAAGTAACCTGCCCTTATGTGAAGGATCAAGTTTGACTGCTTGATATCCTCCAGACTCCTCAAACCCTAGGACAGTAACATATTTCTATATCTGTATGGTATATGGAAAGTAACAGTTTCTCCTGTTTAACTTCCGTATTCCAGAATAGGAGGGAAATGCTTCATGGAATCATGCACCAATGAGGAAAATAAATGAGGACTATCCTGAATAAGGCCATTTGGAACTCAGGAGGTTCACCAGTTCAATCACCCTTCTTGCTATTTACACAGCAAATGAAGAAGAGTTTGCTGCTGCTTTGGTCCTTCACTGACTCCAAATACTCCATTCACTGTGTAGGTCTAAACACTTAAATGCAAATACCTCTCTCAGTCACCAAAGAGAACACACCACAAACTCTACAATTAAATCAAATGGACCAGAAGTCTTCTAATCTGATCATGGCAGTGTTTATCTGAAATCTCGAAGTATGGAAGGTGGGGAGCCACAAGTAAAAGCAGCTTTGAAAGGGAACACGGCTGCTGCTCCTCCAACTTCCCAAGAGGCAATAATGCTCCTAACTCTTCTACCAGACCCAGCAGGATGCTGGGGGAGCCCCTCAGCTGAAGAGGCCCTGGGGGGAAGCTGAACAGCAGCCTGTGAGCAAAACCCCTTTCCTGTGCTCAGCATTACAGCTCTCTGCCAGACCCCTGCAAACCCTTATGCCTTCTTTTTCTAACTGGAAAAACAGGGACCATGCAACTGATTGATGCAAGGATATCACTACTGAAAAAGAGGGAGCATTCCTCATAGGTGGGGCAACAACCAAATCTCTCAAGCACCTTGGAGTGAGAGCCACAGGATCTGATTTTTGGGTGCACCAAGAGTCCTCAGCTCCTACTGAAACCCACAGGCCTCAACTGTACCATCACCTTTGGTAAGAAATTTCAGGACCCGATTTGGTCCTCTCCGGGCTCTGGCCATCCCGTTTCTCGACTCTCTCCGAGTGTATCAATGGAATGTCGGAGGTCAGTTTTTTCCGGACGCGCGACTCAGTCACAGTAGCATAGAGATGGATGCGAACTGTGAAGCCTCCTGCTACCTGGGGAAGGAGAGACAATTCAGCTGAGAGTCTGGGGGGCATCTGCTGCTGCTCCCAGCATGTTGCCTGCCCCAAAAGCTGTGGCACCTCGATGGGCAGGAGCGCATCCACTTCTCCAATTGGAATGTTGGTACTGTCAAAGAGCACCTCAAAACTCTCGGTGTTGCAGTAGCGCAGGCGCCGCACCTGGTCCAGGCTCACACTGAAACCTTGAACAGGCAAAAACAAAGCAGCTGAGACACACAAACAACATGAAATGTGTCACAAGCATGTTAAGGTCATACAGGTGTCCTGGCTGACAGCTCTGGGAAAGACTGTTCTGCACCTCTGGAGACAACAATGCTGCTCTTCATCTCTTGTCACCCACCACTCAAGGAGAAAGGGCTTTCACAGCCAACATCAAAGGTACATGTTGGATGGTAAACTGAGCACCTCCAGCAATTCCTTCATCAGGCACTCATGGAAGGTTGCACAGAGCTCTCCAGAGGAGAATTTCCAACTAAAATTCTCCCATGCTGTGCTGAGTTGGTTGACAACTTAGAAGAGACACACCTGAGCATCCCTTAGGCACAGTGAACCACTCTTTGATGAAAGCACAGGCTCGAGGCCTCTTTTGGAAGCCCACGGGAAGTCTCTCCAGCACTGGTTACCTTTTCCACACAGGGCACCTTTGCTGATGTGGAAGGACACTGGGAACAGCCCGGTGTTGGTGATGTTCACTGTGTGTCTCTCAGCATTACCCTGAATGACGCTGCCCATGTTCAGGATGTACGCAGGCAGCTCAACTCTGGAAGGAGAAGTAAAGACAGTCCTTAAACCACAGCCTGGATACATGTCCAGGTGGATGGAAGATGCAGAATAAGGTGGATAATTCTGTATTCACTGCTGTAAAAACCCAGCTCAATCCCATGAAACCCAAGGCCTGATTACTTGGCAGTGACTTCAGGAAGTCACAGGGAGTGCAGGTCCTACGTTTTATCAGCTACCAGTGGCATCTGAAAACAAAATTAGTTTTAAATGGACACTGGTCACAGCTCCTCTGATATGAAAAGCCAGTGTGGGTAAGTCCACTGAGCCTCCACTGGTCTCAATGAAACTGCTTAGCCTGGCATAGAGCTCAACCCTGAAATTGCTTCAGGGCCTTGGAATAAAAGGAAAATCTTCACTGCTCTGCAACCAGAATCACCCCCAAAGCAGCACCAATAAATGTAACCAACACTGCTGAAATTCGTGGGAAGGTCCTTTCCCAGTGTAGTCCCACTCTGGAAAGCACATGAATGATCTGTTTGGCAGAGCATCTTCTTCCTGAATTGGAGCATCCTGTGTCTGTGCTGCCTCATGAAGGAGCAAGGAGAGGCTCCCTAGGTAAGCCCTGACACGTCACCAACATCCAAGTCACCTGATTAGGGTTTTCATGGGTTTGGTGATCTGTGTGATTCCCTGCTCCTTTTGCTCAGTGTACTATGTTAGTTGTAACCAAGAAGACAGCTTGGAGTTGTCAGCAGGGAGGGTGTCTGTGCTGCCTGGAAAGGCTTGATAGTCTGTACTGGGCCCCCTCAGCTCTAAGAACAGAACCTGTGGGAAGCTGAGCAGCAACAAAGCTCAGCATGGCACTGGGGAAGGGAGGACACACAGCTGCTCACAGGGAGCACCTCACAGCTGTTGGGACCGGACCCTTTTTGAAGTGCCAGGCCACTCCCAGCTCTGCAGACACAAAGAGCTCTCAGGAGCAGGGAGCACTGCTGGGTGTTACCCTCGGGGCACCTGGGGATAGGGGACAGGAGTCCCTACTCACTCAACAAGCCTCTGACGAATGGACCTGTCAAAGACCCTGTAAAGTGGGGGACGGGAGGTTACAGTTCTCTGCAGCTCCAGAGCATGTTGCTCTAACAGCATCTGCTCCATCTCCATCTGCAGCCAAGTGTCACACTGAGGAAAGAGAAGACAGTGGCTGGTTGGCAAGGGTTTGTCCCAAGGCCCAGGCTTGTATCTGAAAGAGGATCCCACCCTGCTCTTGTTGAGAGGGGGCATGGGGTCTTCCCCTCTGGCTGCTCAGTGTCTGTGACACCTCCTGCTCACTGAGGCAGGACCTTATCCCCAGGGAAGTAACTCCAGATATCTGCCTGCCCAGCCACTGCTACAAAAGCTGATCAGGCCAGACAGACAGACAAGGCAGGAACCTTCCAGAGCTCCATATATTTGCCTGCCCCGAACAGGGCCAAAGCAGCTTGGACAAAAGCCCTTTTGGAAAGGAACACTGACCAAGCTGGTGCCTCTTGGAGCTGAGCCCTGCCAGCACAGTCCCAGGGTGCAGTCAGGCTGCTGCTCTCAAGGTCTGTAAATCTGGCAGGGCTTGGGCTGGGAGCAACAAACTCCCCAGCAATGACCTGAATTTCCTTCAAAGCACAATCAGCTCCATTGCTTGAGCACGGCCTTCAAGGTCTCTCCCTGGGGTAGCCAGGAAGCTGGTGCATCTCCAGGAGGGACCATGACCAAATGTGGGCAGCCCCTGGGCCAGTGCTGAGCTCACAGATGGTCATGGCCAGGCCGAGGCAGGGAGGTCCCAAGAGCCAGCAGGGCACTGGGAAGCAAGGGGCTCAAGTGACATGGGGAGGGTGGCATGTGCCAATCGGGGCAGCAGCTGTTCTTACCACAATGCCAGAGTCAGTGCCAGATTCTACCATGGGTGGCCCCATGGGTGGTTCCATGGGTTGTTCCACGGGTGGCTCCACAGGTGGCTCCACGGACTCAGGTTGCCACATAGCAGCTGCTTCATCGATCTGCATGTCTTCTTCCAGCTTTTCTTTTGCCTCTTTCAGCATCTCCTTATAGTTTTCATATCCTGAAGGAAAAAGTTATCCACAAATAGAAGCGTGGGTGCATTGCCAATCCCATTTAAGCTGAGAAGTGTCACTTTCCCAACACTGGCCTCTCCCAGAAATGAACCCTTCAAGTTACCTGGAGCAAGTAGATGCTGATGCTTCTCAAGGCCAGAGTCATCCGTAGGTGGCTCTTCGGATATACGTTCTGACAGAACAGTTTCTTCCTCTCTCTGTATTTCTTCCTCCAGATTTTCTGCTCCCTCTTTCAGCAGCTCATATTTTTCAGATCCTGAAGGAAAAAATTATCCATAAATAGAAGTGCAGACACACTGCCAGTCCTATTTAAGCTGGGAAGTCCCAGTCCCCCAGCTCTGGCCTCTCCCAGAAACAAACCACTCAAGTCATCTGGGGCAAGTAGATGCTGCTGCTTCTCAATGGTAGAGTCGTCCATAGGTGGCTCCACAGATGCAGGCTCTGACAGAACAGCTGCTGCATCAATCTGCCTATCTTCTTCCATTTTTTCTTTTGCCTCTTTCAGTATCTTTTCATATTTTTCATTTCCTGAAGGAAAAAAGAGTATCGACAAGTAGAAGAATGGGTGCACTGCCAAACCCATTTACGCTGGGAAGTCCCACTTCCCCAACACTGGCCCCTCCCAGAAGCAAACCTCTCAAGCCATCTATGGAAAGTGGATGCTGCTGCTCCTCTCTGAATCCTCATGTTCACTCTCAGCCATCTTCCTCCTCATAGAGGAGCATCTCATCCCCTGAAATGTCATGCAAATCCAACCCTGCCAAAAGCCCTACCAGCCTCTCTTTCTTACTGCTTTTCTGTCTAGTCCTCATCTTTCCAGGTCTCTGACAGATGTGCTGGCAAGATCTGCAGGATGATTACTGGGACAACACCCACATGAGCTCCTCTGCTCAAGACTCAGGGAGCAACCACAGGGGCAAGTGTTGGTCTGGCAGCCCTGCAACCTCCAAGCTTTGTGGAGAAGGGTGTGTGCTGCCCTGTGGGAGAAAAAAGGGGACTTTCCTGGGGAGCAGACAGGCAGTGCTCACCTTTGATGTTCCAGGGCAGGTCCACAGAGATCCTAAGAAAGATCCCCTCTCCTTTCAGGGAGATTTCTACTGGTTCCAGGTGACCCACTTGCAACTGGAAAGTCCTGTGGAAGACTCCTGGTATTCCTGGCAGGTAATAGATGTTCAGCACTTGCTCCTTGCCAGGTTCAATGTAATTCTGCAGGGAATGGGAGGAGAGGGAAGGAATGCCTCAGAGAGGGTTTGGTGGGGCATGGCTCAGGTGACAGACAGGCTGAAAAGACAGGTTCTCATCTGGAAGAAAATGTCAGACCACATCACCCTCTAACTTCCTTGTAGCCAAAAGCTCAAGCCTGCAACGTGAGGGTGCAGTGTGTCCTTCCAAGGGCTCATAAGGCTGCAACCCCCAGCAGAGCGTGCCCTGTGCTCAGGGTGAGCACACCTCTTGGTTTGCTCTCTGCCAGCAAGAGCCAGGCTGAACAGATAAAAGCTCTTTTTACCAGGTGCTATGGAAGAGGAGTGAAGTGCCTGCACTCAGCAGGGCCAGCAGCCCCTGTCACAGCACATCAGTGGTTCCAGGCTGGTGTCAAAGGGCCTGACCTGTTATTAATGATTCCGACAAAAACACCCCCTGCCTTTGTGGTTACACCAAGAGTGCATGAATGTATCCAGACTCATGGTGACCTGCAAACATACATCTCTGGAAATGCAGGAGGAGAGACTAGGATGAGATTTAGGGATTCCAGAAGGGCTGTCCAAACCCCAGGCTGGGCTCACACCAGCCCAGTTGAGGGCAAACTCGGCTCTGGGTAGCAGGGCACAGCTCACCCATACACACTGGGCTGGATGGCTCCCCAGTCCCATTCCCACTGCAAGGAGGAGTGGGAAGGATCCTGCCTCTCAATCCCCTGAGCTGTTACTCCAGCACACAACACGGCTGCAGCCAAAGGGAGCCCTGCCAAGCTGCCAGCACTCAGGATGCTGCCCCAGCAACTGACAGCACGGGCCCACACGGAGCTGTGTCTTCGGATGCTGGCAGGAAGGGAGCATCAGAGTGTCATCCCTTGGAGGAGACAGGCATGAAATAAAGAGAAAGCAATTTGGCTTCCACTTCCTATTCCAGAGAGGGCCAAAGAAAGCAACACTGCTTAAGCTCAAAGATATACAAACAGGACTGAGAAGCTGGGATGGTGGGATGCTGCTATCTCCTCTCCTAGCTCTTCCAGCCCCGCTCCTCCCTGGCCCCACCACTGCCCCACAAAGCTGCTGCAGAGCAAAGCTGGAGGGAGTGAGGGACTAGCACAGGGGCTGTGAGATTTTCTGGCAAAGGAGCTTCAAGCTCAAACAAGGAATATGTAAGTGCTGCTTAGTGCTGGCAGTGGGGAGGCCAGGACAAGGAGTAAGTCCTGTGCCAGCACAGCCAGACAGTCCAGCAGTCTGGGTCCAAGGAGCAACCAATGTGTTTGTGACTCTGGCCAGTGGCACCCACTGGCCAAGACCACAGGGAAGTCCATTAGGAGAGCGTTTGCTTGACCTTGTCTCTAACCCCAGCAGCAATTTCTTTCAGCCCTGTCTCTAAAGGCTGAGTCTGAAAGGGAATTTTCCCCTTTTTTCCCTTTAACCCTCTCCTGGGCCACCTAACACAGGGTTGGGGCTAATCACTTGAGTTACTCACAGTGCTGGGCATGACCACGGGCACACCAGGCAGAGGGCAGTCTGCAGTGGCAGTGCTGGGGTTTAGCACCATGTAGGTGAATCCAATCCTCCCGGTGTTCTGCAGGATGAACTCAGTTTCGATGACTTCGTTAAACAGCTGGAGAGAGGACAGAGGAGTGGGAAGTTACAGATACAGGCCTGCTGCTGGGAATCTCCTTCCTCTTTCATGGGGCTGAAAGTAAACAGCCACAAAGAAAGAGCAGGGACTGGGGAGGATATACAGGCACTTGACCAGGAACCCCCAGGCAGAGGGCACCTCTTAGACCTGCCACCTCTTAGGGAGTTGTGGCAGTACACAGAGGTGTGATAACAACCATGTAAGGGCCGGTAATAAATGAACCAGGAGACACAGGCCCTCTACTCTCAGGGGTCACCAATAGCCTGCTGAAACAAGGGAAGTGCCATGGAAGCATTCCAGAGGAAAAGGCACCTGCATGCAAGTATAGGCAAGCAAACAGGCAAAAAGGGAGACACACAGGGCAACACAGACAGGGCCAGCAGCTGGGAATATCTGTGGGATTTTAACTGAAGTGAGGATTATTCTGGGACATTCTCTCCAGCCACAGTGGCTGGAAGCCCAGCTTCCTCCCTGTAGATTAAGCAAGAGCATTAGAGGAGAGCATCTCCTTGGAGATCAAGCTTTGGGAGCAGATCAGGGGAGGGATGTCTCAGGGACATGTCCCTCTAGACATCTCCACTGGGATCCTGCCTGGCCTGGGAGGCAGCATTAGGTCCCTTGAAGAGGAGGAATTCCCAGTATTGGTGGTGTGTGCATGTGTGTGTGTGTGGTGGAGATGGCCATTAACAACCAGTTGGATGCTGGACATATCCCTCAAAGGTTGTACTTCAAAGCCCCAGAGCCAACAAAGGAGCTGGGAAGGGGAGAGAGCCCTGGACTGAGGTGGGCAGCAACCTGCTGGTGATGGTTCCAGGACAGCAGCTCTGCCAGGAGAAGGGTGCGGTACCTGCAGCCCGCAGTCAATCTCCCGGATGCCCAGGTGGTAGCTGATGCACGAAGCCTCCCCACTCAGCACCACCTTGTAGGTTGGGCCTCCCTCCACGCTGCACAGGGCTGTGACACGGGCAATGATGTTGGCATGGCCAAAGAAGGTGAAGGGCACCTGCTGGCTCTCACCCGGCCACAGCACACCGGACACTGGCAGGATATCGAAAACCTGGAGGAGGGCAGGAGAGGTTGAGATGTCGAGCATGGAAATGGATGCAGAAGAGCAGCTGTGGGTTGGAACAAAGTACAGACATAGCTGAAGGGGCCTCTTCCTCAAACACAGCCATAATCATCCTAATTTCATCCTATATCCATGTTACTGGCCAGTGTGGAGACCATAGGGAAATCTTCTCCAATACCCACTGATCGATGACTGATCAATGCATCAATTAATACCCTACATTATAGTAGATTGGAATGTCTCCTGGCAGCAAGAAATTCTCTCCACTGCAGAACTTGCCTTTGAAAACACTTTTACCGCCTTCAGAGAAGTAGGAGACTAAGAGGTGAGAGTCTCTGGACTCAGAGGGAGGACTCCAGCTCAGGTCATCTGACACCTGAGACTTTTCCTTCTCTCTCTTTGATTTACTTGCTGCTCTGTCAAGGTGCTATGGCAAAAGCTCCTGCAAAAGTTTCTGATCAGCCACCTGATGAGGTACAAAGGGAGCAGTGCCCTCCTAGGTGCTGCACAGGGAGTGTCCTTGGCCCTAAGACAGGTCCCACATGGCTTCTCCAGTGACCAGTTGCTTCAGCAGTGCTTTGCAATGGCTTGTAGGGATGTGAGGAGCCTCTGTGGGCAGTGCTGAGAGCCACCAGTGGGAGTGGGGGCTACAGAACTGCTTTTCACACTGGAAACAGTGAAGCAGGACAGATTCCCACTTACCTCCTCCACTCCCAAGGCAAAGTGCTCCACCTCCATGAGCTGCCTCAATGCCTTCATCGTTGCTGGGCTCTGAGGCTCCACATCAGAGGATGGCAGCAGCTGGAAAACAAGCACCATGAGCTGCAGTGAGCAGGGGGAAGGTCTGGGAAAGATCATTCTGCTGCAGGTTCTCCACCATCTCACCACACCAGAAGCAGCTGAAATGGGACCTGGGCACAAACCAGGTGTGGGTATGTCCATGTTACCAGTCGAATGCTGGTCCAAGCCCACCCACAGGGCTCTGTCTGCACTTCCTACATGGGAGTTTGCACAAGACAACTGGATGTCCCCAACACTCAGGCAGAGGGAGTTCGAACTACATGATCTTTGAAAGTCCCTTCCAAGCCAAACCATTCCCAGGATTCTAGGATAGCCACTTGAATTTCCCTGGTTTGCTTGTGCATACACAGCAGCAACCAGGAAATAAAGGTGATTTCATGCTTCTATCTGAGAACGTTCAGCCACACTATTTGCATCTTATGAGTATCATTTCTTCTGGTTCACTAAAAACACGCAGAGTTAAAATGGCCAAGGTACAACCCCTCGCTTGAACTTCATGCCAACAAAGGCACTTTCACAAACTCCCAAGCTTCCTTACATCCTTTTTTACTGCCCCACAAGCAGCCTCTGTTCTGCATGATACAGAACAAGGGGCCAGTTCCCACTCCAAAGCACCAAGATTCACCAGGCAGCTTTTCAGTGGCAGCCTGGTGGAGGCAACACAAGCAGTAGGTTCACAAGGAAACCTACCTTTGATTCCAGGGAGTCCTCTGAACCTGCTGGCTGTTGGGCAGCATCCTGCACTGCTCCCAGGGAGTCCTCTGAACCTGCTGGCTGTTGGGCAGCATCCTGCACTGCTCCCAGGGAGTCCTCTGAACCTGCTGGCTGTTGGGCAGCATCCTGCACTGCTCCCAGGGACTCCTCTGAACCTGCTGGCTGCTGGGCAGCATCCTGCACTGCTCCCAGGGACTCCTCTGAACCCTCTGGCTGTTGGGCAGGATCCTGCACTGCTTCCAGGGCTTCAGTTGGGTCCTCCACACTTTCAGTGCTGACATGATGCTTTGACAACACTGAGTGCCCCAAAGAGTCTCTCTCCTCCATCGATGATTTGGATTTGAATTTCGGTGGTGAAGGGGTGAACCTGGAAAACAACATTTCAGTTCCCAAGAGGTTGTCTCCTCTGAGCCTGGTCCCAGTTCCCTAAACAAAACTGTTTCTGGATGAGCTCTGTTCTTTGTAACTGCAGCACTTCAATGCCCAGTGGTTACCTTGGCTTGGTTTCTTGAGGCATTATGGAAAAAACCTTCACTTTTGTAATGAAAGCTGCCCAGACCAGAGTTCTGCACTCTGCAGAGATCACAGCAGGAGGAACTGCCAGAAGGGTGCTCATAGATGTGCCCCAGCACTGCTGCAGGATTACTCTTAGGCCTGTAAAGCACAGCCCAAGCCTGCTTCCCAGGGATGCTGACAAGTGCTCCCACCAAGAACCCCAGCAGAATCTGTTGATCGCTGTCAAACATCAAAGAGCTGTTTAGTGAAGGTGATTTGTGGTTTAACAGGTCAAAACTCCCTTCACCAAAGTGCTCTTTGCCTCAGGCCACAGGTCTGAGAAAGCAGCTTTCCCCACCAGCTTTCCTTTCCAAGGGAAACCAGTAGGAGGGCTATAGCAAAGCAGCAGGAAGAGACTGGGACAGCAACACTGCACTCTGGTGGCAGCACCTGTGTAAGGTCGTCATAGGACAGGACGACAAAACGGATTGGCAGGGAAGGAAAAGAGGTCACATTACAGATCTGCTTGTTCAAGTGCCTAATCGTGGCTTTGCAGCTCCAGAGATAAACCAGGACTCCAGGTTACTGCTATGCAAAAACTGTTGGGAGTGTCTTACAGCCCCGTTTAACTGGAGGGCATTGTTTCCAGCCCAGTATTAAACTGGCAGAGATGACCTGTTCCCTGAGCATCCAGCCTGACCACGCCTGGTTGTTGTTATTTCCACAAGGAAATCTCAAAAGCACTTTGCCAGATCCCTGGCAAACAGCCTTGGTCTTTGCAAAGCACAAACAGGTCACCAGGAAGCAGAGCTTCAAGGAGAGGGCAAAGGTGCACATACCTTATTGTGTTCAGCTCACTGTCTGTCTGGAATGACCAGTGGTAGTGGACAGGAATTGGGCTGCAGTTGGTCATCTCCACATAATGCACTTTTTCAGTGTCATTCATGATGCAGCCAAAGTCCAGGGCCTTGGTCTGGATACAGAGATTTGGGAAGTAAACTTCTCCCCGAATGGAGATGTGCTCCTCATGGGGATGCTCCAGGAACCCCATCTTCAATGTAGTCTCTGCTACCCAGCTATGCAAATCCTTTTTATAAGCTGGGTCAAACTGGATGCACAGGTGACGTTCCTCCCCTATCTCCAACTTCATGGGCTGCAAGGAGAAGAAGAATATTAATCACCCATGTGATGAAGTCCCAAGGTCTGACAGCATGAAACAGCAAAAGTTCAAATATGACCCCAACATGGGCTTCTCCACTCTCCCTTCATTTCTTTACAGTGAGGGTCTGACTGACCACACTCTGGTCTGAGACTTTCTCAGGCTCATGTTTCTGTGCTTGGCAGCAGTACAAGGGGATGGCTGCTGGAGAGCTGGGATGCTTTCCAGGAGACACCCTTACTGCATGGCTTGCCCAGACCTAGTTGCCTGCTCCTTGTGTCTTAGAGCCAGGATGGGTCTTCCCAATTCAGATGAGATTTTCCTTCCTTCAGCAGCTCTGCTGATTCAGTTCGGGCCAGTCCAATGTTGACTGTACAGAATAAACTTCTTGACTTGAGCCCTGGCAAACAGAAGGGCACCACCACATCCCTCCTTCTTCAAACCCCACTGCCAGGAGGGTCCTTGGCTGCTCACCTGGCCATCTGTAGGGAGGGGCTGCTGCTCCACATCACAGATAAGGAATGGATGCTTCAAGTCCAGCACAATGCTGAGTGGCAGGGAGGAGGTGTTTTTCAAAGACAGAGGCTTGTACTGGAGAGTCAGGACATCACTGGGTAGCTACAGAAACAGGAGACAAGACAAAACAACCTCAATTGGCCACAGATCCCCTTCCCCTCCCAATGCATTTCCCATTTTTCAACACCAGAAGTGCATACATCTCTATTTACTCTTTCCAATAGACAATACCCTTCCAGCTGTTTTAACAGCCATGCCATTAAATGCCATTAAAGGATGCAATCCAGAGACTTACCTTCTCCACACGGAAAGGGATTGCTCTGGAAGATATTTGCACAGTGGGAAAAATGAACTCGCAGGTGACATCCACTTGCATTATTTGTCTCTTTGTTTTCTCTCTCCCCACGATGGCGTGACACAGCAGCCTCTCCTTCACCTCCTGCATGCAAGAGCCACTGTCACCAGTGGGTGCTGGCACATTGTCCAGTAAACACCTCATGCTGGCTCACCACCCACGGGCCCTATTCCTGCCATGGAATTACAGTCATTGCTCTCCTTAAAAGCCCCTTTTCTTTCTGTGCTGCAGCCTGTTTGTTCTGCACTCAAGTAACACTGCACCCCAATTGCCACAAAAGGCACTCATGAGTCATGTGCTGCCTTACAATTGTAGTAGTTCCAGCCTCAAATGATCATTGTTTTTGATTTGTGCCATTGCTAAGCATAGTGCTTATATAAAGCTGTAGGAACTGATGAAAAAAAGGTAACTATATTAAGGAAACAGGTGATAGAAGGGCTAATCAGTAGGAGCTTTGTACAGATTTCTTCCATGTTCGCTGAAATATCTGTGCCCAAGGGTCCTGGAGCCAGGGAAGCACACCAGGGCTAGCTGGCATCTTCTCTGCAGAGTTGCATTTCCCCTGGAAAGAATGGTCCAGGGAGAACAGCCCAAGGCCCTGCTAAAACCTCCCCCTCTGAGCTGCTTTCCAAGGGTGCCACAAGAGCTGCCTGCACTTGGGACACCGGGGCTGGCTGAGAGTCTGGGACAAGCAGTAATATAAAGACTGACGAAAGTCAAGCTGTCAGTTATAATGATCTCTGGGAACAGTTTCCCATGTGGATGGACATCACACTGATCATTAGAACCGTCACACTCTGTTTGTTTTCCTTCTCCAGGACTCAGGGTTAGGCCTGTGTTTGTCTGCAGAGGAAAAGTGATGCTGCTCCCAGACACTCCCTCCCTTCCCAGGGCTTTTCTTTCACTCCTTGTTTCCCCCAGTGCACTTGGCACTTGTTTCATTTACTCTCTGACTGGGCTCTTAGTTTAAGTGTAGCTTAATTTCTCTGCCTATCCTTTCTGCCTCAGCATGCAACTCTGGTAACCTCCTGTTTGCCCTGAAGGAACAATATTTCCTTCAGACCATATTTTGGGATCAGTAAGCTGGGTTTTGGTAACTATGGAAATACAAAAAAAGCCTTAGCAACTGATGGCGGCCAGCAAGGAAAGCAACTGGTGCTGCCATGGAAACTTGTGGCCTTAAAACATTTTCTTGAAGGCACTTACTCTTTTCCCAGGCAAATGTCAAGGGGCTGTGGAAGAAGCCCCAGGGGAGGGGATCTGATGGGGAAGGCTCAGCCCTCACCTGGGGAGTGCTGGAGAAGCCTTCCAGCACCATGTCCATAGACTGGCCTGGCATCAGTTCCATCTGTGGTGGCTGCAGCTTAAACACAGGGCTGATGGGTCTGAGGCTTTTGGAAGCTTTTTTACCCTTGGTGGTACCAAGGTTACGGCGCTGCTCAGAGATGCTGAAACCCTCCGTGGTCCAGTAGAGATGATGGACGTGTCGTCCTTTGTTTGTTATTTTGAACTGGTAACAGCAGGCAGTGAGGCTGGAAGAGAAGCAGAGAAAATGTCATTAAATGACATTGAAATGCCATGGCTAGAAGAGGAGAAAAATGTCATGGGACCTGCTGTATCCCTGCAGCTTCAGCAGCCTGATGGCATTCCCTGACTGCACACTCAGCACTAAAACCTCAGCTGAAAAGGCCACCTGACCTCAAAGCTTCAGCCACAGCCAGGCCTTGGCTGCCCCTAAGTTCATCACCACCCATTTTCCATTTGGGTGGCTTTTGAGGGTATCTAATGACTCTCAAATGGCCATTACATGTTCTAAAGGAGTCCCTGTGGCTTCAGGGAAACAGAGCTGGGACCCTGTGCACTTGAGAAGCCTGAAGGGCTGCAGCAAAACTGCTCCTTGCTGAGCCCATGGGAGAAGTGGGAGCTGAGAGAGATCCTACCTGAAGTGAGGCTTAAAGCTGAGCTCCGGACCGAATGGTTTGTCGGTGACAATTGTGGTGCCAATGCCCACAGCCTGGACAGGGATGATGTTCATATGGCTGTTCTCAATGAACAGCTTCACCTCATCCTCAAATTTCCCTGTGTCATTCAGGTTTGCTGTGACACGCACAGACATCTCGGTCTTGGGGGGGATCACTCCTTTGCTGGGCTCAGTCCTCCAGCGTGAGCATGTCCCAGCCTGTAGGACAAACCAAGCACAGCCTTAGGATAGAAACCATGGACCCTGGTCTGCTGTGGGGTTCAAGAAATGGGAGGACTAAAGAAATGAGGGTAAAAACCAAAAAGGTTTAATTTCCCTAAATCTAAGCTACAGTGTCTGGCAACAGCAGCTCTCCAACCTGTATTTTACCCTCCTTTAACAGATTCACTTCATTAACCCAGTTTTGCTCAACCCAAGGGATGTTCCTCCTCAGGAGAAGGTTATTCCCCCTCTGGTCTCCCTTAAGAGTCTGTGCCAAGGGATGTTCCTTTCTCTCTCCTGGCCTCCTGACAACGGACTGAAGCCCTTTTTCTTCCCCACTGATCAGCAGCTGCAGTGAGGTGCTCCAGTGCCCTCTGCTTTGGAAAAGTCAGCTCTACATGGCTATAGCAGGGCAGAAAAGCTGTAAGAAGAAAGAAAACTGCAATGTATGTGTCCTGTGGGCTTGGCCCAGCCTTCCCAAACCCTCTCGCCCTCTGGTTTCTCATGGACCTCCCTCTGTGGATGGGACAAGAGAGCTGAAGCTGCCTGGGGGAGGGAGGGAAAGCCTTACACTGGGACAGCTGCACTGACACAGCTCTGCAGGTCAGAGCCTGGTATGAGCATGCAAACCCATCACTTACAGGCCAGGACCACCCACCTGAGGTGGCTTTATCTCTGCACAGGTGGAAGGCAGGATTTCATTGTGGAGTCAGAGAAAGCTGCCCTGGCAATCCCCCACTTTGAAGTTACATTTATCCCCCAAAACAGCTAGAAAAGCAGCAAGAGGAAAATTCACCTCCCTCCTCCTTAACCCAGGAGGCTGAGCCTGAACTCACACCCCCCATGCTTTATCCACAGATACAATTCCACAGTGTCAGGGCTGGCTTTAACCAGCTCCAGAAGTTCAACCCACCCAGCATGGAGAAGAACAAACCTCCTCCCAAGCCGGTTTTCAAGCCCCTCACAGATTCCCCCTTCAGTGGGGAGTATATCCCACTCAGTCCCAGCCCATGGGGAGCAGCCCCAGCTCCTTCTGCCTATGCAGCCTCCACAAATTAAATAGCCTTTCTCTGCAGTTGTTCTGCAGAATACTCTGCAATGCTAAGGAGAGCACAGGCTGCAGGGGTGCACAATCCCCACACCTGAATTTGTGTGGACTGGTATGAACCCCCATAAAGGGGAATGGGGAAACTGCAGGGAAATCCATGCCCTCTCAGGAACAAAGAACCAGAGGCTTCTCTTGACCTCAGAGCTCCAAAAACATGACCTACACAGCTACATACCTTCTACAAAATAAAGGGAGAACTTGCAAACATGATCCAGACTAATTTCTGTTGCAGCCTCTCTGCACACTGTGTCAGTGAGGGATGCCCCAGCTGAAACCACCCCCAGAGCCAGCTCCCCATGCTGCACTCAGATGGAATATCTTCCACAGAGTGATGTGGAAACATTGCATATAAAACCCAAGTCACAGGCTGTTACTGAGCAGTCATTTTCAGTGGAAAACAGCCCCACAGATACTTACCATCTCTGCCCAGAAGGCTGCAGGGATGACACTCTGGTTGGAGAGGTGTAGAGTTTGGGAGATATCTTGTAGAACTTGGATAGTGCCAAGGTTTATCTCATTTGGATATACATAGACAACCGGTCCCTGTCCAGTGCTCTCTAAATGGATTTTCTGTTCCAGGAAGAAGGTAGGAAAGGTCAAAAAAAGACACAACAGGGGAAGTTTGAAAAGCTTAGACAGCTCTAAGGGTACTCCTAGACTGGGGATAATTAAAGCTGTTTGAAGTTTTCAGTGCTATAGACTGAAACAGAAGGCCTGGAACAAGTGTGGGGTCTGCAGTGATCCCATTGGAAAGCCACAAGCTCCCATTATCAGGAAACAAAGAAATGCTGTTTCCCATTCTTGCTTCTTCCCACCCCCTCTATGCCATCTCTCCTTCCTCTACATCATGCCTGCTCCCACTCCTTTCACTGCTCCAGTTTGGCCCAAACAACCCTTGTGGCTTCTGCTGCTGCACAGCCATTCCTGGACACTAAGTTCTTTAACATTCCCAAAGCCACACCTGTGAAACTGGCACAAGTCAGAAGCAAAGCAGGCTCTTCAAAACAGAGATCTGGCAAATTAGCTGCCTCCAATTTGTGCTTATGTGTATCCCCGATACTATATGAGTAACAGGCATTAATTAGTAATTACCTCATTCAGGCAGTACTTTTTCTTTTGACAATCTGAAACCCAAACGGTTTGTTCTTGCAGAGCTGGCGCAGACACACACCCACACCCTGCAGTACCACTGGCAGTGTCAGTGGGCTGGTAATGCCACATTTGACTATTTAGGAGAGGATTACATCCAGTCCTGGCAGACAGGCCCTACACTGTGTAGTCACTGCTGTTGTGGCATATGCTTGAATCCTCTTTTAGGAGGCTTTAGTCCAGGAATGCTTTGCCCCATCCATTTCCAAGCTTGGTGGAAAAAAAACCAACCAAAGTCTCTGTGCTCCAGATGCAAGCAGTGTGGAAACTCATGTGTCTTTGGCTGGGGATTTTGAAGCAGAGATATGATGGATATTACTCAGAATGAAGGACCTGACTTTCAGCAAAGCTTCAGTCCAGCTCTGCACAAACATCCCTTCAGCACGGTCTCATACACAGTGCTTGCTTTAGCAGGATTCAGGGATGTCCCTGTGTGCTCCTGAACAACAGTTCTAATGAGGCAGCACTTGTGTTCATCTGATAACACAGCAGAGTGTGAGACCCACGGATTGGTCTGGGGGTCAGACTGGGGTTGTTATCCCATCTCCCGTGTCTGGGTCAGGCACTGAGATTATCACCTACAAAGATTCCATACTTCCTCTTTTCTAGGCATAGAAGCTGTTGCTTATGCCACCAATCCCTCCTTTCCTTGTCCACACCAGCCATAGATCACAAGTTCCTGTTTTCCCTGTAAGAACCCCTGTACATTTTACACCCCATCAGGATGAGTCACACAAGTCTCTCCTCACACTCACCAGTGGGGATTCCTCACTCCCAAACACAGCGACACCAGCAATGATGTCATGCTCTCCCAACAATTGGGCTTCAAGTGTAAATGGGATCTTCACCGAGCTGTGAGCTTTGATAATCCCACATGGCACAGGGCTGGAGTACCACACAGGAGCATCCTTCTTGTCTTCCTAGAAGGGACAGGATCAAACGCAGCTTTCAGAGGGAACTCTGAGGAAACTTCAAAATCTTTAACATCTAACACAACAGCAACTCACACACACTTTTAAAAATCCCCAGGAGAAAGCAGAAAGACACAAAACAAGATGAAGGACGTGTAGGGGCTTAGTATCTTCAGGGAGTCCAAAGGGTGCTGCATTCACAGACACCCATTCCTGTGCTGGCAGCCTCCTTGCAGCAGCTTTTCACAACCCTCTAAGCTCTCCTACATGAAAACACCCCAAAACCTAGAATATAAACTGCTTCCCTAAGAGGTTAAACTTCTTCCTAAAGTTTGTATTCAAGTAGCTTCCTGTTCTTAACAAACCTTTAGGTTTGAAAAGAAACCACCAAGGTCTTATCCAACCCCCCCTTTTTCCCTTAATAAAGAACTCAATAACATTTGAGAGGAGGAGGCAGATGCAGTGCCAAACCTGAGGAAGAACCTCATAGCAGCCAGGGAAGTTGCTGTCATTCACAAGGGTCAGCATCTTCTCATAAGGGACCTTTAGACAGCACCGTCCAAAGGCCACGACGGGGTTGAGCACTCGCAGCAGAGGGACGACACACCTGGACAAAGAGATGACTCCAAGGGAATTAGAAATACTGAGAGAATGGAGAACTTTTAGCCCCAGTGAACATGAAATGGAGCACAACACATTTGTCACGTCAAACAGACGTTTAGTACTCCTACAGTGATAAATCACCTTTAACATCTTTTCATTTGAACACCTCTTGTGAAGGAGGGGCAAACCCTGAGACTCAGCACTGCAGAGGCTTCCGAATGCCCAGGCAGAGCATGTGCCCTGTTCCAGACCTGCCTCAGCAGCTTTGCCCTTCCTTTGCCTGAGGAGGCTTGCAAGGACTCCTGCAACAGTCCCAGTGAGCCATGAACCTCTGGAGGAGCTTCCCACTGAGGACCAGCACTCACCAAGGCTCAAAGAACACAAGACTACAGTGTCTCACCCTCCCCCAGTTCCTACAGCTCCCTTGGTCCTTCACCCCACGGGTCTATACACGAACTGTCCCTGTTTGCACTTGCTTTATAGAACTGCAGCCCAGGCACTGAACAGCTCTGCCTGGGAGACGGAACAGCACCAAGGAACTGTATCCCTCCTGTCATTAGACTGACACCCACAGCAGCATAACAGGACTGAATTTGGCTGCAACAACAACAACTTTTGGCCTCAACTCAGAACATTAATGCTCAAAAGAGCCAGAGGGAAGCAGCAAAACCTGAGCTCGCCTGCCACATGAAGGACTATATTCCCTTATAAGATCTTGCCTTCCTTTTGCTTTCACCACTCCTGCCATGAGCTCCTTTCCCACTGGTACATGCTTTGGTTAATTGAGCCAGACCCCAGCCCTCAGCAGGCTGCTCAGAGTCCCAAATCAATGCTGTGGTGTGGTGGCAACCCAGCACAAACCCACCACTTGCAGGGAGAAGAGGTGACCCCTGGGAAATTTGTTACACTTCAAGCACTGAAAACCAGGCAAATAATTAATGTCATTCCTGTTCCATTTAGAAAAAGGCCCAGGGCCATGCCTGGCTGTGAGGAGGGGTGCCTCTCACCACAGGCTGCTTTCCACATCTGTTCTCACATCTAACTGGGTAGAACCAACTCATTAAGCAACACTTTTCCTTTGGAGGTACAGCCAGCAAACCCCGTGCAAGGCAGTGTGCTGGTGGTGGGTGCATAGGGGAAGATGAGCAGCTGCAAGGAAAGTGCTGGTACCTTGCTGTGAGGGGCAGTGCTGACATCTTCTTGCCAACACCATCCACATCCACCACCAGCTCCATCTTGTATCGTCTCACAGTGTTGGAACAAAGGGTGACCTGGTGGAAGAGAAGAGCATCAAGTACTTCCTCGCTCCCAAAAGCTCATCACCCATATGTGGTGTCCTCCAGTTCTTGTTCCATGGTGATGAAACGAAAAATTTTGACCTAAATCTTCTGCTGGCCCATGTGTAGAGCACAATCTCTGGGAGCAACAACAGACTTCTGGCAATATCGGATTTATTAAATCCACCTTGCAGTTATTAGGGCACAGGTAAGCTAAATTAAAGTACCATTAGACTAACGCTCTACTCACCACTGTATTCAAATTAAGGGACCAATTTTTCGTCTGACTACAATGACATAAATGCAGAGGAAATCTGTTGACTTGAACAGAATGGGTTCAGCTTTACAGCAGGAAGCTGAGGGCAAAGTGTAGCCCAGCAGATGCTGGACAGTTCATGGCTGCAGAGTTTTTTCCGTCCCCACTAGAGATCTCCTTAGGGAATACAGCTCATTCTGCTCCCTGGGAGAGGAGAAAAGAGACCAGGAAGAAAAGCAAACTGATTTATACAATGACATCTCTCCCACCAACAGCCACCTTCTGTCCTCATCCTTCCTCTGCTGCTTTCAATCAAAGAAACTGCTCTCAAAAACACACAAATGGCTTCTGTACTTGACCATATGGTACATGATTTCAGCAAGAAAATGCTGCTCCTTCAGGAACATCCCAAATAACTCAGCTAACAGAGGCCTCACACCATGCAGATCTCTTACTCACACGATGCTCAGAGCTGGCAGTGCTAAAGCCCTGCCACACACCAATAAAGCTGCAGCCCCAGCTGCTCAATCGTGTATGGCCACACTCTTCCCATACCTGGATATCCTGGAATTCCTGGGGGCAGATGGTTCCTCTGCAGGGCCATATGGTAAATTCCTTTGGCTTCATGCGACCTCGAGCTCCCTTTCTCCAGGATGGGTGAGTGCCACTGGATATGTGAACGAAGCTGGAGGTGCTGGGCTCTCCCAGGCCATCCTCGGGAATGCGGAGGTGGAAGGTCATGGGCATCAGGGAGGTGTTAGTCAGGCGGCAGGACAAGGTGTGAGGAAAGCCTGGGAAAATGACACAAGTATCCATGTAGGCAGCAATTGTCTCGTGATTCCTGGTGTGAATATCCTGGTAGGATAAAACTGCTTGGAGTTTAGCTCTTTGTTGTCTGAACTACAGCTCATCGAGCAGCTCAGGGAGGAACTAACTGTCACTTAGGTCCCTCTGACACTGATCCCAGATTGCAGCCTTGGAAATGCCCACTCAGCTGAACATCACAAGCTTCTCTAACGGAGAGGGGCTCTCTCACCTGCCCCAAATCATGATAAATCTCCTATTATGTAACCATATTCCTGCCTGGTGCCTTTCTTGTTCATTTATTTATTCAAAAGGAAACCAAGAAGTGGCTGAGCAGCAATACTGACTGTCTACTCTTTTCAGTCCGATTTGAATTCATGATGGGAAAATGCTGCCTAAAGCCACCAGCAGCCCTGGAGTTAACACCCTTAAGGCTGCTGTGGAGGAACACAAGTGAAGGATGCTCTGAGGCTCAGGTGCTCCATTTCAGCAGCACAGACACCTCTCACACTGTGTTCCAAACCCAGGGCACACTCACCAAAGGAGATGTCACCGAAGTGGAGGGCAGGTACATTGAAATGGAAAGTTGGTCCAATGACACAGCCCCTGTGAGGAAACAGATGGAGGAGGCAATGGCTTGGTTAAAGGGAATTGCAAAGAGTTCAGGTCTCATGACCCCCTTGAATGGATAAAAGCTGCAATCAGAGCCACTGTGGGTCACAAGTCAACCCACCACCCTGTGCTCAGCACAGCATCCATGTGGACAGGAGGCAGCCAAAGCAAAGTGGTCAGCAGCCAACAGGCTATCTGGGACAAGCTGTGGTGCTGAGAAGTGACCTTTGCCTCTCCCATCATTGCCTTTCCCCTCCCTCTTCTCCTCTTTGCCAGGTGAGGATTACCTTTTGCAATGGCACCAGCCCATGGGCTGATGCCCAAGTCCCTGTGACAGTCCCTGCTGCAGAGCTCCCCCCTTCCCTCATCATCCCTTCCCTGGCTGTGGAAAGGAAGCCCTCCTCACCTGATAGTCAAGGTCACAGGCTTGGGGCATTCCGTCACACGGAACCGGAATTGTTCCTTGAACTTCCCCGGAATGGTGGTACGGAAGGAGATCTGGATGGTCTGGAGCCCGTCCGGTGCAACAATGCCCTGCTGGGGCAGAAAGGTGAAGCAGCAGCCCATGGTTGTAGTTGGAGGGATGAGATGGAAAGAAGCCTCAATAGGCCCTTTGTTACACAGGATGGCCTGCGGCAGCAAGAAAGCAAAATGGAAATCCATGAGGAACCTCCTTTCCTACAGAAGACTGAGTTGCTTTCAAACTGAACAATTAACACCTGTGAAAGGCAGAAGATGCCCTGTGCTGCTGCTTGGTAGAAGCCAAAAAATACAACAGGACAAGTTCTGCCTTTTCATGCAAAGCAGTGGTAACTTCATATAACCAGAGTAACTCTGGAGTTATCCCACTGACACAGAGCTGTCCACTTTGACATGCAGTGCAGGGGAGCTGCTCAGTGTCACCAAGTTCATTCAGACTCAGCCCTAAGAGCAAAGCAGATCGTGGCAGCATTACAAGTTAATCACCACTGAGCTGCTGCTGCTCCAGGTGTGCCCAACCCCAGCAAGGGCAGGACACATTTATCTTGCATTGGAGCCAGTTTATTGCATGTAGAAGACACTGGAGGCAAAGATGTAGAAAGTTCCTTTACTTCCTTCCCAGAAATGCTTTGCTCTTTCTACAGCCAGAGATGCACCAAGGCTCAGGTGTGGTGAGGGACTGGTCAGCAAGAGAAAGCACTCCCAAGGCCTTGTGCTGAGCCAGGAGCCTGGATGGCTTTCCTCTGACTCCCAGGAACAGGCAGGAGGCATTTCACTGAAAACTGTTCGCAATGGACTCAAGCTCAAACACACCCAGTTTGTTCCAGCTGCTTTTGAACAGCCTGAGCACAAAAGTGCCTTGAGTCTGGGGCAGGAACAAAAGCCTCTGAACACTCAGCTTTTTGACCCAGTGTTGCTTTCATGTGCCAAGGAGTCGTTTTGCAGGAAAGACTCCCAGCTGATCTGCAAGTGAGGTTGCCAAAAAGCAGGGATGAGGGTTTCATGAACAACAGACACACCTTTCAGACCCCATCAAAAAGATACAGATTCCAGCAAACACCCCAAATTTGAGTAGTATCACAATTGCCTTAGTGCCAGAAATTCTGTAGGTCCATACAGCTCGCTGCTGCCCCAGGAGCCATCAGGATCCACCCCAATCCCTGCTGCTCACCTCGTATCTGTGGACTGCTATGACAGAAACCTTCCCAATGTCCAGTTCCTCAAAGTAAAAGTGGAGCCAGGGCCCGAGCCCTTCCCCTATGAGGTGCAGGGGCAGCCTGGTCTCACGGCCTGGGGAGAGATTTTCATTTCAGTACAGTAATTCCCTGTATTATCCTGCATTTTGCAGGCTGCCTCAATGCTATTCCCTGGCTCTGAGGTGGATAGGACCAGGTCTTAATTCTCCAGGAGGAGATATAGATCCTTCTCTTCCCTGAGGAGATATGATATGTCCATAGAAATTATCCTTTCTTCTACCCCTATGTTGATACTGGAACTTTGGGAAATGCTAGAAATTTGTTCTTCCTCCTTCCAGGTGCACCTCATAGAGTGCTCCTCCCAAAGGAGGAGGAGCAGACTAAAATACAGGCATCATTCAGGACAGCTGAGAAGGAGGGAAAAAAAAAAAANACAGAGAAGAAGAAGAAAAAAAAAAAAAAAAAAAAAAAAATAGAGTCTGTCCTCCTCTTTGCTTGGAGTTGGGGCTTTTGGGAACTCTGAGCTTCTACTAGGGCCTGGGGACAGAACATGCCCTGGAGCACACTGACTGTGTGCCCAGATGGGCCTCCTTATTTTCAATCTCAAATCTACATCTGGGACTGTGGACTGAGAATTTAGATCTCAGCAGGAGTAATTCCTCAGAAGGCAGTCACACCTTTTAGAGGAATCAAGAAGCAAAATTAAATTACTTCCCCAGTTCACTGTTTTCTTATTTCAACTCTTTTTGCCCCCAGGGACCATGACTCTGGGATGATTCCCACCCTGATGAATCAGCTCTGGTTTGAAAGGGATGGATGTGTGTGTGGATGTACCTGCACCATTTAAATGACCTCCTTGAAGTCCCCTTCCAGTGGAAGAGTTAAGCTCTCCCAAGGGCCCATCAGGGTCATTCAGGAGCAGGCTCCTCACTCTCAACACACACCATTTGCCCAGCTCTGGTTCCTCTAACTCCCAGACCACCTCAAGGCTTGCATATAACTGTTCCTGCACTGCTTGGATTGCTCTGGAATCAGTGATCATGATCCTGAGCCCTGGCCTTGCACAGGAGACCCTTTGGAAGCTGCACTGTCCCGCTGCCCACAGACCCTTCCCAGCAATTACACAGGAGCCCAGTGGGGCCAGGGGAGCATTTGCACCTCTCCTTCACTGGGGGTGAGAGAGGCAGGAGAAAGGAGCCTTACCTGAGATGTCACAGTAGGCAGCTTGTTTATAGACTCGGGCTTCTCGGGGTTTAAAGATCACATTGATTACTTCTGAAGAGTTTGGCCAGACCTCTCCCTCCTAAAACAGAAGGAGACAGCAAAACATTTCTCTTCAAACATCGCATTTCTTGTTTTCAGCGACAGCCCTGCAAGCCTGTGTTTGGACCATCAGTGAGGAGCAAGGAGTGGGCAACACTTATCAATAACACTGGTAAGAGAGACTGGAAGATTTAGGCAGGTTCCTGCTGCCTGCCAGGAGCCCACAGGGCAGAAATGCTTTGTGCAGTGAGCTCTCCCAGCCTCACCAGAAACCCGGTGTCTCCTCTCTCAGCACATCAAGCCAGCTGAGATGGGAACCTGCCGAGTGACCTCATTTAGGGAGGAGGAGGAGAAGGAGGAAGGATGCTTCTCAGCTGTCACTTACCAGTGGCTCAATAGTGAAAATGCCATCAGAGAAGAGCATGGGATCTCCTTGCACCTTTGCCCTCTTGCTCTGGAAGATGCGGGAGAGAAGGGAAAGGCGTTCTTGGCGAGTGGTGTCCACTCTGCACCACTTCAGAAAATTATCCACCTTGTGCTTTTCCTGCCGACACAGCCTGTGGCAGAGCCTGCAGCCCCAGGGAGAGACAAACCCAGCAGATCACTTATTAAGTCACATATTTGCAGAGATAGAGCAGGAGCAGGAAAGCACTTGGGGAGGAGCAGCAGCAGCTCCTCAGCAAGGGGCTGACTCCAAGCCATGGTGTTCCAGATGGATCAGAGGATCACTTGTTGTTTTACTCCACACTTGCAAACTCAGGAGATATTTTGAAAGCCAACAACACCCTAGAGAGTCTCCTGGCTCAAAGCCACAGCTACAAATGAGGGAGAATCAGCCACCTCAATGGGCTTTTCCTACCACAGAGTTGCTCAGGGAGGGTAGATAAAGATCATGGACATTACCAGCTGCACACAGACAGAACCTCGGGGTCTGGAGCAGAAGGAACTGCAGGCAGTGTCAGAACAGCTGTGCTGCCTCAGCTATGTTAAGTCCTTCTGCTCAGCGCAGTCCCAGGTAGTAGGTGCTGACACTCTCCTCAGCCTCATGGACCCTCTATAGCCCAGGGATTTCTGGACCCCAGTGGTTTGTGGCTCCACAAACATGAATTTGCTCTCTGAGGAAATCCAGTCATTACAATCAACCCTCCTCCCCAAACCATCATCCTCAGCTGGAGTGCAGATGGAACTGGAATGGGAAATGCTGAGCTCCATTCCCCTAAAGCCCAGGGACACATGCCCTGATGCCAGGGATGGTTTCATTGTCCTAAACCATTCGAAAGCACCAACACCCCCTTGAGGCCATATGTCAGTTTTACCCTTGGGCAGTGTATCTCACTGAAATGCATCTTTCAAACCCACCTCTGCTTCAGCTGATCCTCCTCTTCCTGAGTAGCAAAACGCCTCCACTGGAAGTGGGCTATGACATTACTCTGATTGTGGATCATCACTGTGCTGTGGTTTGACAGTGTGATGTAAGTCTTCTCAACTGTCACAGAATTCCTGTCCAGCCTGATGTGGACATTCATAGCTGATCCATGAAGGCTTGTGTGGGTATCTTGACCTGGAACAAAGTAAAGGGGAAGTTTTGCTCAGCTCACTTGCTGAGAGAAGCACAAGGAACAGAGCAAAGCAGGTAACAGGAGAAAACATCACAGCTTTTAGCTGTATGAGCAGTTCCACAGATCAGTACATTTATCACATCCCAACTGCTGTGTGTGTACAGTGTGGGGATGTCCTGGACACCACCTTAAACACCTCATTTCTGATGTGTTTGTAGAGATTTGTCCCCAAGGCAACAGTATGTACAGTTAGATTTGTCAGATGGGGTCAGGTGGCCCGCTCAGGTCACAGGGAATTCTGCACCAAAGTCATTCAGGTGACTCTGAGGAGCCCCATTCAGGTACAGCTTGCCCAGGGTCCCCTGCAGGCATTCCAGGATCCCTTGTTGCTGACAAGTCAGGATGCCTGGGGGCATCCCGGAGAGCATTCCTCTGCAAGGGCAGAGCCTTCCCCTGGCCGCACAGGGCACAGCAAGGCAGCCAGTGCAGTGCCCAGCACTCACCTGTGTCGTAGTGCACCACCAGGGATGCAGAATGACCACCGGCCTGCAGAGGGTGAAATTCCACTGTCACTTGCATGGTGTCGCCAATGCCGAGAGTTCCCATGGCCGGAGCGACAGAGAAAGGGCTGCAACACAGAGAGAGATCAGGAGCCCTGGGGGAAATTTGGGGACAGGTCTCCTTTTGCAGGCTACTTCACTTCTGCTCACTTATGCAAGGAAGGAGCAAACCAGCCACAGTCAGCAGAACACACAGGATAAGGAACAGCTACTGACTCACTTCTGAGGTAGATCCAGCACTCAGATGATCCTGCTCTGGTTCCTTTTGTTACTCTTTACCATCTCTATTACCACCCAAAGGTGTTTTGCACAAAGAAAGATGAGCTGCTTTACCTCTGGGTGCTGATTTGGTAACAGGCTTCCCGGTTCCCAACGTTATGAACCAGCAGAGTCTTCTGGGTGCTGCACTTGACCGGACAGACAGGGAAGTCCAGCTGGTCAGGGAAGTCCAGGACAGCTCGGGCACCAATGGCCCGAATTGGCACAATGAACTCCTCTCTCTCAGTGATGCAGAGGAGCTGGTGGCAATAATCCTGCACAGAAAGAAGCAGTCTCAGCACAGAGCATTTATCCCCATCTTCACCACGGGCAAAGAGTTCCCCCCCAGTTCTGGATTCAGTGCAATGCCACTGAAACCAGCTGAGCTCCACAAAACCCAGGCCAGATGCCTTGTCCTGAATCCGGCTCCACAGATCCACTTTCCACTGAAGGCACTGGCACCTCCAGACTCACCTTGTTCTCCCCAGGGGTGAAGAGGATGCGTAAAGTGGAGCACATGCCCGGTGGTACCTTACGGTACACACCACTGGGGCCAACCAGCTTGAAATAAGGTGAGCTCTCCAAGGTGACCTTCACCAGCCGAGGAACCTGCAGGAAAGACACGGAACAATCATCTTCCCACTTGTGGAAACAGGTAGAAAAGACACCTGGCCATGCCCTGGTGACATCCTTCCTTAGCCAAATTGCAATGCACTTTTAGCTCTGGAGGTACAGGTGCATAATACACAAGGGTGCCTGTGCAAAAGCAGCTCAGCCAGAGACAATTCCTGCTGGGAAAGAAGTGCTGAGCAAGTCAGGCACCAGCAGCATGGAGACAGAACACCTGAACCATGTCATCTGCATATTCAGCAAGCCCAAAGACCTGTTTGCTTCTGCCTGCACACAGCCAGGTTATCCTGGGGAAGGAAGGAATTCCCTTCTAACAGATTGAGTTTGAGTGGGGCAATCCAGATGTGGGGACACAGTCATTGGGCAGACCAGCAAGAGAGGGAGACCAGACACTGTGGCCTTAGTGGGAGTAAAAGCAAACAGGAATAGCAACAGGAGGAACACAAGAAGAAAAAGAGACAATCCCCCCCAAAAAAAGTGTTGGCAAAAAGAATTTAAATGGGCTGTAAAGAAGCAAGGGAGAAGCACAGGACACTACCAGGAAAGGCTGGTGCAGAAGATGAGAGCAATCAACTTGTTAAAGTGATGGAAAGCCAGACAACCCCCCAGGCTGTGCCTATCAACTGCTGTCCAGTGACTGAGGTCTTACTCACTTCAAAATTAATTCCTTTGGGACAAAATCAGCAGCTTATACAATGCCTTCCCTTTACAGGACAATTGGAAGATGCAGCTGTTCAAGCACATTGTTTTTCACTGAGACTGGCAGAAATGTTAATACAAATATCCTTTTACACTTGAGGAAGCACAAGTAGAGCAAATTCACTGTTTGTCTGTTGGCTGGTACTTGGCAAAGACAAGCAAGAAAAGCTTTTTTGGGTTAGATACCACCAACACACAGCCAAAACCAGGGGAGAATCCCCAGCATGGGCAGATTTCCACCATCTTGCAAAACAGAGGTGGTGAGACATTTCATTCTGGATGTGCTGCAGCAGGTCACTTGCTCTGGGAATCACCACTCTCTCCCCTTCCAGCACAGTTTTACACCTCCATATCCCAGCACTTGCCTTGTCCCTGTTCCTCAGAGCCAGTGGCATCTCACAGACCTTGTGTGGGATGTAGTTCTGAAACACCACCTCTGATGGGAAAGGCTGAAACAAGGTCTGGTCTGGGTCCACTGCTGAGAGCTGGAGAGGCAAGAGAGAGCAGGGAAAGGTTCAGCTGCTGGGAGGAAGATTCATGAATGAGCCTCCTACAGTGATCCCCAGTGAAGGGCAGACTCTCAGTGAGTGTGACTGCCCAGCTCACACTGGGGGAACAGTAGCCCACCCACCTCTGCTCTGAGCTGATCAAAAGCTGCTGGGCCACACAGACCAGGCTCAAGCTGAGCAGCTCTTTTGACACCTTTTTCAAATATCACATCAAACAGCAAGGAAAAGCAGGGAAAGGTACCTTGTGATAGGAGGTCCCACTCCTATCTTGACGCTGGACAATCTGGGGCAGATATGTCTCCCGAGTGCTGGCCAGCCTCTGCTTGGTGGTGAGAGACATCTCCCTCTGGAAGGCAGAGGGAGTCAGCTGAAAGGCAAAAAACCCAGCAAGAGTCTCAGAAATGCCCTTGTTCAGAAAGGCTTTTCTTGTTCAAGTGCCACTGATGAATAATTTGTGATCACAGCCACTAGGACAGTCCTGGAAGTCACCTGCTGAAATATTTAACATCAGTAAATTAATGATAGAGAGCAGAATGCATGTGGGTCTGTCCCATTAGCTTCTCTGTGATTTGATGTGACATATTCAGGGATTGGTTTCCTCTTTATTTGCACTGGATTAAGCCAATGACCTTTTAAGAGAGTGGGAAGGAGTTATCAGAACTCCCCCAACTCCATCCTTGCACAACATTCACAACCCACAGTGTGTGGAGATGTCATTGCTGGGTGAGTCCAAGGAAGGCAGGAAAGCAGTGCTGTGCCAAGACTGAGGTGCAGAGAATGGATACAAGTTTTAGTTCTCTCATTAATTAGCACTGTTTTTCTCTGTGTCTGGCCTCACAGGCCCCTCCACAGAAGAATACAGAGAGATCTCCTTGGCAGAGCCTCAGCACTGGGTCCTCTCCAGGCAAGTGAACTCCAGTCAGCACGAGGGACATTTGCAGATGGGAAGGAGGAATCGCCCTGACTGCACTGCTGCTGCAGGGCTGGATCTGCTTCACCAGGACATGAGATACAGCAATTGGTTTGGAACCTGTTCTGGCTGGGACCAGCCTTGTCTCTCCAGGCAGTGGGTACTTACAGTTACAGGCTTCTCTGCCTCTCTGACCAGCTTTGGAATATGAGCTGTCACCACTTTGCCCTGGAGTCCAGAAGCCATTCTGGAGGATGCCATGGACATGGATGGAGGAGTCGTTCCAGTGGCCATGTCTCAGTTCACCTGGAAGGAGAAACAGTGGAACTCTGGAAATATGGAATCCCATTCATGGCAGACCCAGAGGATACAGTGGTGTCTCCAGGCTGTGGTATCCCTCTCCAGAAGTGGAGAACACAAGACCTCCCCACCTTAATTCATAATTAGACCATATTTAAGTGTCCAAGTTAAGATTGACAGATGTAAAGCCCCAGAACACGCAGTCCCTGAGCCAAAACAGCCTTTTGCTGTGCGTGCAAATGAGCCACAGAGACACACCAGGGCCTGATGGCATTTCTCACCTTCCCCCCTCTCCATTACTTTTGGACCCCCCTTATCCAGAATTATTAAGCAAATATCTATTAATATCAAAACTGTCCTTTAGTACTCTTTACAAGGTTTTTTTCCAGAACAGAAGGAATATAAATGTATTTTGGCTGCCTCATTTTGCAAGAGCAGCTGACCTGATGTGACTGTGCCTGGCTAAACAAACCCAGCTCCCTCAGCCACTCCTCACAAAACTTGTCAGGAGGCTGAGGACAGGTAATTTCCTTTACCTGAGGACAGGTAATTCCCACTTCTCTGAGGATTCACTAGGCGTAGTGCCCAGTCTACCTGCCTGAACCACCATAGGCTACTTGGAGGCTGTGGATAACCTGGAAGATCATTATCCAGCCAGAGAACTGCTGGTGTGGCTGCTAACATCAAGGCAACAAGCAAACATTGTCTCCATGCTGGTGGTTTCACGGAAATAAATGGAACCAAGAGACAATGGAGAGAACCCGGAACGTGGGCAGAACTGGATCTATGTGTGGACAGAGCCTGGGCAGTGAGAGGGCAGAGCCCAACACTTCCTCTCCTCAGTCAGAGCAGGAGGATTTGACCTGGACCTCGAGGCAGGAGAAAGCTCAGAGCTGACACTGGCCAGAGTCCACTTGTGTTTCTGCTCCTGAGCTCCTGCTCTGCTGCAGGAAGCGTGAGTCAGAGTCAGTGTTGGAACACCACGACTTTCACAGTGTGCACCTGCTTATGTATGTATTAAAAAGAAACAGCCAGTGGTGTCCTGCTGAGGGGATGAGGGAGGACAACCCTTTGCTCCAGGGGCCAGTTTGCACAGAAGTCAGCACTTGGGGTTTTCTACAGAAAAGGACAGATCCTCTCAGAAGCTCCTGCTGCTTCTCTGCGGTGTATTTAATACTGGTTTTATATGATATGGAGTAATGCATACTCTGGAGAAGTGAGGGCTGCTAGGTGACTGAGGAGGGGCCAGGACAAGTGCCATGTGGGATGGTGGCACATGGTCACACATCCCACCTCAAGCTGCTGCCACTGGAACCCCCTCAGCCCGTGCTGACCCCCAGAGGGTGTCCCAAGGCTGCTGGTCATGACCTTCCCAGGGGCTTGGTTTAACCTCTTCCCAGAAATGGCTTTTCCTTAAACTTTAACCAGCAATTTGGAGAAGCCTGTCTGCACCTTCCTGCCCTGTCGGCCCAGGGGTAAGGCTTGGAGGAGTTATTCTTAGAATGAGAGTTCCTATAAAATCAAGGCGGGAGAGCAGCCAGATAAGGGTGAAGCGAATGGGGAAGGTGGTGGCTGAAAGGGAAAAAAAGCAACATCCAGAGTGACATAAACAGCCAGCAGAGAAAGCTATTTTTTGAACTTTTCAGTCAGCCCATTGTCCTGCAGTGAAAGTCCCGGAGCCCTCAAAACAAGGATGTTTATCTGTGTTCACAGGCTCTACCTCAGCGAGCAGGAAATGATACAGCAGCACTGAAATCATCTCCTCATGGCCTTTCCAGGTGTGGGTGCAGCTCCTGCTCGGGATCTGTAGAAACCTGGTACCTCCAGGGGCTGGGCTTGTCCCAGAGATCCCTCTCCTGCCCTGCGGGAGAATCCCGGCCTCTGGAGGTGTCCAGGACGCGGAGGGAGGTCAGTGTTGAGGAGCTCTGGCTCACCCAAGCAGGCTCCTAGTTACCAGCCCCATGCTAAGGGATCTCCTCGTGCTATGGGAACACTTAAACACAACTGAGGGGTTTGCTGATTAACTCCGGGATGGAAGCAGCAATTTTTAGCCGAGGAAGTGATAACTGCCGCACGATGGCATCCTCTGCTGCAGCAAGAGGCAGAGGCTCTTCCAGCTCAGGAAACTCCACAGGAGCCTTTCCATGGGTGGGGGGTGAGCAGAGTGTGGTGTGAGCTCCTCAGCGCGAGTGGGACCCTTTCACAGAGCAGGAAAGGACCCCGTCACTTCCTCAAGGCCCCTGTCACCTTAGGGCTGGCAGGGCAGTGAAGGGCCATTACTGCAGGGCAGGGTTTTTCCCTTATCAGCCATCCGGTGAGTGCCCAGGGGAAGCTGCACATCCTTTGCTGATGGGGGTCCTTTCCTCTCAGGGGATGCCTGGCCAGGGGGCTCACAGGGGTCAGCTGCACCACTGCCCTGCACCAATCCCACACACAGCCTTTGCTCCAGCACTTGCTGGTGCTATCCCACCCCTTCTGTCACAGCTTGGGGGGTCCTCGAGGGGTCCTGCTGCCTGCAGTTGGGTTGGTCCTTAAATTTCACCCCAGTGGCCTGGAGCAGGTGAGCCTGCAGTTCTGGAGGTGTGGGCTGGGGTTGGACAGGGAGGATGCCCCTGGGCTGTGATCCAGGTGGGTGAGAAGAGACTTGGGCATGCCAGCTCTTTGTGCAGATGGTTTGTTTTGTTTTGGCAAACTGGTGTGAACAGGACTGCCTTCACTCGCAGCCCTGGTTTGAGATCAGCTCTGTCCTGGCAGGGGAATCGTTTCCCAAACAACATTTTTTTGACTCCCAGACAAGTCTCATCTCTTCTTTCTTCAGTTCTCCTGTGCAAGCAAGGCTTGAAAACTAAGTGCCTGAGCAGGGACGTGTGTGCCTGACTTCCTGCCCAGCCCTTTTGTGTTTGTTGTGCTGGTTCATGTAAAGGCTCCCTGGGTATTGGAAGCCACATGGACTCCTGGGGCTGCTTCCTGCTGCTTCTGTGTGTCCCTGGGCACTGGCAGGAACTTGGTGCATGCCCATGGCTGAGGCTTGGCAGAGAGAGCCACCGGAATGAGTGGGGTGACAGCTCCGGTCTGGAAGGCTGTGATGTCCCTTTCTAAAGGAAACTTGCTGGGATGGAAGGGCTCAGCTCAAACCCAATGGGCCCAGCACAGTCACATCTATCAGGTCATAGCACTCGCAGGGGCCACCGTCTCCCATGGAGACACCACTGGGGATCAGCCCCACAGAACCACTGGAGAGAGATTTTCTGGGTCTGTCCTTCACCCACCATCATGGCTTAATGATAAGCTCATTCCCACAGCCTCTACTGGAAGGCACGCAGCTTTCTCCTGCCCTGAGGAGATGGGAAGAGCTGAGCCTTTCCGAGAAGGCAATAAACAGTGCTGCTTCTGGCAAGCTCCTTTCTCAGAGACTGTCAGCATGCATGTGCAGGCACATCAGATGGAGAAGTGGGAAGAAGGCATGTGGAGAAGCTATGACTGTGCAGGCCCTTGCGTGCCATGGGATGGGGCTGGAGGGCTGGCTCTGCAGCAGATGGGAAGTCACAGAGCCCTGAGCAAAGGGCTGGGGCCAGGACCTGGCTGTTCCTCCAGGGATAAGGACCCCTCCAGCACAAGGGGTTGCTGGCACAGGCACTTCCTGGTACTGCAGCCTTGGGAGGGAGAGATGGGGGGAGTAACTGAGGCTGTTGCAAAGAGGCACATGCCTTATCCTCTCCCACAGCCAGGACAGCGGGCACTAGCCTAGCCTCAGGCTCTGGCAGAGGTGAAATAGCAGAGCCATGACACTTTGCTGCTCCCCATGTTCTGCCTGCATCCCCAGGTCCCTGGTAGGACTCTTTTCCAGGATGTGAAGGAAGGGAGAGCCCCCTGTACCACCCTGGGACAAAGCACAGGACAGCCCTGTGCCAAGGGAGAGCCTGGCAGCAGCTCTGGCAGCACCCAGGGTCTCCTGTGGTGCATGAAGGCTTCTGTCATGCCCTCCTGAGCAGCCCTGCTGCCGCTCTCCATTCTCTTCCCTGCAGGGCAGTAGTGAGAGACCACCTTCAACAGATCATGGGATCACAGAACAGTTTGGGATGGAAGGGACATTTAAAGGCCACCTAGTCCAACCCCCCTGCCATGGGCAGAGACACCTTCCACTATCCCAGGTTGCTCAGAGTCCCATCCAGCCTGGCCTTGAACACTTCCAGGGATGGGGCACCTACAGCTTCTCTGGGCAACCCATGGTAAGGACTTACTACCCTCACAGGGAAGAATTTATTCTCAATATCCAATCTAACCCTGCCTGCTGCCAGTATGAAGCTATTTCCCCTTATCCTGTCACTCCGCGCCCTTGTCAAAAGTCTCTCTTCAGCTCTCTTGTAGTCCTGTTAGTACTGGAAGGGGCTCTAAGGTCTCTCTGTAGGCTTCTCTTATCCAGATTGAACAATCCCAGCTGTCTCAGCCTGTCTTCATAGCAGAGCTGCTCCAGCCCTCGGAGCGTTTGTGGTCTCTGGACTCCCCCCAGCAGCTCCATGTCCCTCTTAGGTTGGGAGCTGCAGAGCTGGATGCAGGATCATATGTCTCTCTTCATCATGCCAGCTTCATGGAACTGTGGCCTTCAGGGCGTCCAGCTACACGCAAGGATTGCAACATCAGGACATTTCCCCCGCTCTGGTGGGGCTCAGCAGGAGCCAAGGGCTCAGTGTGTTCAGTGAAGCCCATTCTGGCAGAGTCTCAGCAGCTCCTTCCTCTCAGCTGAACATCTGCCAAGGTTTAACCTGCGCCATCCAGGCACATCTCCCCACAAAGAGCCTTCCCCATCCCCTTCCCTAGGGAAGAGCTTGCTCCCAGGGGCTGCATTGCTCTGCAGGATTAAGTGACTCTCTGTTTAGAAAGAGCTTAACCATGTTGAAGACTGAACAGCTCCGTGTTTGTTTTTTTGCACACAATATTTTCAAACAACTTCAAACTTGCTTATTGCAGCAGCCAGTGCAGCCCTTGGCAGCCTCCGTGGGACAGGACCAGAATGAGTTGTCCTCAGTCCTGGCTGATCCAGCTGCTGAGGAGAGGCAACAATTCCCACTGCAGCTATGTGCCTTTTCCTGCAATGTCCCACTGGGATCAGCTAACAGTTTGCAGCTCAGGTGTGATGCTGCCAGGAGAAGAGCTGTGTCCCCCAGGCTGGCTGCCTTGGGAATGCTGACTGGTAGCTGTGGGCTGCTTCACTATGGAAAAATACAGACTATCAGCACTTTGCGCTCTGTGCGGGAGCCCAAATCTGTTATTATTCTTAGCAAAGGAGGAAGGCATTGTGTTCAGAGAAGTGAAAGCTAGTGTGATGTTATCTGCTATTTTTGGAAACATTTTCTACGTAAAGCAGTTTTCTTAAAACACAATCCCTGGACTTGTCAATAATTCCAAATATGGAGCTGTTCCATCCCCTGGGCTGCAGAGAGCCCCAGACAACTGCTCGTCGTTTCCTACTGTTTCTTTTCTGCGAGAAAGTACAAAGTCTTGTGATGCCAAACACCATTTAATTCTCTCCCTTTTTACAGTAACAGCTCAAGAGCTCCCCACGAAACGCAGAGGCTGCTCCAAAGTAGGAAGCCGCCTTTGGCTCTAAGGAACCTTTTCCTGAGTCTGGCTCTTGTGTCCCTTGCCAGGAGACAGGAGGCTGGTGGGAAGGTTTTGGGCTGCTCTGAGCCACACCACCCAGTGCCCTGTCATCGGGAAAGCCACTGGTGTTTCTCCAGGTCAAAGTCTGGGAATCTGGTCTCACACATCAGGGACCAGCTGCACACACTGGCCTCGTCTGCAGTAGATGCCCCACCAGTCCTGGCTCACAGACCTTGCTGACTCTGTATTCCTCTGCCACTGGTGTTTTAGTTCCCTTCACTCATGCTCTTGGGCTGAGGGAAAGGGGGATTGTGTCAGAGTCATGGCTGAGCTGCCAACCCCACTGAGGAGGGGTGGGTTAGTGCAAGGATGAGCTGCCACAAGTTGACTGGGAACGCCTTATCAGGGGAAAGAGAATTTCATGGTGTGTCCAGTCATGTGTCAGTCCATCTCCCTTGCAGCATCAAGACTGGCTGGGTCTTCCCAAAAGCTAAGTATTCCTGCTGCCTCCTTCCAGCACCCTCTGGGATGGAGATCATGGGCAATACTGTGGACAGCAAAGGATGCTGTCAATACCTGTTACCAGGCCCTGCTCCAGTGTCACCAACTCCTGAAGTCTTGGGAGCTCCTGAACAGAATTTCTGTCATCTTTCTTCTGGGTCAGATACAGGCTTCTAGCTTTTACTTTTTCCCCAGTCATCACCTGATTTCAAGGAATGAAAACCTACCAGAACTAACAGCTCTTCTTGCACAAGGAACCAAAATAGCCAAGGAACATAAATTTACAGAATGGAAACTCCCTGAAAGAGATGGGACATGTACTGGGGCCATTTCCTGTTTGATTAGGACACAGCCAACTTTCTTGTTACATATGGTCTTTCATATAAATGTTTGCAGGGTCAAAGTACTTTATGCCTTCAGAGCAATTCCCCCAGCATTAGTCATATGCTTCTTGCACCTGAGGACCTTGACCCCAGGCACAGCTCGAGCACCTGCCTGTGAACAGCCCTAGTAAAAGCTGTGGTGGGAGGGAAATGCTGGAGCTTCTTCCATGTCTGTGCTGGGTAAGATGGGATCCTGCCCTTTGACCTGTGATATCTGTGATTTAGAGCAATAGGACAGATCCCTGGGTAACGGCTGCCACTGAGCAACCAAAGGTTAGGGGTATGACATAAGATCAGGCTTCTGAGTGTGCCTTGTGCTGTCACCAACATGCACACCTGGCCTTGTTCTCCCTATCTCCACAGCATAACCAGTGTTTGAGGAGCAGGACATCCATCCTGATACACAATGTTCCTTAGGGCAGAGCGGGAAGTGGACCCAGAGAGCCCTGACTCCAGCATCGACACCAAACTGTCTGCCATGAGCCACCAAGTCCTTTTGTGGGTGCTGAGGGTCCTGCCTGGGGCTGTGTTAGAGGGCCCCGAGCTGCAGGACCACCCCAATATGGGAGAAAAGGGACTTCTCCAAGGCTGTCCTGGAGGAGTCCTCTACCAGGTAAAACACCTCCAGCCCTGTCTGCACTGGAAAAGCAGCTGCATTACCTACCAGAGATTGGTTTGTGCCTTAAAACAACAATGCCTGTGGCAAGCCATGCCTTTGCCAAACAAAGGACTCACCCTCCCACTTACCTGCATGCCAGAACTCTTCCTCCTAAGTCTTATCATCCCTAGCAGGAAACCCTTTGCAGAAGCAGCAGAACCTGGTTTCTCAGGGCAGATATGAGCATGTGTGGGCTGTGCCATCTCTCCCAGCAGCCAGGGTGCCTGATGCCTTCAGGCAATGCCAGTTCCTGGAATAGAAGTTTCCCGTAAATCTCTGCAGAGCCTGAGAGAACACCATTTGGGGAAGGGGTCAGAAAACATCCCAACAGATGCAGCATGCTTTGTTCTGGATCAGACTATTTCAAGTCTTAGTTCTTATTTTATTTCCTTTGAATGGATTTCTTCTTCTAAAACAATATAAGCAAAGGCTGAAATCACAGGCTGGGATTTTCACCAAATGCATTGTATGGAAACCTGTGGATTTTCCCTTTATAAAAATAAAATTCCAAGTGCAACTATTGGAATTTCCAACAGCACAAACATGCCAGCCCTGAGAAAAAAATTTCCAAAGAGAAATACAGAGCAGGCACAAACTCAGTCTTAATCTTATCTTCATCTTCCAATTGAGGGAGTTGACAGAGTAAAATGGTTATGTATTCTGCTGGGATCTGAGTTCAAAGAGAAAGTAAAGGTGGAGGATGTGACTGCACTTTTGGCATGTCCGCTGCAGACCTGACTTGGTGCCGGAAAGTCCCACACAGCCTGGCTCTTGCAGAGCTGGGGGTCTCCTGCTCTCAGCATCAGCAAGACCGTCACGGCTGAAACCCTGTGTATATCAAAAGTCAGGGCTGTCACAGCAAGCACACTCTGCAGACAGCATGGCCAGGGCACTGGGAGCTGCCTGGGGAGTCACTGGGTCCCTGCTCACCCCTCTGTGTGGTGATGCTCCTCAGAGCCTGCCTGGCCTGAGTCACCAGCGTGGCTGATGAATGTAATCCTGATTAGCACATTCCACCTCTGCTGGCTGCTGTTGTAAGATGGCTGCCAAAAAGGCAGGGGATAGCTGCTTTTGCATTTTGGGGTAAATAATGAGCTTACTGAACAGCAGAGAGCTTTGCAAAGCCTCAGGACACTGCTGCCTTGGCACGGGCTGTCTGGCCGAGAGACACAGTGGTGGGAGAGGAGGATGGAACAGCCGACTCCTGAAAGCCTCTGCCTGAATAAGTACACTAAGAAAAGCTGATGTAAGTGCAGCTGGGGAATTCCAGAAGCCATCCAGCTCCAGAGCAGTCGATATTCCCTCCCCTATCCCGCTCTTCCCTCCTCCTCCTGTCGTCATCCTGAGCCACGTGTGAGGGGAGCTGAATAACAGCTGAAACCCCAATCTCAGGGCTTTACAATCCTGGAATGAGCGGCCGTGGCTGTGCTGCTCCGAGGGATGCAATAAACAGCCAGCAGTGGGAAATACTGCCAGTAATCCTTCTCTGCGTGCCCTTCCTGCTGCCGAGCACGGGAACATGACGGCTGCCTCCATCCTGATGCTGCTGGTGCTGAGGGCCCTGTGCCTGGTGACCCTGGCTGGAGGTGAACCACAGCTCTGCTTGACCCCCGGGTTCCCCAGGGAACAGCCAGGCTCCCGGGGTGGGATGGGGATGGGGCCAGGGGGATGGGGGGGTGGCACTGGGTCAGGCTGTGGGCACCCAGGGACCCTTATGGGGCTGCAGGAGGTGTCGCAGAAGGGTCAGGCTGGGTTTGGGAAGGGGTGGGGGGAAAGCTTGTGGCAGCAATGCTGTCAGTGGGGACATCCCAGCAGCCCCGTGGTGGCTTTTGTCACTCCTCTGGGCAGATGGGGAGAGCGTCAGAGAGAGCTCTGATGAGCTGTATTAGGGAAAAAAAGCTTAATGGAGGTATTTTCCCCTTTTTTTTCTCCTGTCCCCTGGACACAT
>VXBX01007083.1:219772-233009 GCA_013400415.1 Scytalopus superciliaris
CCCCTGGACACATGGTGGGGAGACTGGCCAAGTGTGTGTCTGTCCACACAGACTCCTCGTCTTGAGGGTGCTGGTGCTCCATCCCTGCGAGAGAGGGGGGCTGTCACCTGCAGTGGNTGTGGGTGTGTATGTCCTGATCTCTGCATAAAGATCTGTGCACGCTCTGGGGGGTGCTGAGCGGGTTCAGACGACGGGGAGGTGGTGGACTCACCTCTGCCAGGGCTGGGCTGGGTGTCAGCAGGATGGGTGCCAGGCTGTCTGATGGGCTGTCAGCACCGCAGGCAGGGCTGGACTTTGCCCAGAACCGAGGCATGAGTTATTCCCATCATGGAAAGGGAGACGGGCAAAGGGCCCTCAAGGTCTGTGCCCTGCTGCCACCAGATGGGAGGAGTGAGGGCAGCACGGGCAGCTGGGGATGGAGCTGCTCCCTCTCCTCACACCTCTGGGCAGGTTCTCCAGGGCTGGCTGTGGAAAAGTGGGCAACAGGGACACCAGGCAGCTTACCTTGCCCTGGGAACCCGCTGCCTGCTTTGGCACTGCCTGGCTCTGCTCACCTGTGGCCAAGCATCCATCCTCCCTACAGTGAGGAAATCAGGCTGGCCCTGCAGAAAGGCTGGGGGTGCTCCCTGACTGGCATCTTTTGAAATGAAAACCATGTTTTCCGGCAGAAATGTAAAAGATGTGTTTGGGAAGCTGAGCTGCTGAGATACCTGTGGGTGTGATGCATCATTCACCAAAAGGTTCTTTCTCTGCACGCTTTCCCTGAGCCCAGGTGGTGTTCAGAGACTGTGCACCAGCAAACAGAGAGGCAAGATAGGATGCTCACCTGGAGGGGAACTCCTGCAGGAGGAAGAGATAGGACTCATCCAAATTAGGAGAGGACAAGCTTCCTGCTCTCTGGTCTGCACATCCTGCACCAAGAGCCCTCTGGTGAGGGTTGCAGTAGGTTTTTTGGGAATAAAAAATGTGTCTTCTGGGCACTGCGCTGGGTCCTCCTGTGACCCAAAAGGGAGAGCAGCTGCAGGTCCAAGGGCTTGCACGAAGGACCTACAGCCAGTGCTTGCACATCCTACAAGACAAGCTGCAACTCTGTCCCAAAAGCCCCACGATTTTCTCAGCACTTTTTTTTTCCTCAGTTTTTTGGGCATCTTATGTATGGGTGCCACAAACAGTCTTGGTTTTGTCTTCATCAGGATTTGTCCTCATCTCAGTTTAGCAGGGATTGGAAACTTTCACGGCAAGCTCTGGACTCCTTCGCCCAAGAGAGGAAAAGAAACAGTGCTAGTTTTGATAGTACCTAACAAAAAAGCAGCATTTAATGTGTGGAAAACTTTATTTCAGGGCAACCCAAAGCCCCTCTGAAGTGCTCGATACATTGCAATGGTTTTACATCTGCCATAGCGGAGTCGCGGATCCGGAGCCACCGCCGGACCGAGCCCGGCTGCAGGAAACAAGCCATCATGTGAGTGCTGCCCCACCACCATGCCCTGGGTTTGGAACTAAGGGAAGCCTGGAAACAGAGGGAAAACTCGTGTTTATTGGAAGGGTGGGTTTTTTTGCCACTGTTTAAAGGCCAGCATCCGTTCCAGGGGTGAACAGATGGAGAAAGGGACTGAGGGATGCACTTTGCAGAATAGAGCACAGAAAGCACACACAGACAGAGAGCGAGCTCACATATTTCTCTGAAAGCAGATATTTTCTCTGGAGGCAGATTCAGACTTGTGAGCTTGTCTGGAAATGAGAAAAGCTCCCTTTTCTTCCCTGGGATAATTGTTGTTCTCAGCTTACCCTGAAGCTGAGGCACCACTGACACCACTTTGTTGGAACCCCGGGGGGTGGCTCCAAAGTGAACCTGCTGGGCTGGCCTTGGAAAGCCCCACATCACCCAGGGGGCCAAAACAGAGGTTTTTGTCTTCATGCTTGCTTGCCCCTGGGCAGCCGGTGTCTGCAGAGCTTTCTGTCCCCAGTGCAGGAGGGACACACTGTGTCCAAGCATCAGGACAATGCTTTTCAAAGAGGAAAAACTTCCTGGGGGAAAACCCTTCACTCATGACTCACATTCAGCTGCCCTTCATTCAGTCAGATCTCAGAGGCACCTGCCCTTCCTGAAATAAATTATCCAGCCTACCAGTGGTGTTTGCTATGGCTTGGGAGAGTCTGTGTTGCTGTCTGCATGTCTGCACACATTCCCCTTGGCACTGATCACCTGAAACAGTGTTTTCTTTATCCCCTAAGTGATCCCTTTTTATTTTCAGATTCACTACTTTGAAGTCTAAGCAGATCTGTGCAGATCCAGAGGCTGAGTGGGTGAAGAAGATCATAAAGAAACTGGACCAGAAGAAGGCCACAGCCTCCCCACTTCCAGGTGGTGCCATCTCACCAGAAGAGCCTGGTGGTTTTCAGAAACGTGTTGGTCCTACAGTAACAGCTGCATCTGAAGCCACTGCTCCAGTTAGTTTCTTCCACGGGACTGGCACAACAGTTTGGGAGAGAATAAATGCTTCTACTGCCAGGACAGAGGTGGCCAGCAAGTCGCCAACCAGGCAGAACAGCACCCAAGTCCCTGCAGGATCATCCCCCGTGATACAGGAAGATGCTGTGCACTCTGAGGTCACTCAGGAAGCAAAGAGTCACTCCTTGAATTCTTCTACATCTTCAACATCTGCTGCAGCAGGCATGGACTCCATCCAGCCCACCCCACAGCCCACAACTCTTGTGCATGGCTTTGACAACACTGTGGGATCTACAAAAGCACCTCTAGGACATCCTGCAAATGCCATGGCTGATGTTCAAGGCACAGCTCCTCCTAACTCAAATTCAATGGCAACTCAAAACCCAGTGGCAACTACAGAGGGATCAGACCAACCTGTACTTTCTACAAATGAATGTCTGGACTCTACAAGTGCCAGAGCCACTGCACCACACACAGCTTCCAGCAGTTCTAGATCAGATCCCCCCTCCATCCTGGACAGTGTAGACTTCCTGCCATCCCCAGATGCACCAATTCCACCAGAGACTAGTTCCATTTCTAGTCTAAACTTCAACACTGCCACGGACAAAGGGACTTCTGTTGCTTCTGTTGGTTCCTCTACAGAGGGGTTTGGTACTAGAACATTTCATTATTCATCACCTGCAGGAAAGCAAGAGCCTTCAGATACTTCAGTTTTTGCTGGCCAGGCATTCCCAGGCCAAGCCAGAGTGCAGATGACCACAGACAAGCCAAATGCTCGGCCTCTGCCCAGCTTCTTGTCAATGTCTCAAATGCACTTTGTCATCCCAGTTTCTGTGGTGAGTGGAGTGACGGTTTGCAGTGTTGCTCTTGTGTGGCTGTACCTAAAATATGGAGTCAAACCAGAAGAATCATCAAGAGAAATGATACAGGGCTTGCTCTACCAGAAGACAGAACATCAAAACAATGTCTATCCAATGGAAGTAATCTGAATGCTTCATGGCATGGACATTTTTGGCTGAAACTGTATGTCTGTCACTGCAGAAAAGCTATGTATGCTGAACAGGTGACCACCAGCAGGAAGCCAGCCAGGGAATGAAAATACCAGAAAAAAATGATTTTTTAAATATTTCTTTTTGCAGAGCAGAAAGTCCAACAATGTATCTGATTCTTCACTGGCCAACGACAGCATTCTGGAAATAATTGAGACACTTCTTTTCTTCTGGCACTGTTCCATTCAAAGGCTGTGGCTGTTCTTCCACTGCTGGTGGCTCTTTGCCAGGTGGTGGGCAGAAGCAAATTCCCAAATGGCTGCTGGGAATTTTTCTGTGATTCATCAGGCCAAGCCATGAAGCCACTCACTCACCCACCCTGTTGGACTCGGGCTCAGCCACCTTGAGCAATCTCAGCACCAACAAACCCACGCAATTTGCACTTAAACTCTCTGCTGCTTCCTTGTGCTGCAGGTCTGTGCTCTGCCAGGCTGAGACCAAAGCTGGTGGCCAAGCTGGGTGCTGCCTCTCCTTGGGCTGATCGAATTTACTCCCATCACTTGCTCTTGCTGGAGGCACAAGGAAAAGCCCAGCTTTTCAGAAAGAGGTGGCCATGACTGTGTCTCATTGGGGTACTGAAGGTCAGTGCTACAGATCTCCTGTTCAGAGAAGCTGGTAGCCCACAGTGTATCTCCTCCTTGAAATCAGGCCCTGCCTCTCTACAGCTGTGGGCATTTCTTCTTGCAGATGTAGTCTGAGACCTGGTTCTTGGCAAATCAATGCAATGAAACCCTTCTGCCAGGTGATGTGTCCTGTGTCTGGCTGCATCCAACACCAGGGCAGGATAATGCAGAGTCTCTGCAGATGGGAGAAAACAAGAAGTTATCCAATAATTTTGCTATTCCTGTGATAATATTGGAACAGTTTTGCTGTGCTCTGCATGTGAAAAACCCCAGGAAATACTCTCTTGGAGCAGCCAAAGACAATTCTGGATTCAGTCATGTAGGAATTATTCCACCACAGCAGACATAAACCCCTTCTGCTCCCATACTCTAGAAATGAGCACATTTGCTAATCCACAAGAAGAAAAAAAAAAAAAAGAAAAAAAGAAAAGCACAAGATGTCTGTTCACAGTTCTACACTTCAGCTGCATTTCAGTTTATCCATCTTGGATAGCACTGATCACCGGGATAGCACCATGAACTGATTTGTATTTTCACACATCCAGACATTGCTGTACTTAAGCTTTATCTTTTACCTGTGGTCAGGTCCTCAAAGCCCTTACTAGACTTTGACTCTGGTATGAATTTTGCTGGAGCATGATATGATGCTTTGTAAGAAGACAAATACCAAGGGTTAGATCCTCCTCTAACCAGCCCCAGTGCATCGGATCCCACAGGATAAATATGCACGTAGAAAAAAGGAAGGAAAAGCACATAATAAGCAAGATCATTAAAGCAAAAATGACAGGCCAGTTGTAAAGCAGAGTTGGAGGAAGGCAGCCTGTTAGATCCGTCAGCTCACACCTTTACAACATCCATCCAGCCCTGCACGGGGAGAGGACAGACTGCAACTGTGTTTGTATTCTGCCATCCTACAATCCCTTATTTCTGCATTTTGTTGACATGAGAGAGGGAACTTTGGAATTCATCTGGGGTTTTGCAGCTATGGAATGCAATCAGATTAATTGCATTTGGGGTGAAACCCTTCCTTGGGCAGCCCATCTGTGGAACAGTGGCTGGCATTGATTTTCCTGGGGGGTAAATCGGGGCCTGTGAGTGCCACCTCCCCATCCACGCCGCTTGTGCACGGTCAGGGTTTGTGAATGCTGTATGTGGCATTATTTTTATATAAAACACTAGAAATGTTATTTTTGTAGTAAAGTTTTATAGCCTTTTTAATGTTTGTAATGTCCTGTCTGAGCTGCTTGGAGTTGAGACCTTGGAAAACACTGCCTTGCCTGTTTTCTTGCTGGTCTTAGATGGCCTGTGCATGTCCATGGGAGCTGGATTGCTTTCCAGGCCCTTCAGCAAACGGAGTGGACACCTGTCTGGCTGCAGGTGAAGTCCTTGGTTTGGAGCAATGCCAGGGAGATGAATGTGCACCAGTTAGACCCCTTGGAGTCCCACCATGGGATTTGTAAGGACACTGGTCTCAGCTCCTTGGTTGGCTCCCACCATCTCCCAGCTGCCGTGGTCCCACTGGAACTCCTCAGGAGGAGCTGCCCCTCCAGCCTGGCCCTGCCCTTGTGCTCACCCTGCTCCATGGGATGGTGCTGGCACCACTCAGGGGACAGGTGAAACCAGGACAGGGGGACACCACTGTTCCTCCCTGTGCAGTCTGGGAGGGCACAAGGTGAGTGCAGGTGCAGAAGGACAGGGCCTGTGGGTGCCACCAGTTTCTGGGGCTGGAATATCCTTTCCTGTAGAGCACGGGAACTGTTACAGGCTCCGGTTTGGTTGTGTATTGAGTGTGTGCATGAGATATATGGACTGTACTTTTTTTTTTTTTTAAAGTAAATAAAGTCCTTAAGTTAAAAAGCTTGGATCCTCGGGGGATTTGAGTCCTGGGCTGGGTTACCAAACCTGGGACCTGCAGACATGAACACATATGATTGAATACCATCACCAAGAGGCAGCAAAGCCAGCACAGCTGGCTGTGGCCAGGCTGTTGCTCCACCTCCTCGCTCTTCAAGGGTTTCAGTCTTCCCGAAAGTTTGCATGAAATATATTTCCTCACAGGGATTTGTAGTTCCCATCCTACTAAGGCAATAGAGAAAACAAACAGCAGGGTTTTTGCTTTGTTTATTCAAAGCTATGGCCAAACAGCAACCAGAAAGCAACAAACATTAGGCTCTAAGTCTGCTCTGCAAAAGGGCAAGGGCTGAGACAGGACCTTTCCCACTCCAGCCAGGGCTTGGGCTGCCCTTGTGGGCTCCTCTCTGGTTCTGGGGAAGAGAGATGTGAAAGGCAAATCGATGAAAGAGTTAGCACCCTGGGGTTTGCCCGGAGTGGGGAGCTGAAAGCAGCAAGAGGGACAGGGATGAGCATCTCCTACATATTCCTGGAGCCTTCATCCCAGCCCTGTCCCAGCCCCGTGCCCTGCTGGGTCGGTGCAGAAGTCAATAAAAACTTCCCACAGATGAGTCACCAGGCCAGAAAGGTCATTTAGAGGAAAAGAAACTGTGTGAAAACCTTCTCTTTTCTCTTCTCCGTTGCGGGGGAGGGCAGACGAGGAAGGAGGAGGCTGCACAAACGGGTCAGCCCTGATGCAGTGAATCATTTCCCACAGCAGAGCAGGCGCCGGGGCCGGGCCATGTGGGAGCTGAGCCCCTGCAACACCGAGGAGCCTTGGCATGCCCAGCCCCTGGGCTGGGGGTGGCACACCCTCGCTGGCTTTGCTGGTGTCTGTGTGTCTGACACAGCCAAGGGTGTCCCTCCACACACCTTCCTGTGCTTCTCCTGGAGGGCCATGGGCTGCCTCAGGTGCAGAATTTGGTGCAGGAGATAACGGATGCCAGGTCTGTTCTGCTCAGGTGGGACAAGGGGTGCATTGTGCACCTAAGTGCAGAATGAAAGTGTGAAAAACATGTGCCCTGCCTTGAGGTCTCCCTGCATCCCACAGTGGTATGGGGGACCCATGGTCATGGTGTGCCCCTTCTTACCTCTTGATGACGTCTTTCATTTCCAGCTCCACATCATCTCCACCGTGTCATTAGCCAGTTATTTTGTTTGACCTTATAAGAAGTAGTTACTGGCACTCCAAACAGGCTCCCCTCCATGCCTTCATGTCCCCACAGATGGCACAGTGAGAGCACTAATTGGCCTTAATCATCCTGACCACCCTCATCTGTGAGTGGACTCACCCACACACACCTGCAACCCTCTGTCCAAGGACCAGGAGCCCCATCTAAGCTCAGGCTTAGCTTGGTCCCTGCTTTGGTTGTGTTCTGAGTGCTGGTCTGATGTCCTGGCTCTGGTCTGGTATCTTGGACAGACCTTGGACCTATGCTGTAGGTATCTTATCCCCTGGCTGCATGGACCCTCTGCTGCTGGAGCCCTGTCTCTGTCCCCCATCTCCTGCTGCTGCTGGGTGGATTCCCCCAACCCTCCCAAATGGATTCTGGATGTGGTTCCTTACACTGGGGCCAGTGACGGAGCCTGTAACCAGCCCCTGGTGGTGTGTCCAGTGATCAGACCCTGTGGGCTCTCACTTCACTACTGAGGACACTGCCTGTGCCGAGGTCACCCCTGGCTCCTGCCTTGTCCCCTCCCACTGCTCCCTGCAGTCTGGACCTGGGGGTGACATCTCTGCCATTATCTTCTCCGAGCCCTGCCTTCTCTCCAGGGCGATGTGTGAGGTGCACAGCTATTCCTGTGAAGCAGAGACACTGCCACCTTCACCCCCTCTGGTTTGGGACTGGGGTTGTGGTTTATGACGTGTCTGTCCCTGTGCAGTGGGTTTCCTGTGAAACGTTGCACAAGAGCTCTCATCCTGGGGCAGCCTCTGGCCCAGCTCACACACCACCACTTTCACACTGCTGGCTCAGCAGAAGCTGAGGGCAGCTGCTTTGGCTCTCCTGTTGCACAGCCACGGTTCTGCTGCATGGCTGTGGTCCTGCAGGGCTTTATGTTTGCTTAATTTCCATTTCTAGGGGGATTGTGCCTCATTCGTGTCACTGCAGGGTCTGCTTTTGTTGCCAAAGTTCCCCTTGGGTAACATGGAGGTTGTCAGGACTGTGCAAAATCATAACCCTGCAGTGGCTATCCTGGAGGATGGAGGAAGAATCACTTCTTGAGCCTTCAGAATTCACCCTTGTATTCTGTCACAAAGCAAATAATAAAAAAAAATTTAAAAAGAGAGAGAGAAAATAAAACGATAGAAATAAGTGAGATGCACCCTTCAGAAGGGATGTGATGTCAGTGTGCTAACTCCAAACACAGCCATCACAAACACTTTCTCATGACAGTATTTAGGGACCTTAATGTGTCTTTCTCATCACATTCTTTAACTCTATTTATTTTTCTGATTGCTGGGGTTTTATCGCAGTCAATTGCTAAGGCACAAGTAAATTCATAACTTCTTCCAGTGCCTTCTCGGAATTATCAGGATTAACCCTGTTCAGAATTAAATCACTAAAAACTAGGCTGGAATTGCTTCCATGTCCTATTTTTTTCTTACCACTTCACTTTAAAAGCTGAACTGAAGCATCTCTCTACTGCTGGCTTAAACTCTAGGAGCTCAGAAAAGGTTGAGAAAAGGAGACTGAGTCCTCACCAAGCATCATTCCTTCTGTTTGCCACCGAAGGACCATCCTCACTTAGCCCTGAGGCAGCTGATTAATCTCATGGGATAAAAATAGAAAAAAAACATTCCCTTTTCCGTGTGCTTGAGAAAATTGGCACCAAATCCTTTTTATATCTTTCTTAGCAAAGTGGCCATTTCCAGTTTCTGGCTCACGTGCATCCACCTCTGCCTCTGCCCGGCCCCAGCAGTGAGGGTTTCCTGCCTGGCCACAGGGAGTTTCTTCTCTGTCCCTGTGCCAGTGGACAGGCTTGCCCAGTAAATCAGTGCAGGCAGAGCCCTGGGGAAGGGCTCCTGGACAGAACCTTCCTGCAGCTTCCGTGTCTCGTGGCGGGATTTACCGCACAGGATGCGTCTCGGATCACTAACTTACAGTACTTGGTGGTCCCCAGTGGGTGTCTGTAGGAAGCAGGCTTTGGAAAAAACTCTCATTTTCATCTTAGAGTGTCTTTCCAGGCTGTAGGACCTGGCACGGTCATACCTGGAGTCCCAGGGTGGGCTCTGACTCTGGGAAGGAACAAGAGAATCACCTTTTGTTTGTGATTGTATCCTGAATAACAAGAGCTGCAAAATGGAGCTGGGGAGACCTTTGGGTGAGCACCCCAAGGAAACAGGGAGGGGCTTTACACTCAGAAAGCTCAGGGTTTAAAAGAAACAAAACTAGAATGTTTCATATTGTAAATGGAGAGGACTCAGAGTACACTGGGTAGAACAGAACAAAACAGAGAAAACTTCCTTCAAACACTCCCACTGCCTACCTGGGGACACTTTCAGGCACTGGGTGATGTCCAGGTGATGGTCAACCACGTCTCCTGCCTTGGCAGCCCAGTTGCTCATGCAGTGCAGGGCCTGTGCCTTCCCAAGGGCGTGATGACCATGTGGTTGTGTTTTCCAGCACAGCTGGGTGAGCTCAGTCACCCACTGAGACCCCATTTTCCATTGTGGGGCTTGCTCTGCCCAGCTCCTTTCTCTCCTCGCTGACATCATTGCTGGCACAGTGTCCCCTCAGCTTCCCTCCTCCTCCTCCTCCTCTTGCAGAACAAATAAGATGCTGTTTATTTTTCATGTAAACAAGCAAATTGTTCAGAGGCCATTCAAATGAAAGAGAAACTTTCAGTGGGACTTCCCAGCACTCATCTACTAATGTCTTTCATCAATCTTTCCCTTTTCAAAACAAGAAATATCCCCACAGAGTGGTGAATAACCTGGCTCCCACAGACATGGCTTGGAAACCTGAGAAATGGGAAGCAGAGCATCCTAGGGCAGATCTTCTGCCAGAAAAGCAAGAGCAGCTCTGCAGAAGCTTCACAAGGTCCTCTCCATGCAGAGCAGTGGGGGCCCTGGGAGCCCACCCAAAGCATCCCCCAGGCCACAGGGAGACATGCATGAATTTGCAGCAGAATATGCTCATCCATCCCCCAAATCCTTCTGCATCAACCAGCGTCCAGCCCTTGGGTGGACAGGCTGTGTTCTCCCTTGGTCTGTGGCTGCAGGGGAGCCTGCACTCCTGTAGCCTGAGGATGTCTGCCATGGGTATGAGAGCATCATGCCACCTGTGCTTGGTGGCCCTGCTCCTGTGACAAAATGCATCAAGAGCAGAAATATGGCCCCTGTGCCCAGCTCAGTGTTGCCAATTTGGCTCCAGAAGGTGTCAGAGCAGGGACTCGGCATGGCTGACAAGAACCTGCAGGAGGTCTAAGGAAGGGGGAGTCCAGTACAGGGGGGAGAAGCTGTTCCCCAGGTTAACACAGAGATGCTTCAAGGCTGTGGAAGGCAGAAGGTGATGGAAAGACACCCAAAAACTTGGAACACCAACTTTTTCATCCATTCCCCTCAGTCTGATGCTGACTCCTGCCCTACCCTGAAGCCAGGGGCTAAGCCAGTCCCATCCGCAAGGAAAGACTCGACCACACCCCCTTCTCTTTGCACCCCACACGTCCCAGCTATGAACAGGGAATATCGTTCCTCTCCATAGAAATAGCATGAAATATGATACAATTTCTGCCAGTATTTGACAACTTGCAGCTCTTGAGCCACAGAGGGCTGGTGGCAGCAGCAGTCACCATGTTTCTGCTTAGTGCTTCCCAGGAATGCACAAGCCATCCAGCCATCTCCAGCAGCTTTGTGTTGGCTCTGGGGCTGAAAAGAGACTTTGCATGGGACAGACACTGAGCTTGGCTTTTCCTATTGCCATGAAACTCCTGTCCAGCAGCGTGGGAGCTCTTCATTCACACCTCCACAGAGAGAAGTTTCACTTCCCTCATGGCTGTCCCTGTCTGGGGGAATACAGAAGTTGACAAAGTTTGCTGTCTTTCCAGGTATTGTCTCAGACCATAACCCTGATGATCCCATGTGACATGGAAATCCCCATGGGTAAGGAAATAGTGTAGACCTTTTCCTTAAATTTATTACGAATTCTTCGGAAAAGGGCTGATGTGGGGAGGGGTGGAGAGGATAAATTGCAGCTCCTCCTTGCCCGAGCTCACAGTTGAGCTCCTCCGAAGAGGCAGAGCGGCACGCAGTAAGGAAGAGCCTTCCCACAGCCACCATGTTCACTGCAAGGACAGTCCTGCTGCTCGTGGTGCTCCTCACCCTCTCCCCACGTTCCAATGCAGGTAAGGCACCTCCTGGGCCATCCCACTGGGGTGTTCAGGCAAAAAGTGGAGCAGGAATGTCCTGGCCAGGGCTGAGCTGCACATCCCAGGGTGCAGGGGAGGATGGAAACTGCTTCTGGAGCTGGGTGGTTTTGGCAGAGCTGCTGCACAGCTTTTGGTGCTGGGTGATAAGCTGGAGCATCCTCCTGTGCATGGAATGAAGGAACAGGGCACCTGGGGGTCCTCATGGCATCATTTGCAGAGTTTGGGGGGTGCTGTGTGCATCAGCCTTGTCATGGGGGAAGGTGCCAAAGACAAAGTGCCTTCCAAAGCCAATGTTCACCATCTTCCTTTGTCTTCTCCAGCCCCTTACTCTCCATCCGAGTGCTGCTTCCGTTACGTAAAGGCTGCCCTCCGGCTGGCGAACCTGAAGGACTTCTACTCAACTCCCAGGGAATGTTTTAACCCAGCAATTGTGTAAGTCCTGCTAATTTCCCCACTGCTGTGCTGTCTCCTGGGCCACCACAGGTTCAGTTCATCTGTCCCACCTGGGGAGAGGTCTGTGCAGCCTCCATGGCTTTGCAGCACGAAGAGGGGAGGGCATGACTGTCAGTGCAATTCTGCAGGGCAGAGTTAGGGACACGAGTCCATTGCTGATCCTGAAGGCTCTGCACAGGCTCTGGAGCTGCTGGGCTGCAGGATGAGCTGATTGTAAGGACACCAAGTACCCAGGGACAGCATGCAGGGCCAGAGGGAAAGGAGAAAGAGTCAGGGGAGGGAGGATGGCATGGGCACCAGTGGGATTATAGCTGTGATTTCTCACAGAGCTTCACCTTTAACTTTGGCAGGTTTACGACTAAGGACGGGACCAAGATCTGCGCAAACCCAGAGGAGCCCTGGGTGCAGAGAGCAGTTGGGAGGCTTCAAAAAAGTAAAAGAATTCGTGCTCCATGATACAGACTGGGTGCCCTGGTTCAGACTACCCAACATGCTGCTGGGAAGGAAGGTTTAAAGCCATCCTTCCAGACGGGGCTGCGGAGGTTGCTGCTGCTGGGGGAGGGCACTGACTCCCCAGAGCCCTGCGCCCCATCTACCAGCCGGGCACCAGCTCCTGGAATGCTGCTGGCCCTGCCAGCACCTGCCTGCTGATCTGTCATAAAATAAAGTTTACTTTATGTGGTATTGGAGAGTGGTGTCCTTTCTTCTCCCAGCATGGAGCTGGCCCGGGGGCTGGGGTGGGATGGGGGCTCTTCCCACTGGGTGGCACTGCATGGATGCAGGGCATTTGTGTGCTCACTCCAAGGGGACCCAAAAGGGGATGAAGACTCCTCTGAGGGCTTTTAGGTGCAAAACTACCATCATTTATGGGTTTAGAGGTCTCAGCTTGTCCCTGGTGCTGCCCTGTGCAGGAGCACAGCCTGGCTTACCACGTCTGCTCCAGGACTGTGGTGTCTCTGAGCTGGGCTGCAAAGGAAGGGTTTCTCTGCAGATCTCCCTGGGCAGGGAGGGCAGACAGGGGATGTTGAGGCAGACAAGGGATTCATGCACATACAGCCCTGGAAATCCCACCCCTGCCAGGATCCCTGGGAGCTCAGCACTGATCCCTGCCAGGGTTTTGGGATGGGGAGGGGAACTGCAAGGGCAAGAGTGAGAAAAGTCTTGGGTTGAGATAAAGGCAGTTTAGTAAATAAAGCAAAAGCTGTGCACATAAACAAAGCAAAATAAATGATTAATTTGCTCCTTCCCACTGTCAGGCAGATGTTCAGCCATGGCCAATGGACACAGGGCTCTGCCACATGTAACAGTGACCTGGGGAGACAAATGCTGGAACTCTGAACATTTCCACTTCCTCCTTCTTTCCCTGTGACAGTTCAGTAAGGGGAAAAAAAAAAAAAAAA